>MVGT01003118.1:780215-806410 GCA_002174775.1 Macleaya cordata | reverse complement strand
TTTTTTTTTGAAACACAACATATTATTTATTATCTTTTTTGGAACTAAACAACTCATTACTCACTTAAAATAACTATGGTTGAATCTAGAATAAATGAGACACAACTATTTATACTCTCTTAAACAACTAAACCTCATACCCTAACCATTTGAAACCCTAAACTCTTACCCTACAACTCACGATCTTAATCAAGCTTCTTTGATCTATTTTCTTCAAGGATTTCAAGGTATAGTATATCTTATATATTATTAAAAATAGAAATCTTATATGCAAATAAGCATTATTAGGTTTAATCGCAATTATGAATTTACGATTCTTGATGTTCTTTTTATTAGAACCATTTGATTATCAATTATTTTTAGATTGTTGGACTTGTATGTCGTAGCGTATATATTTTTTAAGCAAGCCCGAATTCGGCCCGAAGCCCGAAATTTTATATGGGCCGAGTTTGGTCAAGAATATTTAATTTTACTTTGGGCCGAGCTTGGGCTTGAGAATGACAAATATATTTCGGGCCGAGCTTGAACACCCCTAAGCCCGGCTCATTTAGCCCAATTGACAGGCCTAATCTGTTTGTCCAAGGAAAAACCAACCATCATACTTACAGCTATTCCATCTAACTATCATCTACCTATAACAAGCAAGAAAAAACAAATAGAATAATAAATCAGATGGCAGGAACTACTGGTTCATACCATTTTTTACTGTCTAATTCCACATTATTTCAGCGTTACACTCGCTCTTTCAGAGCCATCCAGTTGAACAAAAACTTCTTCAATGGTGCTCTCATTAATCTTTGAAATCATATGTCTTTGAGCTACTCAAATTTCTCAAATTTGCTGATTTCTGATTTTGTTTCTCCAAATTCCACATATCTGTTTAAACATCATCTTCTCTTATTAACTCAATAAAATGTTACTGTTATTTCTTGATTGTCCAACATTTTGCTCCTTAAAGCATGGTTGGTCGTCTAATATTTGTCACGTAAAACTTTATCAAAATATATATATATATATATATTTCTATTGTAAATATTCCCTTTAAGCTATCAATCACATAGAACTTCAGATTTCTCTCCACCTTAACAGCTCAAATTTAATTCCATTTTCAATATCTTCTTCAATCTCTCCCTCTTTATGATAATCAAACTCAAATGAAAGAAATGGTCACTTTGGGCGTTGTTCTTGCTTGCTTCTCTGCACATCAATCTTAATAATGTCTATTCTCTTTTAGTGTCCTCACCAAAGATGCAATGCATGTTCCGTTTTTTGGATCTTACATATTTTAAATCGCTGATACGCTACCGAAGTACCTTTATAGTTGTGCAATTTCCCTATCTCTGATCTTGTCTACCAGTGTTGGAAATAACATGCAAAGGTAAATCCCTTGTGAAGGAGTCCTTTAAGATGAGTGTATAATAGGAAAGTTTTTGGGCCTAGATTGTAGTCCAATGCAACAGATATACATTCACAAAATGTGGTTATCAATATAAAAGAACAACTTACATATTGGCTAATCAACACAATAGCAATATCCTCCCTTGTGGTAAAATCCTTGAATGCATCTTCAATTGCTTTTACAGTTGTTTCTGAGTCAAAAGCAAGCATTTCCAATTAGTCAACGAAACAAACATTTAAAAAATTCAGTTGACAAACTGATGCAACTAGAAACTACAGAAACTTCTTAGCCTGGAGGCAGAGAAGAACTCCATGAAATTATTAATTGCACATTAAAGCAAAGTATAACGGTTAAGTTTGTTGCCCAATTATCCATTACCCATCTCAGTAAGCTATGAACATATAATTTTGATATAGACAGAATTAGACAGCAGAAAAAATTATACAACACCACAAGAATGTTTTGTAGGTGTTCAGACTCGTGCTTCTTTGATCGAGCTTCCCTATAACATGATTAAGCTCATAAAAAAAGAGACAATGGTTCTCAGCATCTGTTTACGAAACTTTATTTCATTTGATTGGTCCCCAATTTAAGACCTAAGTCAGATAAAACACTAGGCCTAGAGTTCCAATGAATTTCAATTTTAACACACCATTGTATTATACTTTGACACCGTAACACTCTTTCAATAAGAAAGGATTGATATGTAAATGGTAGTCTTTCTTAAGTATAAGTTCTAACTGTAATGGAACTCAAGTATACATTCTCATTGAACTCAAGCATACTTTGTAAATCCAAAGTTCAAGTACAAACTAGAATGCATACTAGCTTACACCTTCTGTGCTCTTGTGCTTTTCTTGCACTAAACATGTTATAATATTCAAAGATTCACCGAACTAATTATCATACTTGAGTCAACAATTAAGTAGTTTGTCTTTCTCCGCAAGTCAACATTGCCCACTCCAGCCAGCAGGAATCCAGTTACAGTGTCCTACATAAAAAAGAATCATGTATTAGAAGAGCTTAACAGACAACTATATGTGATCCATGACCTAAATTTACATGTTGATGAACTCCACGTTTAAAAAAATGTTCATGCTTCTAACGTTGTGATGTTACAAGTGGTAAATTATACAGAAAGGAAATGAATCAATCACATGTTCCTCCACGAAACAATCGAACTAGAGCAATGAAACCAAATGAAATGAGAGTGAGAATTAAACAGTAACGAAACTGGTAATCCCAATTTTGAACAAATATATACCAGAATATGAATGGAATTTTTCTAAAAATTAAAGAACTGGAGCATATGTAGTAACTTAAAAGTTAAAACTTAAAACCCATACCTCATCAGCAATCATAGCAATGAGTGCTGAGTTGTTAGAAGCAACCGGAGTTCGATTAGCCATCTAAAGATGATAAAAGTACGCCTGCAAAACGCAACAGGAATTAGGATATCACATATTAGAGCATAACTATAATCAAAGATAAACAACTATCTTAAATACAGCAATGACCATTTGACATTTAGTGTGAATGTAAATCATTTCAAATGCAAGACAATTGAACATCAAAAACATCACAAATAAGTTTTACACAACAGTGATCAATGAAAATACATCTGACGGGCCTGATTATCCAACTCTTGCAGTCTATCTAAACTCATCAATTACCAATTGCACCCATCTACCTTATCCTTTATTCCGTTCATTTTTGTTTTAGAAATGGTAACTGTGTGCTAATATTGAGTACAATAGCCTTATTAAAGGTAATAACCTTAACATGCTGCAGCACAATAGATCCTTCAATTACCTATGAATTGTGCATTGCTCTGACACTGCAGAAAGGGAAACTTCTCAATAATGAGTTGATGATCAATAAGCCCTCCCCCTGGAGTGACTTCCTTACTAAAATTTCAAACGATAACAATCTTATGTAGTTTTTGTCCAATTAGATACAGCACATATTATCCATAGAAAGGGCAATCAAAAGCAAACAATGTTACCTGTAAACGACTAAGGACTCAGAAGCACAAAAATTTCTCAAAAAATGTGTTTTTTTTTTTACAATTGATGCTAATTTTACCTAGATTGATAGAAATTCTTCTAAGATTTCAATTGGATCAGAAAACCACCACAAAACGACTTGATCACTTTCCGGATTCGATTTAGATCAAAGCCAATAGCGGTAGAGCAGTGAGCAAAAAAAAAAATTAAACATCTAAAGCAATTAGTTCCACAGATCAAATGTCATCTGAAATAAGAAACCCAGGATCCAAATTACAGTAGATAATATAGCTACAGAGTTATAAATTAAATAGATAATTCACTAGAATGCGGAAGAAAACCTACTTAAAACAAGAAGAAAACACAAAATTAAAGCGCTAAAAAAAATTAGAATTCACTAAAATTCTCAGTGTAAGAACTGGTTTCAGCATTAGAACAAAACATGCCGAAAATTATTATCAGTGAAGTGGATTACTAACCCTAATTTCTCTAAAACAAAATCAAGCAGATCCCCAATAGAAAATAAACCCTATATTAAAAAAAAAAAAAAAAAAAAAACGAACCTCTCTTCCTCCGTAAGTCCTTCCTTCTTCTTCTTCGTTGGATCGAGAGAGCCAGAGAGAGATCGTGATGTTTTATGACGAAGAGAGATTGAAAGATGTGTTGAAATTGTTGAAATTCAGTAAACTAAAATGACGACTTCACCCTCGTATTTGGTCGCGTGATCAAATAATAAATGTCCTAAATTTGAAGGATACATTTGGAAAGACATTTATTTCCTCGGTGCACCACATTCTCAAAACACCCAACACTAAACAAGTAGACAAGGAGGCTGGCTTTGATAGGTACGCCTCTAAGTAACCATAGCGCGGCTCGGAGCGGGAACGAAAGTGGGAGTGGAAGCGTCGGAGCGGCCGATTAAAAAATGTTCTTAGTTCTAATACCTTCGGAGCGGAGCGTCGGAGTGTAGTTCGGAGCGGGAGCGCGAGGTTCCAGAGCTGGAGCGTAACCCCTATACCAAGGTTTCGGTTATCATAGTGATTTTTTTTTTTTTGAGAGAAAGTCATAGTGAATTTGAAAGAGTTTTGAACAGTATTAAATTGGATTAAATATGATAGTACTTGAAAACCCAAATATAAATATTTACCTCTTACTATACTAATTAGTGATGTATAGTTATGTATGAGACGAGGTATATCGCCGTGCCTCCGGCACGGCTCAAAACCTCCGGAGAGAGAGAGAGAGGTAGAGAGGGCAGGGAGAGAGAGGGGAGGGCAGGGGAGGAGAAGAGACGGAGGGAACAAAGTTGTCTTAATAGCTTATGTAAAGGACAAATTTGCCCCCCGTCCTGAATTGTATTATAGATATAGATGTCTTTATCCTTTTGTAAACGTAGGTTTCTTCAAACCCTTAATATATGTTGAAAGCAAATTCATGCATGCAATTCCTTTACCCTTTCCTACGTAAACTCACTCCTCATCCACCATCTGCTACGCCCTTACTCTCTCTATTGGAAATCATTTCCGATGTTCACAAACTTCGTCAAATTCACTCCCAGATGATTGTAACCGGTATTATCAACGACCCATTCGCTGCCAGTCAATTACTATGCTCTCCAGCACTCACTGAACCAAATTACATTAATTTAATTTTCTCCCATATATCTTCACCAAATCTCTTCACATGGAACACCATGGTCAAGAAATCTATTGAAAGCCACTCGAATTCTATCGAATCACCTCTTTTACTTTACAGACAAATGATCAAAACCAGAATCAGACCCAATAGTCACACCTTCATGTACCTTATTAAGGCGCTAGGATCTCAGTTAGATCTCCAAGAAGGAGAAGAAATTCACTGCAATGTGGTAAAATTTGGATTCCAGACTAGCCCATTTGTTTCGAGCGCGCTAATTGGGTTTTATAATGCTTGTGGGTTGGTCGATAAAGGGCGTCAATTGTTTGACGAAATGCCTCATCCGAGTTTGGTTTTGTGGACTGCAATTATACAGGTTTATGTTTGTGCAAATTGTTCCAAAGAAGCTCTAATCCTTTTTAGGGAGATGAGGGAAGTAGGTTTGATGCCTGATGCAGTGGCTTTGGCTACTGTATTTACTGCTTGTGCTCAGTTGAGGGACCTAGAAATAGCAAGAATGTTGCATGGTTTTATCAGCAAGAGTGGAATCCCAATCGATAATTTCGTCAGTAGCGCGGTTTTAAGTATGTACTGCGATAGTGGTAATCTAGATTATGCATATAGGTTTTTCTGTGAGATGCCTGTGAAGAATACTGTTGTCTGGAATACCATGATTCATCAATGTACCAAACACAATAACTTGGAACTTGCAGATCAGTTATTCAAGAAGATGCAGGACAAAGATGCGATATCGTGGAACACGATGATCAGGGGATTATCTTGTGAAGGCCGGTATGGGGAAGCACTAGATTTGTTCCACGAGATGGAATTATCCGGCGAGAAACCTAATAAAATGACCTTGTTGAGCACCCTATCTGCTTGTGCTAGTCTTGGTGCCTTAGATACTGGAACTTGGATTCATGCCTACATAGAGAAGAACAAATTGAACTCAGATAGGTCTCTTGACCCTGGTTTGATTGATATGTACTCTAAGTGTGGGAGCATTGATAGAGCAATTCAAGTCTTTGAGGAGGTTCATACAAGAGATGTCTTTACCTGGACATCAATCATATGTGGGTTAGCTATGCATGGCCAGGGAAAGCAGGCAATGGATCAATTTTCTCGAATGTTAAAAGCAGGGGTGAAACCAGACGATGTAACGATGGTGGCAGTCCTAAATGCTTGTGCTCACGGAAGATTGTTAGATCAAGGGTGGAAGTATTTTCACTTGATGGAGAAGGATTATAATTTGATACCAAAGATTGAACACTATGGATGTATGATCGATCTTCTTGGACGAATTGGGAGAGTAAGAGAGGCATATGAACTTATAACAGTAATGCCCATGGAGCCAAATATGGTCATATGGGGAACTTTACTAAGTGCTTGTAGAGTCTACAATGAAGTGGAGCTAGGTGAGGTTGTAGCCAAAAGGATGCTTCAGCTTGACCCATCTGATCCATGGATCCCAGTAATGCTATCTAATATATATGCAGAAGCCTCTAGATGGGATGGTGTAATGAGAGTAAGGAAAGAAATGAAGGAGAAGGGATTGAAGAAGTCACCTGGGTGCAGCTCAATTGAGGTGAACGGCTCAGTTCATGAATTTCTTGTTGGTGATGATTCACACCCCCAGCATTCTGAGATTCATTCAATGCTCAAAAAGATTGAAATAATTCTCAAGTTTTATTACTAATAAACTGTCAGATTACATTTGCCTTGCACTCTTTAAGCTATTTCTTCTCATCAACTTGTTGTTGTTTATAACAAGAGTTACAGACTCTCCAATGCTATCACAAAATTGTCAGGGGAGTGCAGCCTTTAGGGACTTGGTGAAGGTTTCTAGTTCCTTCAACCCTTCCTCGGGAGATTTCGCTTCTCCTAGAATCTTAACCATGGCACTACCAACAATCACACCATCTGCTCCCCATCCAGCTACCTATAAACAATATAGTGTTTAACATAGATTGGTCACTTTCCTCTATCAAACACCTAATACTTGAAATTCAGAAGCTGAACTTGAGATCGATGAAATGACTAACCTGTTTCACATGCTCCGGCTTTGATATGCCAAAGCCAACCGCCACTGGTTTACTTGTTGCCTGTTAACAAGTAGAGAAACTTATTAAAAACAATAGAAAAAAAAAAAGAAAACGAAGCGGAGAAAGTCCTTGATGAAGAATCAGTTAAATCGTCCGGAAAATGATAATTTTGGTAACTAGCCATCTTTTAGATGTAATACCACCAATTTGGTTAGTCCAATCAAAGTGTCACCTACTGGATGTTATATGTCTGAATTGTACCAAGGAGATGATTCTAATCATCTAAAGATTGTAGCTTTCTAAATTTTCTCCATAACTTTAAAGACCATTAAAAACTCAAGTGAATATCCGATGGTTGGGACTGTTCAAGCAGGAATATTTTAGGTGGCACCTTTTTTGCTTTTAAAAAATGCATATTTTGAAATTTATGATTTATAGAGTGGATTGGCATTAAGAAACTAACCTTCTTAATATCCTGGAGCAGAGATTCAACTCGTAAGCTTACGGATGAACGGGCACCAGTAACTCCAATTGAGCTCACCTAGTCAAACAACTTATGATTGGAATAAGTTCTAGTAATAAAACAAAACTAGATTAACTGCTATTTTACTCGACAGATTAAATTATTAGAAAACTTCAAGAACAAGAAATTTACGTTCATGAGAGCGGTGACCATATGAAGTTAAGAAACTTCAAGATACACCTATAAAAGAGATCCATAACACAAAACCCTTAACCCAGAACCTAATCCATATTTTGCATTCCCTTAGAGGAACTACTTTAATACTTGTATTGTGTTTCTAGAGGTGATTCCCATAACATAAGGCCTACGAAGAAGTTGTCATCTTGAAGGTTCTTCACATCCATGAATGCAATTTTGTACCTCAAACTGAAACTAGGTTATCTCAAAGTAATAAATCCCAACCAATCTACTTGACAACTCCTTCATGTACTTTTAGGGTTCTGGTTCTTTGTTAAAACATTCTGAAACTCTTAATCATCCCTTTATCTTCTAATCATCATAAAGATGGAAGCCATGCCCCATTGAAAGAGCTAGTAATTATGAAACCAATTCCCATATAGGGATAAAAGATCCAAAAGGGAAAAAGACGCTGTCAACGTTGCAATGTGCCAGAACCATGGTTCATAATTTCAAATGTTTCGTTTCGGTTTTGGTAGTTACCGGAACAAAACCAGTTCCGGTTTTTATCGGTATGTCTAGGTAATGCACATGTATTGAAACATTCGGTTGGAACAAGATTTTAAACCTAGGTCATAACAAATAATACCTTTGGGCATAAAGTGGAAATACATGGAGTACAGAGTTAGTTAACAACTTGGATGAGAAGCGAAAAACACGCATATAAACAAACAAACATTTTGGAGTTTACATACACAAGAACGCTAAATTTTTCTCAAGTGGAGGTCAGTACTATCCATTAGACAGAAGAAAAAAAAAAAAAAAACACGCACCACAACAGAAGAAAGGAACATTAAAGATTTACTAAGTGCACAAAAGGAACTTACTAGGTACACAAATCCTTCTGAAGCTTCAACAATGGCTTTCATTCTCTCTGTTGGAGTAGTGGGTGTTGTGAGCAGTACCTCCAATTGTGCAACAAATAATGTAAGAAGAGTAGCACTAGGTTACAGTCATGTTGTTCCAATTTATCAACTAAAAATAACATAAGTTTGTAACATCAAAAGGACTTCAAGTATGATGCTAATTTAACAATTTATAGTTCAATTTGGGTATTTTAAGTGTTACTAGTTAATACTACAGGATGGATTGCTACTTGAGAATAAACAACATAAAAAGTTAACTACTTATACCTTTTATGTTACAGCCACATAGGATTAAGGCACATTCCTTAAGTTCATGTATCTAAAAAGGTAAAATACGTGCACAAGAAGAAGTTTGCATAAGAACTTAGAAGTTACAACAAGGGTAACTAGGAGCATCTGAAGATATGAAGTTTTATGACGAAAAATGGAGGCTTTAAAATTTTCTGCTACAGTTCTGTCTATAGAGATAAATAACACTTGCATATTAAATAATGATGGGGGTGCAGTGAGAGTCTTGCTCTTGCTCAGTCTCACTGGAGTTTCAAAAATGGAGGAAAGAAATAGGTTGATCTCAAAGGAGATCAGTTGAACTTTCAAGGTTACGCTTTTCTTTACTGTATGACTGTGTTGATGGTCCTTCATAGAAATATGGCTGATAGAGTTTCATACGTGCTTACTCCTCTCATGGATAAGAACGTTTATGAAAAAAAATCAGTTGATGCTTTTGGATATTGATTTTAAGATGTATTTACAAGCATTGTCAGCCAAAATTTTAGTGTTCAAATTCTTCTTTCAATCAATGTCAGAAAGTAAACATAGGGGTGGAAGAAGAATATGCAAATAGGAGAAATTACTAGTTCAATTTTGTGGTTTAGTGCTTCTTTTCTCAAGATTTCAGTTTCCTCCAGAGGAACATCTGGCACCACAAGACCTGAAAAGAATAGGACATAAATAAGTTTACAAGAAAAACTACAATTTATTTCAATTTGAGCTGTATATTACCATGTACACCAACATCCTTTATGGTAGTCATGAACTTCCCAACGCCACGCTTAAGTATAGGGTTGTAATATGTGAATAAAGCAATCGGACAAGATATTTGTGGGACCACCTGATCAGACAATGATAGAAATCTGATATTAGAATTTTGTTCCACACCTTTCTAAATCAGTGAGAATTGACTTAAAACATCCATGGTGATCCCATGCATGACACTCTGATGACAAAAGTTTTGCTTTGCCAGGTACAAAGCCATTATTGCAATTTACAACTACATGATAATGTGAGACAACTAATTCATCATCGCATCTAGATCCTGTTGTGATCCAATGGTTTTTCTGCTTGCTAAGTTGCTTCCATGAGTGTGTGTGTGTGTGTGTGAGTCCAACAATCTCACCCCTTTTAGCATGGAGATGATGGCATCAAAATTGGTTCCTCTCGCTAAAGCACGCGTTGCAGCAGCCTGAAAATTAAATAAACAAGTAAGAAGGCTAAGAGACATAACTGAAGAAAGAAAGAGAAAAGTAATGGGATGATTATCACTTAAAGAAACCTGGATAACTGGGCCATCTGCCAAGGGATCAGAATATGGTACTCCCAATTCAATTATATCTGAGCCACAAGAATTAAGCACTTTCAGTGCTTCAGCCGTTGTTGATAGATCAGGATCACCAGCCGTAATGTAAGGGATAAATGCCACCTTTGTATCAGAGACATGTTCATCAGAATAATAAGGAAAAAAGAAAAGAAGAAGAAGTCATATATTCAGTATTGCACAATCCATATCATATCGTCAGTCACAACTCACAAGTTAGCATAGCAGAGTCCTGTCTCTAAATCATAGATAGATCATATCATTAAAAATCCCACAAACCTTGTTGATTCCAAAGTCAACCACACCATTTTTTGCATAAAAAAAAAGCCCAATCCAAAATAATACAAGTGCAGACAGCAGTTCTTAGAGATGCTTTATATTTTTTAAACTAATTTCCCACTTCAGAAAACAACTTATAATAAATCAAACCCAGGTTTAATTTCACATAAACATTATAAAATCATGCAGCTCATTGATTCATATCTACACTATTACAATCCTCACAAAAGGAAAAAAAAAAAAAAAAAGGAAGGAATAACCAAATTTGACCAGTTAAACCAACCTGAAAAGCATGAAATAGGAAACCCAATAGGCCAATAACAGATCTACTTTGAAGATATAAAACCAATAAATGAGAGAGAGAGAGAGAGAGAGAGAGTAAAAATGCTCACTTTGCCTTGTTGTCTGAGTCTGGTGAAGGTTTCAGAGAGACCAGTGGCAGGAGAAATACTAAGAGAAGCCATTGGAGTAAGAGATTTGGTGGTGGAAACAATGGATTTCTGAATCTGAAAACAAAGAAATTGGTTCTGAGGTTTCTTTGATTGCAGAAAACAAGTGGGTTTTAGAGCAATTGCCATTTACCTTCTTTTACCAACCAAAATCTCTGTTGTGCCGTATAATCTGAAGCTGCGTAGACTGATGAGAGGGGTTTAAAACCAGGGTTTTATAAGTGGCAAATGATCTAGTGCTTCGAATAATTCTGTCCTTATAATGTTTCGAAACTCCATGATATGTTATTGGTTGAGACGATATTACTGACCTACAATTAACAGAAGAAAATTGGGCATTAACAACTTTATCACGGTATCTGTATTTTTCATCTAAGTGGATGTACCCTTAATGCACGTCATGCGCGCGTGTGTATTTTATTTAAGGCGGGAATATCCGCCTAATACTACGGATTCCGCACGTGCGTTTAACACTCCTCTAGGTCCTAAAACACACTTCAGGCGCATTTTAGTCAGAAGCAGATTTCTCGATTATGTTATCTTTTTTCTATTTATTCTTGAGCTCCAAAACACCAAAAAATGAGAGCGAAAACAGTTAACGAAAAATGGAGATCTCTCTAACTCTGTCGCCAAATTCGATTCCCAGAACTTCACCTTCTTCTTCTTCTTCTGTATCAATTTCTTCCTGCAACTCTGTTTTCTTCAACAATGGCAGATCTCTTATCATGAAGAAGAATAACAATACCAATTGCTTGGTTTTAAGCAGAAACAGAGCTCAAAGGGGTTTCAATTGTCGATGCTTGTTTGGTCTCGGTGTTCCGGAGCTCGTCGTCATCGCTGGTGTTGCAGCGTTGGTTTTCGGTCCGAAGAAGTTGCCGGAAGTCGGTAAAAGTCTTGGAAAAACTATTAAAAGCTTTCAACAGGTTTGTTGACTTGGTCCACTTTGAGTGTTCTAGTTTAATTTGATAGGATGATTGTAGTTTAGGGTTAGGGTTTAGATTCTCTGTTTATTTGGCTAGTAGGTGGAAACTATTTTGATGAGTTAGAGAATAGCTGTTTTATTAGTTTATGCTTTTAAATCTAGTTTGATTTTCAGCGAATCCAGAGAGAGAGAAAAGTATACGATGTTCATGAATTTATCATCTTTGATGAAATTCGACAACTTGTTGACTTCATGTTGTTGGTTGGGACTTGGGAGGGGCAAGCTCAAAATTGTTTAACTTCAATTTTTACTTTAACCTAGAAACAACCATCACAGGACACAGGAGAGAGCTTAAGGGGAAAATAGTGGAAGACATCAGCCATGCTTTATAGAGCGGTTAAGAAAGAACATTTTATAGAATGAACAACATTTCATATAATGAGTGTAGTAGAGATGCTTATGTTGTGATTGGATGAGGGGAGAGAGTAGGAAGAATTTTGGTATAGCTGGAATAGGAGACGGAATAAAAAGATATTCAAGTAAAATGGCTTGGGCATATACCACGAAATCAATGAGATGGCATTTAAAAGGCACTGTGTTGCTACGGCCCCCCACCCCCAACAAGTGCCATGAGATGGTTTTGAAATGTGTAAAAGCTTTTGACAGATGTAGCTAATTCAACTAGAATATGAAATTGGTGGATGCCTGTACCTTTTTGTGATGCTCTTGTATGTATGCATCTTCTTTTATATGTTGGTAGTGTTCTGTATACTGGATGAAAATGTTCAATTTCGTTATCTCTATTCTTTCCCTCTGAACTATTTTTATATAATGTGTCGGCTATTCATGTTTTGAATAAGACAAAGAAAGAAAATACCTTTTTCATTTGTCAAATGGAGCAATATCTTTCTTATTTTCCCCTTGACTTTTCAGTTATCTTTTCATGAATTTTCTCCATTTCTGCTCTGGTGTTCATAAGAAAAAGGCATCTCATGATGACTATGTCTCAGGCCTTTGGCCTTGAGGCTCACGTGTCAATAACCACGTTGCTAACTCAAATACTTGGGACGAGGAATGATGACGATGACAATGATGGTAATGTTGATAATGATTATGATCTCATTCATACCTCTGTTGGATCCTTGGGAGTTTTGTTGTGCATTTCTTGAGCCTGATATTCTGCACCTTGCATTTGTATCCTAGATGTCAAAAGAAAGCCTGTTAGAGCGGGAACTATTGGAATGTATTAAAACCTATAAAATAGGTTCAAAGATTTATTTATACCTAAACAAACTGTTAATAGCCAATGGTGTGCAAGTTCAGTATGGCAACTCTAGGAGGTGTTTTGGACATTGGGCCTTGAGGGAAGTCCATATGATGGTGGACTATGCTCAATTTTGATGGGAATTCAATTTGGATACCAGAGTTTACTGGATTGGGAGAGTGTTTCCTAATGATAAAAGTGCAAAAGTTCACAAGGTCTCCTTGGGGCAGTAGATGCAGGGATGGATGGTGTAAGTGCTGTCTTTTAGCCATATTGAAAGCATCTAGGTCATGGTCGGCCCACAATGTAGAAAGGCTGCCTCTTGATACAACAGTTTCCGAGTCTTCTAGGAAGTTGGGTTTGTTTATCCATGATAATTACACAATTACAAATCCTCTAGATGGACCTTTTCATTTGGGATAGCTGATTTGAAGTCACACATAAGATTGTATCAGTGATTCGAATCAGTATAGATGTTTGTCCTCCTAATACAGTAACTGTTAAATTGAATGCAAACATGCCTCTAACATTGGTTTGATCGAGTACAAATATTATGGAAGGTTGGGACCTTCGTCTTCTCACCATAAATAAATTTGCATCTTGGCCTCCAATGATTCTTAAATATGAACAGTATGATTTATTGACAAACAGGCAATGCCATATCAAATAGAAGAACCTTTTCTATAAGGCATTCTGTTAAGTTCTGCCTTGTGTACTTCTTTCCAAGCTCGATCTGTAAACTGTACTGCTACTTGCGCTGTGTGAAATCCATTAATATGTGAACTTCGTCAACCTTTCAATGGTAGGGCTTACTATGCCCTTGATATTCAATAATGTTTGAAGTTCAAGATTTAGACTAGGCCATTTCTGTTCCTCAATCCTAACACAAACTCGAGGAGTGTTTCTGTGATCTAAAATTTGATAGAATGAACGTGTTGCTCAATCATATTTCTCTTATTTTTAACCAACTCTAGAGATTATATTGCCACTCCCACCAGTTAAGCATGAAATGCATGTATTTGTTTTGAATTTTGCAGGCAGCAAAGGAGTTCGAGTCAGAGTTGAAAAAAGAACCTGATCCTGCCATGGAAGAAACCCCTGCAGAAAAACCTACAGCAGTCAGTGAAGGGGAGAAACAAGATCCCAAGATCTCCACCACAGAGAAGAGTTTATGACTATCATCTATGAGTACATCTATTTGATTCTCATCTGTTGTCAACCAATTCGCACGTTAATTCACGTTGTATGTCTTGAAGCCATGGTTTGGAATTGTGTTACCCTCAATTTTCATGCAACTCAGCATTGTATAATTTAATCCAGAGTTTTATTATTGATGATATTCATTGTTTCCAAGCATGATTAGAGGTGTTTTGTGATTCAGATTGATGTCTGGGTTTGACTCGGATCGAGTTGTTCTCATTTGGCCGAGTCACAGAGAGAGAACTTGCCAAAGTTTTAAGTACTTCTACTCAAACCTGGACACAGAGCTTTGGAGTCCGACTTTGCTGCAACAAAAGTCAAAGTTGCGGAGCTTTGGAATCAATCAGCTCCTGCCATATGGTGCATTTCACAGAGCTGATTAATGTGCCAGCAGATACTCTGGCAGGAGCTGATCAATTCCTCAGCTCCACGATTTCGACTTTGTTGCTGCAAAATCGTACTCTTTCCCCCTCATTCAAACTTAGCCGGTTGTTCCTGCTAACAATACTAATGGTTTGTGTTTAAGCTTACTGATCAAGTGGGTTGGAATCTCTTGGTCGAGGATCAATAAAAAAATAAACTGATCGAACATCAACTCGAATTCTACGGTTGAGATTTAGCTGTACGAGAATATTGTTATAGTAGACTTACACCATATTCTGCATCTTTGACATAAAATGAAACACTCGTGACTTAATGGTGCACGTGAGCACCATGACAGAAGTTGCACGTGCCATCCAATTTCCAACGATAAAACCCCGAGCAGATAAGGCTGTCTGGCGTTCACTCAAAAAATGAAACCCAAAAAATGTAGGAAAAAAAAAATTTAAAAAGGTTGGTGAATTAGGTGAAGTGCTAAACCTCCGGCAAACAAATAATGGCGGTTTGTTCAACCCCCTCTGTTCTTTCAACCAATTCAATCCCCAAAATTATCTCCAGAAGCTATCAAGCTAAGGTCAAGGCTTCATCCAAGATAACCCCAGGTCTGCTCCGCCTCAAAAAATTGAGTAGAAACCCTAGTTCTTCCACCAGACTGAATGCTGGATTAACTGACATTGAACCTGATCTCGTTGAAGACAAGCGTGATCCTTGGGCAACTAATGGCATTGATATTGTAAATGAAATTCTCTCTTTTCTCAAAAAATAATAATTTCATGAAGCTTTTATAATTTGTTATTAACAATTTTGTTTTTCGTGTTTTGAATTTCAGGAAGATTTTGTTTTTGGTGAATACGATGGGCACCACACATACCATGAAGGCGAAGATAAAGGTAATTGTCTTATGTTTGATTTCTTATGTGTTTTGATATTTCTTTTGCTTCATTATGTTCTCTTTTTTACAACTGTATGTGAAGCAAAGAAGCAAATGGGGTTTGTCTTTGAAAATGTAGGTAGTCCTGTTTTTTGTTAACCAAGATTGATCACTTGCTATTGTAGATTTGTTCTATTAACTGTTTGAATTTCTATTTCTGCGCCGTCTTAGCATTTGGTTTTAACGACTGTCCAACATAATATTTGTAAGGAAGATGCTTGATGAAATCGTGTTTAATTCTTTTTTGAAGTTCTTGTAAAATTTTCTTTTCCATGACCCATGTAAGTGTTGAGAAAATATACCCTCGTCGTAGGTGATCAATCTACTTAGAGTTTTCTCTCGATTGCGGAATGCAGGATCTTGGAAGTATATGAATGAATAAATAAATAACACTCACGAAGCAAATAAAGAAGAAATAAATAACTCATTAGACACGCAAGATTTATAGAGGTTCGGAGCTAGTCCTACGTCCTCTTGAGCCTCACCAAGCTAATCCACNAAACTCGATGATGAAGAATGGTCTATTCTTGATCGCAAGTGTGTGGGCGTGATCCGTAGGTGCCTTACGGAGGAAGTGTACAACAATGTAGATGAAGTTTCTACAACAAAGGACCTAATGGACACTTTGGAAAGGCTATATCAAAAGTCGTCGGCTTCAGGTAAAATTATGTTATGCGAACAATTATTTAATTTAAGAATGAATGAAGGCGAAACGGTATCTATTCACCTTGGAAGGTTCAAATCAATTATTTCACAATTATCCAAGGTTGATATTACATTTTCGGATGAAGTTAAAGCTTTAAGGTTATTGTCTTCATTACCAACGAGTTGGGATACGGCTGTTACGTCTATCAGCAACTCAGCAGGGAATGAAAGTAAGGACTCTTTGGTATTACAGTTCAATACTTCCTAGCTGAATTGCTCTTTTCTTGAGATTACTCCGTTGGTGAGGAGTTTCCTTCTGTATGTAAGAAGGGAATATCTATTATGTTTCATCGTATCCTCTCCCTTTCGTCCATACCAAAACATACTGCTGGTGTACATCATGTAAATTGTAGCTTGTTTTGTTATTTTAATTTTAATTAGTTTAATAAGGTTTTGAGTATCCATGTATTGGTTCAGTGCATTGCCTTCTTTGCTTCTGGTTATGAAACACCATCATCTTATGTGTTATATATCATGCTGGGTTTTGTGAATGTAATATAGTCACTGATGTAAAACCAAAGTGAGGAAGAGAAGTAGAAAAGATACTGGAGGAAATTCAATTTTCGTTAATCATTCTTAATAACTGACTCTAAAACTATCACAAGGAAAATATTTATATTAATCTACTGTATGAATAACCGTAACATGAAAAACAAAAGTAACCCTGACATCAACTCCTATTTCTTCGCAACCAAAAACCATCTAAGAGTGATCTCCATCAGGCAAACAAGGACGCACTTCAGACTAATTCATGCAGTAGCTTCCTATTAGCTTCTTCTTCTTCCTCTTCTTCTTTGCATAATTCGTCTAATTATGACCACTAGGCTACAGATGTGATTCTTTTTTCTTTTCTTTTCTTTTTTGTTGGTATCCATTTCAGGGACATTTTGGGGAGCAGTTGCTGAAGAGTATGCTGCAGCAGAACCCCCTACAGGCTTCCAAGGTATTAATAATATTGAGTAACCTTTGCACCTCTCTTTGATAGTATTTGTACTACAAAGTCTACAAGAACTCCTCAGGTTGTTTGTCCTGAATTTCATAGGGTCTATGGATTATTTTTTCTCGGTTGCTACTTCAACAGTGATCAAGATTACAATGTTATAGTTTGGTATTTTTTGGGCAGGCATTATTTCATGGCTCTTCCTTCCAGCAGTGGTTGCTGGATTAGCTTATCATGTCCCGGTAATTATATCATATCTAGTTGTATAAAAGCTCAATAAATTACCAAACTCTGTACTTCTGATTTGGGGATTTGAAATAATCAAAATGCTTTTCTTCCATCCAACTTGATATTGACCTCGCTGTATTTCATTTTTCTCCTTTCAGGGGGAGTACTTGTATATTGGAGCTGGGATATTTGTGGTGATATTTTGCATTATAGAGATGGATAAACCAGATAAACCTCATAACTTTGAACCCCAGATTTACAATATGGAGAGGGGAGCTCGTGACAAGCTTATAGCTGATTACAACACCATGGACATATGGGACTTCAATGAGAAGTATGGGGAGCTTTGGGATTTCACTGTGAATAATGAAAACATCGTAAAGAGATAATCGTTCTTCACCGTCTGGCAACAAAACACGTTACTGATTACATGTTAAATCGCTATTGTTAATGTTTTCTTTCTTCGATCTTTCGTAGTTTTGCTTTCTTCCTATCAACTATAAGAACTTCATCAGGGTATAATATCTTTCCTGTATTTGTTTCTCTGGTGGATTTTCCTTGTCTTATGATTCATATCACTCATGTTTCCAAGGAGGATGTAAGGGTGTCTGTAAATACTTACATGTATAGATTTTTTTTTTTCTGTTAATTCATTGCACGGGTATGTATATTATTATAGTGCTAAAACATGAAAGTTACCAGGCGGGTGCTCGCACCTTTGATGGCTAGAGTCATATGTTGAGACGAACATTCTTAATTTTAAAGCTCTGTTGTGTTATTGAGGCTCTTAATTGTCGCACCCATCGTTCAATCGGTGAATCATTGTAGTGCGATTGTGCCACTATCTGAAACGGGTTATCGTAGTTACAAACGAGAGGAGGTATTGCACCCTCACTTGAACGCCCCCGTCGTGTGGGGTTCACATGAAGAAGATTCATGAGCTAATTTCGAGAGAAGATGTTCTCATCGCCATCTAAATAATCATTTCCGTCCATTTTAAGACTTCTAACTTTGTAAAAAATTTGCTAGAAATCGACGGTAAAAAAGGCAACAAATTAGCTTACTCTTTCAAGACATGATTTGAAGGTTAATGAACTTTAAGAACGGGCTGATTTTAGATACGACTAGGTATAACCTCGCGCCTCCGGCATTCGTAAAATAGTTGTCCATCCTCTCTACACGCGCTTTAGATGTTCAAACCCACGAAGTGCGTGTGAGGATGCGCACAAAAGAAAATAAGAAAATAAGGTTATTTTGGTTATTTATATAATAAGGGGAAACTTGTCCGAAAGAGAATGAAAAAGTATAAGGGCAAACTTGTCCTTTATCCAAAAATAAACTTGTCTTTTACCCAAGATGCCAAAAAAATACCGTCCTGTTTTAATATATAGACTAGGTGTATCGCTATGCCTCCGGCACAACTCAATACCTCATAATTAAGGTTTGTAAATTTTTTTTTTTAAAAAAAAGGTATTCCAGTCATTTAGCTCTTCATTTAAGTGGAATAAAGATTGTGGAATTTAATTGTTCATTCTCTCCACCACCACCACCACGAGCCCTTGAATCCACTCCATGCGACTCCACCGTCAAGTGTAAATCAGGTGTAAATAAATAACTATGGCCACGGGACACATCCGATATTTTGAAAAAGAGAATAAGGCTATTTTGGTTATTTACTATGGTCACGGGACACATCCAGTATTTCTTAAAGGGTGAAGGACAAATTTGTCTCAAAAACTTTAAAGGGTCAAGGACAAACTTGTCTATTTGCAAAAATGAATGGGTTGAATAAATCGTAGCCGTCGAATCGATTCACAATGGTACATAGATGATGAAATCACGACCATCATTTGTCCTCTTGACACCACCCCGTCCTCCTTTATTATAGATGATCTTAATTTTGAGAAGATCATCCTCCCATCATCCGCAACAAGGGAGTTATAATAGGCCTCTAGTAATATCATAATAATTATCATAAGCTTCGATCAAATGCGGGGGACTCATGCTGCACATCGTAGGATCTTTTTTACCCAAAAGATGTAATGGCAAAGTCGTAAATTTGTCTTTTTTACCCAAAAAAACAAACTTTTCGACTCTTTCTCCTTTTTATTCCTCTCTTCAGTTTTCACTCTCTCTCTCTCTCTCTCTCTCTCTCTCTTAAAGCGCGAGCAACGATGTAAAACCAAAAGCAAGAGAAGGAGAGAGTTTCGAAGTCGAAAAGCCAGTCCCCCCACCCCGCTCTCTCTCTCTCTCTCTCTCNCTATATCAGTTGCTTTTGGATTTAAATAAGAACCCTCAAAATCCCTCCGGTTTATCGGGCGACGGATCTGTAACCCCGTTTTCCCGACAACCTCGCTTTTGGGTTTCTCACGAACCTTCTCACCTCTGTATATGCTCTTTCTTACAAACCCTAACACCTCTTCATCTCTTCTCACTCTCTCTCTCTCTCTCTCTCTCTCTCTATATTTCCTTCAACTTACACTTCTCTTCTCTCTGTTATACTACTACTAACTTTATTCCGCTTCAGTCTCTCAGCATGGCCAATAACCATCCAGAAGGACTAACAGACGATTTCCTCGAACAGATCTTAGCAATCCCTTCTTACGCGGGAAACGATACAACAGATTTAACCGGAAATGATGGTAATTTGGCGGGAAATACAACAGCATCTATGATTTTGCAGCTGAACTCCGGCGATGGTTCCGGTCATGTATCCGGAGGCGTTGGTTATCATCATCATCATCATCATCATCAGGGAAACGTTTTTCCGTTAGGGTTAAGCTTAGAACAAGGGAAAAGCGGTTTTATGAAACCAGATGATCATCAGACAGCTGGTTCAGGAAGCGGTAAGCGGTTTCGAGGAGAGGAGGTTAATATTATTGATGGAAATGCTGCTTCTTCTGGAAAGAACGTAAGCAAAAGCAAAGAGTAGTAGTAGCTGCTTCCGTTGTTCTTGCTTAAAATTACTTAATTGCCCCTATTTTTTCATGGATTTTACAAGTATTCCGAAAAAACGGTTGTTAAAAATTTCAGTTTAAATTTTCGTGAGTTTTGAAGTTGAATATATATCGTGGTGACGAGAAATTGGTGAGAAGGTGATTAAAGAGATGAGGTGGCATGGTTGTAAATTATGGTGAAAATGGTGACTTTGTTTATGTGCAGGAGAGAGGAGGTGGAGGCGGAGGAGGATCAGTTCATTTGACGAGCTTATTTCCGGCGTTTGGACATGTACAGCCACACTCTGTCCGACCAACTACAGGAGCATCTCAGGTTCACCAGGTTGGGCCCACCAAATTATTAAAAAAAAATTTAAAATTATTTTAGACTTTTGTTTTATTAGAATTGTTGCAATATTTTAATGACCAAGATAACCTCCAGTTCGGAGAAAATCCCACTCTCATTAGTGCGAGGATGATGGAGTGTTATGACCAGGCGCATCTCTTTTGGATACAAATGATGGCCTGGTTGTATCGGTTTTGGACTTGCAAGTACTGACAAATTAAGCCCCACCCCGCTTCGAAGTTCGAAGATCTGAAATACACCTGAAAAGGTCAGGGGTGCTTCTGTTATTTTCGGAGAAACCAAGGGCATTTATTAGTCTTCTCATGGCATGATACTAAAGGAGACTTCTTTACAATTTTGTTAAACTGTGGGGTCCGTACACGTGCGGTTCTCCACACTTGAGGACCTGAGTGGTTGTTGGCGATTGTCATTTAGCTGGACTATGTCGTCATTTTAAGTATTTATAAGGGTAAAATGTGTCGTTTTTGGCTTGGTGGTTATCGACGGTTACTCTGGGCGGTTTTGCTGCCCGATTTACATTATTACTCTATTAATAGTTTTTTTCCGCCTGGTTTGGTCTTTCAAACAAAAAATTTTGACAAGAATTAGTGTTGGGCTTAATGTCGCACATGCACACTGCTCCAATGTGATCACCTCTCTTGAGACCTGGCCACATCACTGATAGGCTGATGTGGCATGTACATATGGGTTCTTTTTCTGATCACATTAGGCAAGTTCATATTAGCTGTCACATCATGTGGTCAGAAAAGGTGGTACGAGCATTACTCATGAATAATGGTTGTGTGCCATGGTTTCATGAAAATAGTTAACACTTGTAGTCTTGCACCTGCTGTTTTTTTTTTTAAGGGTAGTGGCATTCTTAACTGGTCAACCATGATCTGCTTCCTCTAGACATTTATAATTTGGATTTCAAAATCTTTCTTCAATATCTTTGTTTAATATATATTTATTGTGATGAAATTGCAATGTATGTTTTTATATTTTGCAGCAGCCTTTTCATGGGCAGCCAACACCTGGGCAAGTAGCTGCTGTGCCCCATCCGCCTGCAATCCGCCCGAGAGTGCGGGCTAGAAGAGGGCAAGCCACTGATCCCCACAGTATCGCAGAGCGGGTAAGCAGCTGGTAGTATTACAAATGAGAATATGCATAATCTTCTTATTTAGGAATGTACATCTACTTTAGTAACTCCTGATGATAAATGATAGCCCGATGCATTAATTAGTCCAAAACCACCTTCTTGTGTAAGATGTTGACCAAAGTCCCCTTTGTATTACGCAAGTTAGTAAGCTGAAGGTATCACAAGCAGAAAGAATTTAATGTAGATAGTTATTTGTTTGTTAGTCATTCATGACTTTTGTGAACCAATCAACCATGAGCAAATATCAAGTTTCTTCTAAGACAGTGATTTTATCATTCTTGGAATACTTGCTAAAACTAAACGCCCGCTTCACTAGATAGTAAGCTGAGCAATAATTGAATGGTTTTCTTCCCTCTATTAGATTATATTAGAAGGCTACTTTTACAAGGTGGGAGAAGTTCTCTTAAAAGTCCATGATATAGAATAATATCAGGGAGACTTGTCTATTGGAGTGCAAAGTTCCAGCTTTCCTTGCCCATCTTTTGATAATGCATTTCAATGGCTAGTACGTATTCCATTTATATTGCATAATAGCTTTGCATTTCACATCTTATTGCAGTTACGAAGAGAAAGAATAGCAGAAAGAATGAAAGCTTTGCAAGAACTGGTTCCTAGCTCCAACAAGGTAGTTGCCTCCTCACTATGGCAATTTACTCCCTCTACAAATAGTTGGTTACACCTATCTTGTCACATATATCAAATCATGCAGTTAATTTTTTATTGTTTGTGGCTGAGCATTGCAAATTGAAGGGTGGGAAGATCTTCCCCTTTTGCATAAAGAATTAGAGGCCAGGTTCTTTTTCCTTTGCTTCCTAAATTGACTACTTCCACATTAATTAAGAAAGACGCTGACAGTTGACTGGCTCACAGCTTTGTCCCCTGAGAGAAACTTTAAATCTAAGAAGCCCCTTTGGGCAGACAATGAAAGATTCCCGTGTAAACAACAAATTAAGAAACAAGTCACTTTTTTCAACATTAAAATCACACATCAAATGTTAAAACTCAGCTATAATGCCATGGTGCCATTCAAGAATATTTCTGGGTTAGTGTTTGTAATCACCTCTGAAATTTGTCGCGAATGTCAATGGTATATTAATGTCATCAAGGTATAACACCGTACAAAATGCCACTTTTCCCACCATTACAAAATTGACAGCAACTGAAAACCTACCATAATTCTTTGTTTTTATTAAGCAACATAGTTTACCGCGAGTCTCAAGGTGTTAGCACCTCTTGGTTTGTGACCACCTCTCACATTTCTATGAAAAGTATCAGCTGGCTTGATTCTTAGGCATTTTAGTCCAAAAGACTACAATGAGCATTTTTTAAGGTTTTTCTTGGTTTTGGCTTGGCATGAATCCTAATCTCAATGCATAAAGGAGTAGGATCTGAAGAATGAACTAATGAAAATGTCTCCATGGAGAAGAAAATTTTCTCCATTTGGGTTTATTAAATCAGTTGCAAAGAGGTATAATCAGTTTTGCCTACTAATGGAGCAGATTTTACCGATTTTAAAGTCACCATTATTTCAGTAGAACGTGTTCCAGGACCACCTAATCACAGTTTGTGTAATCAACATGAGGAAGCATATTTTAATTACAAAGTTCTCTGTAGTTTCATAGAGCCTGGAAATCAGGGGAAATTCCTCAGCATCTAGCATATTCCATAACTTCTGAAGATAATTTGTCAACCTTTAGAATCTGTTCTTTAATTTTTGTAGTGTTGACATACTAAATCTTGCCGTGCAGACAGATAGAGCAGCTATGCTTGATGAAATTGTGGACTATGTTAAGTTCCTAAGGCTACAAGTCAAGGTAAAATAAATTTCCCTTTTGAGTTCAATAGTTACAATAAACTAAATAGGCACTAAAAGAATTAGAAATATACAGATATTATATAGAGGCAAATTGTATCTACTACTTAGTACTTCCATTCCTTCCTAAATAGTATAAAGCTGAAATCTGTTTATAATTCAAACAAAACCATTTGGATCTTGATTCATTTTGTACTTTGGAGAGTAGTCTAAATTTTATCCACCTATACCTTTTTTTTTCCATTGTTAAGCATCCTGTAAATTCATTGTTGTCACTTTTTGCATCTTCTTTTTGCCATCATTGTAATTTGTACCAGCAACTTGTATATTTGACCTACTATTTCTGATGGTACCCGTACAATGATTTGCCGATCACTAGTTATTCTCATGAATGTGTCATTGAAGTTAGTGTTGTAGTAAAAAGAACCTTTGGAATTTTGTAGGTCAAGTATGTCTAATCGAGCCAGATGTCCTGAGCTTGAATCTCCATCATGCTATTATTACGGAAAATTGTCTCATCCTGTTTCCTTAAGATAACATAGTAAATTCCTATCAAAAGAAACTTGAAAGGTTTTTAAATTTCTTCCACCATTTACGTAATCCCCTTTATTCATTTATGAACATTACAGGTCCTGAGCATGAGCAGATTAGGAGGAGCTGGTGCAGTGGCCCAGCTTGTTGCTGACACCCCACTTCCATCAGTTGAGGTAATTAAACATCAAGCTTATGTTGGTAAAATTATTTTTATATGTGCAGATTACACTTTGTAGCATGAATTTATAAATGATGTCTCCGCTTGTGTAGTATAATCCATTTATCATCTAATACACAGATTTATTTTATTTGTTACATTAATGCTGCGTACATGCATATTTAGTCCTTTTATTGTTAAAGTAAATATTTATATGTACATCTATTGTGTATTCGTCTCTGTATACCTTCATTTAGGTGCATATGCAAGCAAAGCTGCAAAAGCTTTTTTAAATGCATCTCATTTGAGATGCTTGATTCTTGAATATACATCCACCTTAATGTTACTCTTTGTTCTCTTATATATACGCGTATATGGTACAAGATAATTTATATGTGCTTCTTGAGTTCTTTCCACTACTTACTCTTATGCGCTTTTCTCTGCGACTCTTAAGGGGGAAGCCAGCGACGGTGGAAGCAATAGGCAAGCATGGGAGAAGTGGTCTACTGATGGTACAGAACACCAAGTAGCAAAGCTCATGGAAGAAGATGTTGGAGCAGCAATGCAGTTCCTCCAATCCAAGGCCCTTTGTATAATGCCCATATCACTCGCCACCGCGATCTACCACACACACCAAACAGATAACCCTGCGATGATCAAACCCGAACCAAATGCCCATCAATAGAAGCACCCACCCGACTAAGAGACACTTGCACATGCCCATCCACAACTCCACCTTGAATTTAGTAGTCCAAATCCCTATCCAACCCCACTCTCTTTGGTAAGTTCTTACTTGGGCTAATATTGATTTTAACACCCTCTCTTCATCCTCCTACTTTTTGGCATTTGCTATCAATGTCAGATGCCATAATTTGACTTTTGCACTGTTGTTCTCTTCTATTTTGTTTTGTCAAACAAAATGTGATGTCATGCCTAGAAAAGAAAGAACGGAAGAAAGAAAAATTTGGAGGTTTTCAAAGCTTTTTCTTTGGTTGTCAAAGCTCTCATGGGTTTGCTCTTATATTAATCAGTGGTGGAGAGAGATAGTGGTGGAAGGCCAAAGAATTTTTTTCTTCTGTTTTTTTATTGTTTTTCTTTGGTGGTGGGGGCCATCTCTTTTGATAGTGGAGAGAGGGTGGGGCCTTGTAAAAGGGGAGAATGGGTACATAGATAAGAGGGAAGGGAAGGAAAAGAAGATGAACTGGATAATGGTTGGTCTTTTTAAAAAGAAGTTTGTGTGGGGGATTGTGGGTATTTTGTATTCCAGAGAAATCATATATATATTGTTGTGCTCTACTCTTGTTGGGGACGTTAGTGGGGTGTGTTTTTCAAAAGCAACTTGACCTCTTTTTCAAATCTCTTGTATCATTATTAAAGGTTGAATCATTGGAGAGAGGGAGTAGGGGTCAAACCAGTTGCTCAATTGAATTGTACTCGGTTGCCTTCCAAGTCCACGGCTTCACTTGGTGGTCTCTCTCTATCTCCCTCTCTTATCTCTCTCAGGCATAGGTCAATTGGATGGAATGTATCCACTTGGCAACCTTGGAGTAAGATACCTCACAAAATGGAGGTGAGTGATCGATCCTCCTGATGGCCACTCCCACAATAAGATTTTAACCGGTTGTGTGTGGATAGGGAGGTCTGCTCATACCCTAGGGACTAGTCGGGTGCTCTAAGAGACCCGGATACCCTAGATCTCAAAAAAAAAA
>MVGT01003118.1:715567-773617 GCA_002174775.1 Macleaya cordata | reverse complement strand
CAGGTGCAACATACTTTCTGCCCTCATCCATCTTACCAGACCATCATGTAAATACTTCAAACTAGTGCAAGTTCTTTATCTTTAATAGTTAAATTTTAATTTATCTTTTGTGGTCTCTCTCATTTGTTGTGATTGTTATTGTGCATAATTTTATTAGAAAATCTAGATTGTAATCATTTGAAATTGAAATTAAAACTCTATACCAAAATATTATTAACTATACCAGTTGTGTTGAACTTTTTAAAAATTATGGATGGTTGTTACTCAAATGCACGTATTGCTTACAGAATATTATTAACTATACTAGTTACAGTTGCCTCTGCAGAAAGAAGTTTTTCAAAATTAAAATTGATTAAGTCTTACCTTCGGTCGACCACGTCACAAGAAAGATTGAATGGATTAGCTATCTTATCTATTGAGAAAACTATGGTAGCTAAGCTTGATTATGCTAGTATAATTGGTGATTTTGCAGCAAAGAATGCTAGAAGAACAATTTTTAAGTGATCATATTTTCTCTATTTTTTGGGTGGTTTTCATTGCATTGAGAGTTTTTAGGGTATGATTGTAGGTATTGTCTCATTTTCGCATTGACCTTTGTTTAGAACTCATATGAGAATTACATTGTGCTTGACAATTTTTTTTGGGATAGATAATAAAATATTTTTTTAGACATTTACTATTTTTTACTATTAATATATAAGGGGCCCCATTTCTATGAGTTCGCCTCGGGCCTCTAAATCTCAGAGACGGCCCTGGTTAAGCGGGCTACAATTTTTTTCTTTGTGAGGATGATCTCCACATTACATCCGTCATCTTAAAAAAAAAAATCACATTGATCCAAAACTTTTAAGCTCTTTAAAATGTCAATGGTTCAAAACGCTTAAAATTCTAATTTTAATTTATGTAAAAGATGTGTAACTTTTTTTTTTTCCAATTACAAGTGTAAGCAAAAGCACAAGAGAGAAGAATACTTTAACAAATGCAAAATGATAGGAGTAGTGGAGTTCATAAACACTCATTTTCTATGAAGTTCTCTTTAAACAAATGGAACACATAAAAATTAGATGAAAAAAAGCCGCCAACATAATTATATTAGACAAATCTACGCGACAATATCACTGACATAATGTTTCAATCCCACAACCTCGCACTAAAGTAGGAGAGATATTAACCAAAATTTGCCATACAATTGTTGGAAAAATCTAACTAATTTTTTAAAGGATGTTGTACATCATGAGAATATATGAAAAATAAAATTAACACCAACATATTAAAATTATTTTATTATTCAAATATTTCCCTTGAGAACGTTGTAATTCATAGAGGTCCTAAGTTTCAGTTTAATCCTAACCGTCGGATTAATACCGTGCGTTAATCATCAGATCAAGTTGGTTGTCTACGGTTTGAGATCAATTCTAATATTTGGACGGTTAAGATTTCGCAAATACGCCTTTAATTTTGTTGACTTTGCACAAAACAAAGAGACCGTTGGATAGTACGTGCCACTTCCAGTTCCAATGGTGTGTGTGGGTGGAAAAAGAGAATGCGCAATGCGCACATTGGCGCATAATAGGGAAGACCCTAATGTAGAAAACAAACAGCTCCTGTAAGAAAACGTGGTGATGAGAAGTTTAGAACGGAAGCTCCATCTGAGAAACCCTAGAAAAATGTCCGCCTGTGATTTCTAAGAAAAAAAGAAAAATGGCGCACGGTGGATATGGAAAACGTAGGGTCGCCGAACGGAGACCCGTCAGTCGTCGATCGAAGGGATTGGGGGTTGAGAAGAAGCCCAAATCAATCTCTGTCAAGAACCAGATGAGATCAATTGAACGAATGCTTCGAAAGGTAGAATTTTGATTTACTTAATTTCGTTTTGTTAGGAGATTTTGGTTTTTTAGGTTAGGGTTTTCAGTTTTCGAAATGCTTTGCTTTGATAATGTTGACTGTAGCTTTTTATGTCTTAATGGTGTCTAAAGAACTCTCTTTTGAGAACAACTTGGTTTGAATTATGAATTTTTTTAAGGATAGATGAGATAATTGTGCTTGAAGTCGCTTAATTACAGGGCATTCGTGCAAAAATGTTTATATTTTGATGGATCATCTTGAATTTATGTTCCGATTTTTTATGCAGAATACCTTTTATTCAAATGTCATGTTGAGAACAAGTGATCCTCACAAAAAGCTAACACATTGAACATAACTGAATTCTATTGTTTTTATATGTAAAGTTATTAGATTGTGTGTCAATGTAGATCTTCACTCTGAAACAGTTGAATTCAATTGCAGATCTTTTTTGAAATTAAATCAGGCGTTTTTTTTCTTGTGTTGTGGGATCATATAACGTATCTTAACTTCTTTCTTTATTAAAGAGCCTTACCCCTGAAGTCAGAGAAGCGCAAGAAAAGAAGTTGGGCGAGCTCAAGAAACAGCAGGAGATTCAAACTCGTTTGGCCGTAGAACGTAAAATATTTCTGCATGATAGAAAGATAAAGTTTTTCGGTACGTTGTTGTTTATTCCATTAGTTAGTTTGTTATATGAATGGTTGAGCAATGTAGAATATTGTTTGTATTGCTTATAATTATTGAGATTAACATGTGCCAAATAGAGAGAAGAAAGATAGAGAGGAGAATAAGGCGTCTGGAGAAACAGCAACGTACATTATCTGATAATACCCAAGAGGCTGAAATTGCTTCCCAGCTATCCAAATTGAAGGAAGATCTTGAGTATGTTAGGGTAAGATACATTTACAAAAAATGTTTTCCTTTGCCATACACGAACAGTGGTAACTTTTACAGAATGAATCCAAGACGATAATCTAAGATTTTAATATTTAAATCAGATTGAACGTGTTTCACTTCTTTGGTAAAAATAGCATAAACAGTTGGTGCCGTTTTCCCTCCCTAATAACCATAAAAGATAGAGATAAGATGCTTTTGTGGTTGACTAATCTCCCATGTTAGTTATGGTCATGAATTCATATTCTATCATAAATGACCATATCATGAAAAGTATGCACAGATAAAGTTAATGCATGTTCACTTTGAATGGCAGTTCTTCCCAAAGACTGAGAAATATGTGTCTTTATTCATTGGAGGCGATGAAGCAGACATGGTTGATAGGAGAAACAGGTTGCGTGAGCAAATTAAAGCAAATATAATTGCTGCTGCAGCTAGTGGAAAGGATCTTGAAGGTACTCCCATTTTCCTACATTATAAGTGATTGTAGTTCTCTCACTCAGTGGAGGTTTGCCGAAAAAAAAGTTCCTCATAACAATTAACAATCACCCAATCATTCATTCATCTGTTGTAACCTTTTATTGAGTATAACCTGTGAGGCTCATTTGATTGAGCCACTTTTGATGTCAGATGAAGGCATTTATTTAATAATCCAAGAAGTTAAGATAGTCTTTCATCTGTTGTAACTGCTTGTCTTACGTGCATATTTCTTATTGTTATTGTAAGTTATGATGTTCGTTTGCAACGCACCATGGTCTGATACATTTGACACCTTCCCTTAACAGAGACTGGTAGTGAGGATGATGGTCTTTTGGATATGAGTGAGGATGATTTCTTCTTAACTGGAAGCTCAAGCGATGAAGCAGATGCTGATGATGAATGGACAGATAAAAGTACAAGGTATTGCGTTTCATTTTTGCAAGAGATGCTAGATCTTCCAACTTAACATGTTCATATTTAGCAAATGTTTTACTTTTGTTGTCCTGTCACTCTTGTGGTAGGGAACTTTTTTCCCCTTCTCTGACAGTCAAAATTTTTCTTATAGTAACCATACAGAGTGATTTAACTCCTATTCTTTCCTACTGCATTGTCCTCTAGTCCTCACTTACTGAATCAGAATTAGCTGATAATGGAAGAAAAGTCAGGACCGATGTCGTATTTCCCTCTATTATGAACAAGATCTGTGTCTCTCTTTATGGTCTAAAGAGATTCTTATTTCGTAGTTATAGCCAGTATATGCAACTGCCTAATGCTAGTTTCTTGTACTGAATTTTGGAGTTGAGCCTCTCAGATGCCAAATTAGTAGGAAAATTGAATACCACTTCTGGTTGAATTGTATCTGTAATTTGCGGTCTTTGATTTCATAAATTTGCGCATCTAAATCTCAGAGAACAAGCTTCAAGTACTTCAGGCAAAGCAGCATCTGGCATGTCCAGTGACGAAAAGAATCAGGTCTTGTGTCTAATTTGGCTGTATTGAGGTTATAAAAGATATACGCCAAGTTATTAACCTTATTTTATCTACTTTCTCCTCACCCAATCTGCAGAGGCAGATGTCTGCTCGAGCTCTAATGCCTCCTCCTCGACCATCAATAAAGTCGTTCAGAAATGCTAGTCATTCTCAAACAAGGTTTGGAGGCTCATCAAGCAAGAATCCGTCGATAGAAAGGGTTGAACCATCTAGATCCAGCTACGTGTCACGTAGCAGGAGCAGCTCTTCCTCCAGAAATCAGGGAGGATCCTCCAACGGACAAACGAGTCATAGTAGTAATCTGAGTTCCAATTCAGATGCTTACAAGCCTCGAAGAAAAAGGAGACCAAAGAAGAAAAAACAAAAGGTTTGATACCTGCTCTTAAGTGTTTCCTGTAGAAGATTTATATGGTAATGGTAGCAACTAGCAAGTTTTGATGAAGTAGCGATAGGTGTAACCTGTTCATACACATACATTTCGTCTGTCAACTCTCTCTCTCTCGCTCTTGCAACTTATTTTACCATTCATCCTTCATTTACAGGCATGAAGCGGAGAGGCTGTAACTGGACTTCGGCATTAGGTGTAAGTTACCTGATTTCTAGGAACAAATGCTCCAGTTCTCCATGGATGAATGTATTATAAGATTCAGTTGTAGGATTTTTTCTAACCAATTTTATATAAAGGAGGATCTTCACCTATTACTAGGTTCTACAAATAGAAGATTGTATTGGATTGTGTGTGCTCTCTTGAATATATAATGTAAAATCTCTTATCATATTGGTGTCAACTTTGGCCGACCCATTCATTGTTCAAAATTCTGCAATTCTCATTTTTCTTTGCATGTCCAAGCTAATAATAATGGATACTCAAATCTTGTTCAATGGATGACTAATATTCTAGCTTAGATTGATGATCATGTCTACTACCAGTCTACCATAGAGACTAGACAAGTTATTATCAGATATCTGTTTAGAGAGGAAATCAACTATTCTGGTTCTGGATGTGCATGTTTCAACTTTCAACATTGAAACTAGGACTGCTAATCGTCCCATCTGATAGCTGCGATTACAAGTATGAGTTTTCTAGCTCTTAGTAACCGGATTTGTTGTTAACAGGTGACGATCCTGCACCAAAGTTTTGCTCCCGCTCCCGAACCAACGGCTCTGATTACTTAGTTCTAACGTTTTCTTTTTCTTTTTTTTTTTTTCTCAAATATATATTTTTATTCAGATGTTAGTCTTTTTACTTACATACCAAGAACCGAAATTTGACCTGACCAGAGCATAAACAGAGTACTCCATTTCAATTCCCACCTATTTGAGAAGTGGAACTGTTGCGCATAGTCAATTGTGAGTTTGGGTAGTTCAGTTTCTTATAGGAAACGTTCCCATTAGGGCAAGTGTTATGAACACCTCAAACAAGTAAAAAAAATATTTTTTGAGGTTAGGGCAAGTACTATGGGCACCTCAAACTCTTTTGTCACAAAGCTGAAAATTTTTAACTATTTTTTAACATAAAACAAAATGATGGAACTTAACATGCAAAAGGGGCTTTGAAGACCAAAATTAATCTACGGCAGAATCTGTACCTTGCGGCACAATCTGTGCCGTATGGCACTAATTGTCCCGCCCCTACATATTTTCCCATGAAATTTGAACTCCCTCAATCCCTTAAACCCCTATCTTAAACGACCTAAATAAGGGTTTATCATGGCATTTGCCCTTAGCACTTCTACTTCTAAATAGGTTTGGATTCCAGATGGTTCAGTAGTTTCGAGGGCACAACTGTGGGATGCAGTATGCACTCAGCGCTGCTCAAATTTGGGCCGAAATCGATCGAACCAAACTTAGTCCACTTAATTAAAACCGACTGAATTGATTTATTGGTTTGAATCAATTCCAATTTAATGAATACCGATCGGATAAGTTTGGTTTGGTTTGGTTGGTTTTTAGATTTGCTCTCTTAGGAACCGAAAGAAACCGAACCAAATCGATACTTATTTGATATTTATTATTTGAATAGCAATGTTTTGTCCAATATTAAAATGTCCAATGTGTGCTCAATAATATTGTGTGACCCGTAAAAAGATGATCCTAAGGGTGATCTGCTACTCACCCTATAAATCATCCTCTTATACAATCACCACTTCTATTCTCATCGAAAGTTAATTTAAAATTATCAATAATGATGTGATTTGCGGTGATTTTATGGCAAAGAGTGGAAGTTTCCTTCGTCCTGGTGAGAGAGGAATTTGATGGCAAACCGCCTAATCTCACTAGGTTTGAAATTATGGATCGCTACTATTATAGATTTTCTTAGAGGTGGGGTACTTTCTATCCTTGAACATGATTGATTGGCTTAGGGGTGCCAACCTAGTTAGAATGTCTAGGTCTCCATTGTGATGCAAGGCCCTCTCCTTGTTTTTAGCTTTGCTCTTTGTTTCTTTCTTTGTGTGTTGGTGGACTCTATTTTTCCGCATGTATATAACTTTTTATCGATATCAGTATAACTTTTAGATTGCTTAGCGAAAAAGAAAAAATGAAGTGATTTGGGATGAAGATGATCTACATGGTTAATAAGTCATCCTCACATAAAACTCAATGTACCCTTGAATTAGACACTGTGTTGCACTTTATTATTGTTAATTTTCGATGGACCCTCATGCTCCCTTATCATTGATTTTAAATCAACTTTTAAAAGTTATAGATTATAGAACTAGTGATTCATTTTTAAGGATTATCCATATCAATGTTTGAAAACAATCGTAATACTAGTTATAATGGCCGTTATAACTGTTTTGAACCCTAAACCAACATTTGTTTTAAATTAGAAAAAGAATAATGCTAGAAGTACTCTCGGGTTAACTCCCAGGATGACTCCTGGATAAGGTGGTAAGATCTGCTTCAAACTTGAAAAAGTAAAAAGTAATTTTACACAAGTAGATCTTGCCACCTCATCCTAAGAGTCATCCTGGGAGTCATCTTGGGAGTACTTCTAGCATTACTCTTAGAAAAAAAATCATAATAATAAAAAAATAACGAAAAAATAACAGTGGTTATAACATAAAATAATAGTTTTTTGATTTTTAGGAAAAGGTAAGATGCCAAAATGGTTTTTTCCGTTTTTTTCGATACAATAATGATTGTTATAACAGGAAAAAACGGTCATTGTTATGTAATGGTATTATAGTGATATAATGGAACAGCTTAGAACCATTAGTATTATAATGGCATTATCTATACTATTAGTTAAGAGAATTGGATTTTTTGGGGCTTTTTACTTTTGATGTCCCTGAAAAAATTATTTTTTGTTAAAGTTTAACTTCACTCTGAAAGGATATAATGGTCATCTTTTGCCCCTGAAAAAAGGATAAATTAGTAATTTTATTCTTACCAAAACATAACCCTCTCACTTTTGCAAAGAAAATTAAATATCTTCCTCCATAATTTTCTCTAACTTTCTATATCCCTAAAATCTCTCTGTAATTACCTACTCAATTTTCATAGTTCTCTGGAATGGATACTTGAATTTTTTGGTGTTTTTTTTTGTAATTATTTTTATAATTTATTGCATTAAAAAACCAGTGTTAGGAACACGTGCAACGCACATGCACAACGCTTGTAGTAATATAACGTAAGGATTTTGTTAACATGTGCCCTAAGGGCACATGATAAGCTTTTTAGTTTTGTGTTTTGTTTAGCTTCTTAAGTTTGTCTAAATGGGCTGATTTTTAGATATGTATGTTATTTATACTATTTGGATCATATCTAAAAAAATCAGCTCAATTAGAGGCCTCTAACACCCTCTAGTACCACGAAAACTTAATTTAGACTTTAATAGAGTGAATGAACGGCTGACATTTAAAGTGATTTGTTTGGAGGGTTAGATATTTCTGATTGAGCTGATTTTTTATGAACATCTCACAAATAATGATAATATTATGTATACAAAAATTCAGCTCATTTGAAGACCTCTAACTGGCAAAAAAAACTCCTTCAAAATAACGTTATCGTGTGCCCTAACAGGACCCATAACATAATACTCTACACTCTATATGCGTCCCCAAGAAATACGTACATGATGTCCATCACTCCATCCCAACCTGAATGCATAAGAATAGTAGTACGTAGTATGTACTATGTACGTAAAATTTACAAAAGCCATTTCCGTGCCATATACGGATCTATGCTGTCAAAGCACATCACCGAGTTGATCAAATGTAGATAGACCACCTAGACAACTTTAGCACATTGTACACGTGCATGTCCCACCGATTCCTTCCGGAAAGAAAGACTCCAAGACTCGAAATCAAAACAGAATTGTGCTAGCGTGTCAATGGTGTTGACACTGGGTAGCTTAAGACTCATTATAAGGGTTGATATTTTGTAAGCATTTTATTTTCACTATTTAAATTATCTTAATAAAAAAAAATTAACATATTCTAAAACTTCTAACCAAATCAAAATTAGACTATATTTTTAGCCGTAAACAAAATAAATAATATAAACGGTTCGTAATAGAGTCCAACTTTTGATCTAGTTAGAGGTATTAGAATGTATTGATTTTTTTTGAGTATAATCTATATAGTAAGAATAACATTCTCACAAAATATTAGCTGTTAGAGTGGGCCTTAAGCCCTTTTATTGGGCCAAAAAGTCTCAATGTCAACACTATTGATACAAAATAGTGGTGTGACCCCAATCCATCACATAAGTTGGAAACTCCCTCGTAACACTTTTGAGAGGGGAAAAGTGATGGGTTCCACCTTGCTACATAAACATCTAGCACCAATTTTTTTGTAAAATGGTTGAGCTAAAAAACTTTATTGTTAAAGAAAAGTTGCAAAAGTACCTATCGGAAACATCATCCAGCCATCCTTCAACGACTCGATGATGGTACGTAATGTCCACAGTCACGTGGGTGAATATAATAGCATCCATTTTTATTGGTACATCAAGTCCCAATGTGAACACTATTGATTTTTTGTGAGTATAATCACGTTGGTGAAGTGAACTTATTGCTCCCATCAATATTTGAAAACTTTCGTTCTAACGGTATAACGTACCGAACCGTCACCGTTATATATAATGGTTATAATGGGGGTTATAACAATTTTGAATCTTAAACTGACATTTATATTAAATTTAAAAAATATCATACTAATAAAAAATAACAAAAAATAAAGATTATTATAATATAAAATAACAGGTTTTTAATTTTTAGAAAGATTAGAGTTACTAAAATAAATTTTTATTTTTTTATTAAAATAACAGCCGTTACAAAAATTATATCAGTAAAAAACGGTCGTTGTGACTAGACCGTTACCGTTATAACGGAATTTTTTAAAACATTAGGTCCCACTATCATTCTCACATAAAGTTGAAATGAAAAAAAGTAGTGGTGGTGGTAGAGTCGTCGAAGACCTTACATTCGATGGAGTCGATATTAATTCTCACAATTGAGATAAAGTTGATTTTGATTGGATAATTTAGGGTATGCCAATTTTATTTTATTTTCTATAACTGGGTGTTTCATCAAATTCATTTGTTCTATATTTGCATATGTTTCACTAATAATATAAGGGTTTTGTTAACTTGTGCCCTTAGGGCACGTGATAAGGAGAAAAGTGTATGATATTTTTTCATATGTTAGAGATTTTCAAATGAAATGATTTTTTGTGGGTATAATGTTATCATCACTAATATAATATTCTAAAAAAATTAGCTCAATCGGAGACTTTTAGCACCATGATCATGTTATTTAGAGTTAAATAACGTGAATGAACGACTTACATTTAAAGTGATTTGTTTTGACGGTTAAAGATCTCTGATTAAGCTAATTTTTTTGTGGACATCACATAAATAATGGTATCATTATACCCACAAAAAAATGAGCTGATTCCAATACTTCTAACAGACCAAAAATGTATTACAATTTTCACCTTGGACACAGGTTAACAGGACCCAATAAAATAAAGCACAAAGCCAATAAGTCTGGAAGGACATGCGGACAGCTAGATTTTTACTGCACGTGGAAGTTGAGGTGGCTGGGATGGCTATAAATTAAACCCTGGTTTAGACCCATCGTTCTTCACAGAATAACTACACTAAGTAAGTTAATTAGTATACCCACAGCAGAGCTTTTTTAGGTTGGGTATAATGGAGATTGGTCTAAGAATAACCAATGGGATTATTCTTCTGAATTATTCCAAGATTAAACCTGATCAGGAGCTCGCTCAGAATCAATTTCGGCTTAATAGCTTCCCAACTCATCATCATCATCATCATCATCATCGTCATCAGAAATCCACCATTGTTTCAATTACCAGCAGCAAATCTCTTACCCCAATAGTTTCTCCTACTATTTCTCCAGCCGTTAGTCTCTCTGAAACCTTCACCAGACTCAGACGTCAAGGCAAAGTGAGCATTTTTTTTTAATTATTATTAATTTAGACATATAATATTACGTCTCCCTCTAACAGTTAGAGTGGTGAATTTTACGCTTTGCTTACAATGGGGATAGCACAGCTGGTTTTTTATATTTTTGGTATGAGGATGATCACCTACATCATGTAGGATCTTCAAAACAAATCATATGGTTCTAAAAGCATTTAACTCATTAACCGAACTTCATTTTTATAATAAGCACGAAAGTTTTAGTACAGTTTATTTTATTTTATTTTTGCAATGACGATCTTAATAGTGAAGAGAACATCATCATTTTTCATTTATTTTTTTCTGGTAAAAATGAATCTATTAATAACAACAAATGTAAAGATCGAGAATGGGGCTGCTCACGAAAGACCGGAAAGAAACCAACGTCGAAAATCTATTGAAGACAGATGTGTGTCTTTGAACATTATAAAATTAAATCAGTCTTTAATTATCCCCATGTAGACTTCATAAATAGTGTTGCAATATGTTTTTTTATTTTTTTACTAAATAAAAAGTGTTGCAATATATCCCATGTTCGCCGACAACCGTTGCGTTATATCATTATAATACCATTACATGGCAATTATAGTTTTTTACAATTATAACGGTCATTATTTTATTAAAAAAAATAGAAAAAAGCATAAAAATTATTTTTAAAAAATTAAAAAATAGTTATTTTATGTTATAACAAATGTTATTTTATGTTATTTTCTATTATTATAGTGTTTTTTCTAATTTAACACAATGGTAAGTTTTGAATTGGACTCTGCTATGTCATCCAATTGATCAAATGTAGATAGACCAACTACTCAACTTTAGCACATTGAACACGTATATCATGTCCCACATGTTCCTTCCAAAAACAAAGACTCAAAAGACTTCAAATCAAAACAATATTTCTGACCCAGTACGTAAAGTACCTACGGGACTTCGTCCACCCTTCTAATGTCACATTTACACCCGTCACGTGGGTGAATATAATACCATTCATTTTTATTGGAACCTCAATCATCACGTTGATGAAGTGGACTTATTGGTCCCATCAATGTTTGAAAAAGACGGTTGTTGTCGGTAGGGGACCGTTACAGTTATAACGATCATAACCGTCGTTATAACGGTTTTGAATTCTTAACTGATATTTGTGTTAAATTATAAAAAAACATAATAATAATAATAATAATAATAATAATAATAAATAACGATCATTATAATATAAAATAATAAATTTTTAATTTTTAGAAAGAGTCTGGATCGGCTTACAGCCTTAAATATACAACTGTGTGTACAGGCTCTTGTGGGGCCCACGTGAGGTCGATCTAAGGGCTGAGATTTTGTAGGGATGTTCTCCTCACCATGTAGATCAACTTCACCAAAAATCAGTTTATTCTAAAACTTCTAACCCCATCAAACATTGACTCTTTTTCTCATCGTTCATTTTTTACGTTAATTTTTAAACAACTTCCAATCAATTTTTGATGGGGCTATAAATCTCATCCCTTAGATCGACCTTAGGTGGGTCCCACAAGAGCCTGTACACACAGCCTGTATCTTTAAGGTTGTAAGCCGATCCGGACTCTTTAGAAAAAATGTCAGATATGCTAAAATAGTATATATATATATATATTATTAAAAAATAGTAAAAAATAGTCATTATCGTTTAACAGCATTCTAGGTCCCACTGTTATTTTCACATAAAGTTCGAATGAAAATAGAGCAGTGGTGGGGGCAGAGTCACGGAAGACCTTAGGCTGAATGGAGTCGATATTAATTTTCACATGAACTGATTGAGATAAGGTTGATTTTGATTGGATAATTTAAGGTTTTCACTTCTTTTTTTTCCCTAACTTAGGGCATGTTTGATTCGCGATTCGAAAACTTGTTTTGAAAAACTAATTTACATTTAACTAAATTATATTTTGTATCACATTTAAAACTATTTTTTTGACTTTACTATATCCTAAATGATTTCCTTGAAAAAATATTTTTTTATTTTATAAAATCCTACATGATTTTATTGTAAATTCTAAAACTGTTTTGGATGTAATACAAAAAGCATATAAGTTTAGGTGTAAATTAGTTTTTGAAAATAAATTTTTGGATCACAAACCACACAAGCCCAGTGTTTCATCAAATTCATTTGTTCTATTTGTATATGTTTCATTAGTAAAATGAAGCACAAACCCAATATGTGTGGAAGGACGTAAGGACAACTAGATTTTTAGAAAATGCGAAATTTACTGCATTTTCTGACTGCAAACTTTGCACATACAAAGTCATCCTACCATTCTCAAATAATCACACCCCTCGTTATTTGTGTCAATCCCAACTTGACACAAATACCCTCCTAAATAGCCTTTGCATTAAGGTTGGCAGTATACACTTTGCAGTAAGTGTAGCATCACCGTAGATTATTCCAAAATCAAACCTTATCAGGAGGTGGCTCAGATTTAGACAATATTGCATAGAGGTCCCATGTGCATGGCGTCAAATGAGTTCGAATGATTACTTATAATTTCGTGTGAAGAGATTGTCCCATAGACCTAGAAGTCATCTGATGGCATGCACATGCATATAAGGTTCATCTATAATTTGTACAATCTAGAATATAGAATATATATGAATTTCCCCTAGCTCATGAGAGTGTTTCTGATCATCATGAATTACATGTGTTCATATGGAAATAATTAAGGTGGCATTTATCCCATACATTACGGCTGGTGATCCTGATCTATCAACAACAGCTGAAGCATTGAAAGTGCTTGATTCCTACGGCTCAGCAGACATTATTGAACTGGGACTACCATATTCAGATCCTTTCTTAGATGGCCCCGTTAACCAGGTTTATTAATTAATAGTTTGATTATCATATATAATCATCTGATTTTTTTTTTCTTTGTTCTCCCGTTTATTAATTTCCTTCTTAATACGGTTTAATATCTCATTAGGCTTAATTTATTTTTGGTTTTCATTTTTCAGGCTGCAGCAATGCGTGCTTTATCGAGAGGAACCAATTTTGATGCAATCATTTCCATGCTTAAAGGGGTGAGACTTGAGGGGAAAAAAAAAAAACATAGCAAGTGAAAATCATTTGTACCACACTACTACGATGCTTAGTATGCCGTGAATATTTGCGATCACAACTTCATTTGCATGTCATTTTACAATTGTAAATATTCACACCACTTTTTATTATCAAATATATGCTAGGCCAATTTCAAATTAATGCATATGATTGCACGCACTATCAAATCAAATTCAACCATAAGATTCTCAACGACCATTAGGACTTATATTACTTCATCTAACGGTACGGCTATCCTCTCAGGGCGCTCATAAAAACGTATAAGCCTGAGTGCGGTAGATCAGACATCTTTTTTGCTCAGTTTAAAGAGGTGTGAGATGTAGACAATTCTAATGTCGGGAATTTTTGATTTTATGATTGAGTGATGAACAAACAGGTGGTCCCGCAAATATCTTGTCCGATTGCTTTGTTCTCATATTGCAACCCGATACTTAAGATTGGGATAGGGAAGTTCATGACTACCATCAAAGATGCTGGTGTTCATGGTAATGTACTCCGCCCCATTTGATTTTGGATGCTGAGTTTTTTTTGGTTTTGACTTTTTAACTTTTATGCTTTGATCAGGCTTGTTTGAATGTTAACGTTATGCTGGTACTACTAATGGAAATTTCTTTCCATTTTTAGAGAGGAAAATGATTTTTGGAAATTTCTTTCCATTTTTAGAGAGGAAAATGATTTTTAGAGAGACCTGGGTATGTTAAAAATGGTTTTGGGAATCTCATGTGGCAGGTGGGACCACCACCATTACCCTCCCATCATAAGTCGTTGTCCATATAGCATTACTCTTTTAGAAGTCACTGGGGGACCACATAATAGCTCAAGGTGGAACTCGGGCGTGGTGGCCCTGGTGGGTGGGTTTGAAGCCCAAGCCCAAACAACACCTCATTTTGCCTAAAATATTCAAAGAACCCACGCGCAGGGTCTGCCCAAGCATGATCTTAGCATGTTGTTTAAATCGAAAATGATTATAGAATCGGCCCAAACATTTGTCTAAATAGACAGATTGAGGTGGCAGTTTACATCTATCATCCTTTGTGTATATATGGGTCTCACAAATACACAATGAATGGTTGATCTGAATTGCCACCTCAATCTGTCTATTTAGGCAGATGTTTGGGTCGGTCCCAACAACATCTCTGTCTTTAGATTGCTTAGCTTTCTTCGGTTTTTGGGTTGCCAAAATTTTTGATAATTTAGATGGATTAAACTAATTCCTAACTTACTACATAAATGACCTTAACCACAAAAAAAAAATCGAAAAATGAGTAAGATGCCTTTGCATGGGAAAAAAATTGAAGTTGAGGACATGTTTTTTTTTTATTTTTTATGTATGGACAGTCCTCGGCATACGTTAGCGCGATGGAAAAAGACGAAAAAACACATCTGTCGAATAACGATGGTGCACGTTAGCAAACCCCAATTAATGAATTTTAACATAAAAATGTCCATAACTTTTTAAATATAAATCGGATTTGAATAAAATTTATATTGTTGTAAAGTATTTTCAAGATCTTTAAAATAAGATCACACATGAATACCAATTTTTTTTAAAAAAAATTCTAGAAAAAACCTATGAACTATAATACTTTCTAAAAAATAAAAAAGTACAGATGCTCAAAAGTATTTAAAATAGCTGATGCAAATTATAATTTGTATCGTTTTTTACAATGCAAATTATAGTTTGCAATGTTTAAAATGTAATTTTTTGGCTTTTTTCTTATGCAATTTGGTTGAATAGAGACTTAGAAAAGTGCAGATGCTCAAAAATATTTAAAATAGCCGATGCAAATTATAATTTGTATCGTTTTTTACTATGCAAATTATTTGCATAGACGTTTTTATTATGCAATCTATTTGCATAGAAACTTATAATTTAGCGTTGTTGCATACAAACCCATTTACCAAGCTATAAACTCAAATAATTGTATGCAAACTTTAATTTGCATACATCAGTTAACTTTGAACTTGCATACCATGAACTATAATACTTTACTAAACGTAAAAAAAAATTACAAATGCTCAAAAGTATATAAAACTATCCTATGCAAATTATAATTTGCATTATTTTTAACTATGCAAATTATAGTTTGTATTATTTAAAATGTAAATTTTTAGCTTTTTTCCTATGCAATCTGGTTGCGTAGAAACTTAGAGAAGTGCAGATGCTCAAAAGTATTTAAAATAGCCGATGCAAATTATGATTTGCATAGTTTTTTACATGCAAGCAGTTATGGGTTTTCATAATCTAATAATGAAGATGTTTTTTTGAATTTAGTATTGTTGTCTGGTCTCATTTTAAAGATCTTGAAAAATGATTTCCAAAAATATAAATTTGGCTGAAATCTAAATTGTAGATTAAAAGTTATAATATTTTTAATTTTAAAAAAACTTATTTCCTCTCTCTACCACGTCATCGGTCCCCACAAACAAAAATGGTTAGAAGTCTACGTGTTTAGCAAATGGAAGGGTAGTTTAGGTACCAAAATTTTACAGTTTTAAAATAAAAGAATGAACTAACTCATTTGCTTACAAAACGCTAAAAGTAGGGATTACGCTTAGAGCATCTCCAACGCAAAAGTCTTATAAGACAATGTCTTATCTACGTAGCATGTCTTATAAGACAATGTCTAATCTACGTGGCAACAAAATATTCACAATAGACATTGTTAAAAAAAATGCATCTCCAATGCAAATGTCTTGGGATGACTTTTTAACTTATGTGGCACTTAATTTTTGAATGGGTCAAACTTATTTTGCTTAAAAAGTAATTAAAAGTTTTGGAGGGAAAAAAATTGCTGATGTGGACCGTAAGACATTGTGAAGATGAATGTCTAGAAATAGACATTGTACTTCACAATGTCTAGAATAACTACAGCCACATCATCATCACATCCTTTCTTCACATTAGTAGGGGTGTCAACGGGTCGGTTCCGGATCGGAACCTAAAGGTTCCAGATCCGGTCCCGTTTATAAGAAGCGGTTCCGGATCCTTTCGGTTCCGGTTCCGGAACCTCAATTGGTGGTTCCGGATCCGGTACCGCTAGGATCCGCGGGTACCCGCGGGTACCCGTTGGGTGGATCCGAAATGGATCCGAAAAATTTCGGATCCAAAACGGGTAGATCCGAAATGGATCCGAAATTTATCGGATCCACAAAGTGAGGTCCCGGAACCGCAAAAAACGGTTCTGGTACCGGTTCGGTTCCGGGTTTTTGGGTACCAATTGACACCCCTACACATTAGCATTGGAGAAGGTTTTTTTAAATAGAATGTCTATTTATCCTACGTGGCAGTCTTATTTTACCACATTCACATTAGCATTGGAAATGCTCTTACAAAACAAAAAATGCTTGTCCTCTACATGAAACCGTTATAATAGGAGGGTTTTCAGCTCAATACTGTGAAAAAAAGAAATTAAAAAAAATAACAAAACTTATTTTGTCCGTTAAAAAATAACAAATTAATTTATAAAACAAAATATCCTTCGTAGTTTGAAAAGGAATTTGAAACACGCTCGTCTGTTCAGAATTTAATCGTCTTCTATTACTTTGCAATATTTAATCGTTCTGTTCCGAATTTAATCGTCTTCTATTAAGTTTGCAATGTACATTTTTCCAATATTCCTCCCTTTCTTTTCTTTTTTTTCCAGGTCTTGTGGTGCCAGACGTTCCTCTGGAAGAAACTGAAATCTTGAGAAAAGAAGCCCTAAACAACAAAATTGAACTAGTAATTAATTTCTCTTTCTTGATTTCATTTTCATTTTCCTCCTCTTAATTTGCTTAATTTCTTTCTTGACTTGTGATTAATGAAAGAAGAATTTCAATACTTCTACTTACATTATATTTTGTTTGTACAATTAATATTGAAGGTACTGCTCACAACACCTACTACTTCAACAGAGAGAATGGAAGCCATTGTTGAAGCTTCGGAAGGATTTGTGTACCTAGTAAGTCCCCCTTCTGCACTAATTATTTGGGGTTTATGGTTTTCATCATTGTTTTATAAATTTAGTCCCTACTTTTGGACATACAAGTAGGGACTAAATTTATAAAATAAGGACAAAAATTATAATGACTTTTTTTATATGTATTTTTTTTTACATTTTTCAATAAATTTAAATTTTAAATTCTTTCTTATATGTTAGTTCTTGCTTTCTGAATCTGTTTATTAATAAATTAGATTTTCTCTCATCCTTGAGTAAAATATATAGCAGATTTTGTGCTTAATGATTTTGTTACTTCAACTTAATCCAACCAAATATTTGTGTGTTTAGGTGAGCTCAAATGGAGTTACTGGTGCCCGTTCAACAGTAAACTCGCAAGTTCAATATCTGCTCCAGGAGATTAAGAAGGTAACTTTGTTTCTTCAATTCAAATCCAATCTAGAAATCATGATAAACTTCCAAATATGATTTTGTTAAAAGCTAGCTAGAGAAGTTTTAAATCAAATATTGAGAAACTACCAATTCCCTGATTCTTCATCAATTAAGTTCTCTACTTGTTAACAGGCAACAACTAAACCAGTGGCTGTTGGATTTGGGTTATCGAAACCGGAGCACGTTAAACAGGTTAGACATTTCATGGATATCAATGCATATAGATGAGTTCAAGCTTATGAGAATTTCCAATCCCAGGGGTTTGTTTAGTTTCTTACTGAATGGGCTGAAATTGGTTGAAATGAGCCATTTTTAAAAAATGACCCATTTAGCCATTTCAGCTCATTCAGCAACAAAAAAACAAGAACCCACTCTCAAGTGTTTGATATAGGCATCTGACCAATGTGACCTTGGTCGTCAAATGCTATGTTTTGTATAGGTAGCAGGATGGGGAGCAGATGCTGTGATTGTTGGTAGTGCCTTGGTGAAGCTACTAGGGGAAGCGAAATCTCCCGAGGAAGGGTTGAAAGAACTCAAAAACTTGGCCGAGTCCCTAAAGGCTGCACTCCCTGTGAGGATCTTACAAAGTCTTTAAGTCTTGTTATAAACAACAAGAAGTATATATATATATATATAGCTTACGAGCGTTGCTATTCAGGCCTCTGAATTAAGTAACTACAAAAGTACCTACGCGTGTGGTAGCATCTCAACAAACTTCAAATATATAGCTTAAGGAGTTTTTGCTTCTTCAGGTGTTTTTTTGCCTTTTTTTGTTTTTCCCTCCTCCCTCCTAGGACCTCCTCTTGGATGGTCCTTCCCTGTATCTTTCAGTGCCTTCTCAGCACAGCCTAGAATCCAATTTTAGCTTTTCCAAAATATATATATAGCTTAAGGAGTGTAAGGAAGATGTAATCTGGCAGTTCAATGAATAAAACTTCAAAATTGTTCCAATCTTTGAATAAAACTCAGCATGGTGTGAATCATATCCAATAAAGAACTCATGATTGATGAAGCCAAGGGAAGGGAAGGAAGCCCAGACCTCGTATACTTGCACCATCAGTCTCATATATGGTCGATGTGAGATTATTCAACGCACACAACATTCCACCACACTTTCAAAATCAATGTCCACTCAATCCCCTACTCTATCAGACACTGACCTGATTATAGCCTTTTCATGCAGGTGACTTCACTCAAAGTATCAGTATTTGATGCGAAGACTCTGGGCCCAAACATTACATGAATCTCTGAGCATGTGACATGTTGAACATGGTTCTAAACTTCTAATACCCATGGAAGATAACTACTCTCAATCTTAAAAGGGTAGGATATGGGTGTGTTGGGATCCTAATGCAGCTGAACCAAAGGCAAACCATCTTGGCGCGCTCAGAAGCCGCTGGTATCTAGATATGAACCAAGTAATAGAACTTGTCTTTGGAAATCGGCTTTATAAGAAAATGGTGCTAAAAAAAACATACTCATTTTTTTGAGTTTTTCTAGCTTGACATCGTTTTGACACCAAATGATTACATCTCATTTTTTTAAGTGGTTTGAGGGGCAGGAATGAAATTAATGGATTTTGAGAGTGTGTTTTGATTGGGGGTTCAGTCAATAAAGTAAGTAGGGGTATTATTTGGGGTCAAATTCAGGGGTGTCAATTGGTACCCAAAAATCCGAAACCGAACCGGAACCGAACCGGTACCGGAACTATTTTTTGCGGTTCTGGGACCTTACTTTGTGGATCTGATAAATTTCGGATCCATTTCGGATCTACCCGTTTTGGATCCGAAATTTTTCGGATCCATTTCGGATCCACCCAACGGGTACCCGCGGGTACCTTGTTCCGTATAAATTTTATAATTTTATAGTTTAATTTACTATTATATAACAATTTTTTAATTTTTTTTAACTTTTTTTAATTTAAAAAAAGAAACCAATGACTATTATTTAACAAATTTTATAATAAAATAAATTTTATAATTGAATAAAATACGAAAATACAAATAGGTTTTGTGTGAAAAAAATAAAAAACAATAACTTAAAACGGGTATCGGGTACCCGCGGATCCTAACGGTACCGGATCAAGAACCACCAATTGAGGTTCCGGAACCGGAACCGAAAGGATCCGAAACCGACCTGTTGACACCCCTAGTCAAAATACGATGTCCCTGTAGTCAAGATCCATTTTTTTTGTATTGCCAAACATCTAGAGGTGGCAAAATTTGACCCGACCCACCATACTCTACCCTAACTCGATCTGCTAGCTAAATAAATTAAGGTTAAGGTTAAGTATTTCTAATATGTTACCTTTCAACCTGTTAGGGTTAGGGTCTATTTTAACTTGTTTCCTTGTTTTGTATAAAAAAAATGTCGAAGAGTTATGGTTTGAAATAACCCATTTCATAAATTAGTGTGGGATTTAGGGTTTGATAATCTTGACACGCCAACCCGTCTGTTCGACCATAACCCGACCCGTTTCCGGTTTCCCAGGCCACCATTCATTCTAGTGCGTCTTGCACACCAGGCGCATGTAAAGAGGGCTGCCCACCGTAAATCTACCTTCGCGCCGTTTGGTTGATTTGGATACTCCAGGCTAAGAGGCATACAGAGAGAGAAAGATATGGCGACATTAGGAATAACCAACCTCATTTGTGCTTCTCAAAACCCTAATCTTAATATAAAATCTCATCATCTTTCATCTTCTTCTTCTTCGTTTCAGTTCACAGCAAATCCTCTCACTTCTCTCTGTCTTTCTCTCTCCTCTAAGAACTCAAAAAAGATTCAACGGCTAGGGTTCTACAAACCTCCTAGTTCTTCCTCAGTCGACAGTTATTACTGTAACACTAGCAAATCCAACAACGAAGATCAACAGGTGGACCAAATACAGTACCCTAGACCCTCTGAGATTCCATGGAGTAAGGAGCTCTCGAACTCAGTACACCTCATTGGGAACGTTGGAACTCCCGTTCAAATCAAGTACCTCAACTCCGGCAAGGTCCTCGCGTGGACTCGCCTTGGCGTCAAGAAATCCGCTTCCGATACCGTCTGGTAATATTTTTGCAATCTTGTATGTGTTTACTGTTTTGAGCTTTCTCTCTATTCTCTTTCTTGAGAAGGAGCTGGTTCTTCTCTTTTGTTCAGTTCGCATATATTTGAAGCTCTTAGTTGTTCAGTGAAAATGACATCATAAAGCTTAGGTTTTGTAAGAACTCCTCTCATTATGTTTACACAATGGAATCCAACAAGATTTTGCTTCCTCAATTGGAGCTAGTGAATTATGGCTCCGATTCTTCAATCGCTGCATGGATTTGAAGTCATCCATTTGAAGCATTCTGATTGCAAAATGCAGAAAAAAGAAGGAAGAGAATTTGTTTGTTACTTATCAAACTTTGATTATTTGTTAATGAGATAAGTTCTCTGCTTAACCCAAGATAAGTAGATGTATCAGAAATCATATTCAGTAAGGTAGAGTGGGCTTAAAATTTGGGAGTCTAGAAGTTTATGCATTTTTTTTAATTTTTGTGTTACTACCGCAAGAACAATTTGTAAGTTGCTACTTTTTGGTATTATATTAGCAGGTCTTAGACAGTTCTAATAAGTGATGGGTGATACTCTGCAGGATCAATTTAACATTCTGGAATGAGTTAGCGCATGTTGCTTTTCAGCATGTAGAGAAAGGTCACCGTTTATATGTTTCAGGCCGGCTTGTATCAGATACTGTTGAAGGAGATGGTGAAAAAACACAGACCTACTACAAGGTATTCTTGTCTATTGATTATATGACTCGCAAATTTGTCTAAAAATTATTTACGCATTTGTTTTGTTCCAAATGGATCCTGAATTGTGTAGTTTCCGATGTAGGTGGTTGTCCAGCAGCTAAATTTTGTTGAGAAAAGCTTCTCTCCAGTTGCATCTTGTGAGCGAGAGCCAAACTCTATGACAACAGGCAATTTTAAACTTTGGTTGGCTTAACTTGATTAGGATGGGGTGTAATTTTGCATTCAAACTTTTTGTCATTTCCTTCTCTGTGATATTGCAGCTGGCCAGGTTGGAAATTATGCCAGTAAGAATGGGACTTCAACACAAGAGCTTTGGCAAGCCTTCTTTGCTAACCCAGTGGATTGGTGGGATAACAGGAAGAACAAGGTAGCGTATCCAACTTTCATCAAATGAAAAGATGCATGTCTACTCTTGTACTAGCATCAGTAGCATGGATAGTATCAGTTGAGCACCCAAGTCTTCTTGAGCAGGAGTGCCTTTTAGAATCTGTACACACACTCATAGCGATTTCCTGTTGAGAAGGATAAAATTGAGTTAGAAACCATATTTCCTGCGCTTTTACTGATCTTCCTGCTGATTTATATTGTGTGCGACTCCATATTTCAGTTTTTATCATTTAGATTGATGATTATAGGATTCCCTACAATTTGCAGAGGAATCCAAAATATCCAGACTTCAAACACAAGCATACTGGGGAAGCATTATGGGTTGACGCCAAGTACAATCCGCCATGGGTAAGGTCTCAACTGGCGATACTGGACACTAGGATGGAATCTCTTCATGCTAATGAAGATAACATGCCTGTTACATTTATGTCTGGTGACGAGTTGACACTTTTCTAGATGTTGGCTGTAAGCCAAGTTTTGAGTACTTTTCTGATATCTCTTCACAGCCGATTTTGTTTGATGAGTTCATCACTGGCTTCTTAGGTTTTTCCTGGTGGATTTTGTTTGTATAGCGTGGATTTTAGTATATCTGCATTATCGTTGAAAGTTGTTGCTCCATATTAATGTAGCTCATGGAACTTCTGCATCTATGCAATTATGATCAAGATTATAGTTTGTAAGCTTTAATATTTTGGGGATTTGGCTCTAATATTTCTTAAATTTTATCTGAAAAATGGATGATTAGGGATTATTCAAGAACACTTAACCTGTTATTTTGAAATTTGGAGCAGAGATATTTCACTTTTCATATTCAGTTTTGTTAATTGTTTAATTTCCAGTGCTTTTTCTTCCAAAAAAGAATAAAGAAAAGAAAGGAAAGAGGAAAAAAAAACTCTGGTTTTTGTGTGGGAATTTATCCATGTTTCGTTACAGCTGTGGTAGCCGCCTCTTCACTTCTGCATCGGCCACCAAGAAAACCAGCTGGGATCCAACTGTATCCCTCACTCTCAATCATCCAACCCTTGTTCTGCTTGAAAAGTGCAGAACGAGGAACCACTTCAAACAGATCTTGGCTCAAATGATAAGGATCCATCTTGTCACCGAAACATTTCCCATGAGTAGGCTCCTTGTCTTCTCTGCAGTCTCATATCCTGAAAACTTGGACATGGCCATCCTCCTCTTCAATCACTATACACCAAGGCCAAATCTCTTCATTTACAACACCATGACCTCTGCTTTATCCTTCTCATCAATCCAAGCATTTTCTCTCTACAACTCAATGCTCCGATCATGCATATGTCCAGACGAACACACTCTCCTTTCCCTCATCAAAGCCTCCAATTTCTTATCAGAAGGGAAGCAAATCCATTGCCATGCCATCATTACAGGGTTCTCATCCAATGGTTATTTTCAGAATTCACTCATCAAGATGTACTCAGAGCATGGAGAAATGGGTATTGCTCATCAGGTGTTTCATCAGATGCCCCAGCGAGATGCTGTTTCGTTCAATATCATGATTGTTGAATATGCTAGGAAGGCAAGCAGCTTAGAAGCGCTAGATCTGTTCCATAAAATGGTAACCTCAGGCCTCAAACCAGATGAGTTTACCATGGTGGGTCTTCTCATGTCCTCTGGAAGACTGGGAGATATACTTGGAGGGAAGTCAGTTCATGCATGGATTTTGCGGAGAAAGTTGGTATGTGGTTGGAATTCAGTTTTGGGTAATGCTCTTTTGGATATGTATGTCAAATGTGAGGAGCTGGATCATGCTCGCAGGATTTTTGATGCATTTGTGGAGACGGATATCGTTTCATGGAACACCATAATTACAGGGTATGTGAAGGCTGGAGAATTGGAAGTTGCCCATATACTTTTTGATGAAATGCCAATAAAGGATCTTGTTTCTTGGAATTCTCTTATCGCTGGATATGCTCAGAGAGGGGACTGGCAAACTCTAATGATTTTATTTAAAGGTATGATTTTTGAGAATGTTGGACCTGACAAGTTCACAATTGTTAGCTTGGTCTGTGCTGCTGCTGAAGTGGGCGCTCTGGACCAAGGAAGATGGGTACATGGGTGGGTGGTTAGAAAGCAGATGAAACTAGATACATTTTTGGGTTCAGCACTGGTAGACATGTACTGCAAGTGTGGGAGCATTGAAACTGCTCTCATGGTTTTCAACATGGTTAGTGCGAAGGACGTTACAATATGGACAGCCATGATTTCTGGGTTCGCATTTCATGGTTACGGGAACAAAGCTGTGGAATTTTTCTGGGCAATGCAGGAAAATCTAATGCCTAATCAAGTGACTTTTGTTGTCATTCTTACTGCCTGTAGTCACAGTGGAATGGTGGATCACGGACTTAGAATCTTCAATAGTATGAAGGAAAAGTATGGTATTGAACCAAGAGTGGAGCACTATGGGTGTTTGGTAGATCTTCTAACACGGGCTGGTCAGCTTTCTGAGGCAAAAGATGTAATTGAAAACATGCCGATGAAGCCGAGTAGGTCCACCTGGGGGGCACTGTTGAATGCTAGTAAAGCTCATGGAAATGTGGAGTTGGCAGAGGCTGCTTTAATGGAACTGCTAAAACTTGAGCCAGAGAAAGAGGGTGGCTATGTTTTGTTGTCCAACATATATGCATCTTATGGGAAGTGGAGCCACTCGTACAAGATTAGAGAAATAATGGAAAGCCGTGGAGTGAAGAAGACAGCTGGTTGCAGTAGTTTGGTTGTTGATGGAGTTCTTCACGAGTTCATTGCTGCAGATAAGCGTCATCCAAGAAGGGCGGAGATCTACTCAATTTTGAATATTTTGAAAAGAGAGATGAAGTCGAGTGCAAATATATCCTTCGATATCCAGCAACCATTGCTAGTAGGTGCACATGTGGACTGAGGTATGAATTCCCTTTAAGCACAAGCAACATGGTCTTTAGGTTTTGCAGTAATCTTTTATTATTGGTGACATTTGACAAGTCAGTATTCCAGTCTTCCCGAATATTCTCCTCACAGTGCCCATCCAACGCAGTTAGGATGCACCCTGCCATTTGCATGGTGCAGCTAATGTGTATAGCCATGGGAAGAGGACATGCACAGAATGGGACCTGGTACTAAATTGGTTCTACCTTATTCTCTGACTCTCAAGTCTGTTTAGAGTCTTCGTCTTGTGGATTTTGGTATGTTCAGTCATTTGAGAAGTCATCATTTTTTATGGTAGATAAAGTGATAAACATCCACTTTCTCGTTCTGGTCATCCCTAGACATATACTGAACGGGTCTGTGTAGGATTTACATGCTTCCCTAAGGTTGGACAATTTTTGTGAGAAAGGGAAACGAGGGATGCACTTAACATTGTCATAAAAGTTTGTCCCTCACTGCAACTTATTTGTTTTAGCTCCCCAGATTTCATTATGAACGCTACCTGAGGTATTATTTAATTTAGTGCAAAGGCTAATTGGATTTAACAGTTTTCTGTCATACTTGCAGGAACACCATCATTCTCCATTCTCACAACAGTGCCTTCCCCCCGATGTTCTCCAGAACCCTGAAACAGCAGTGGCCTGCATCACCAGCTGGTAGCCACCCATCATACTTGAGTTCTAGTCTTACATGACACTATTTGTGCCCAAATGATCTGACAAGATCTTACGACGGTTTTGTTTTCTATCAGGCCTATTGTTGCATCTTTTGCCATCTCTGACTATGCTCATTAACTGGGATGAGCGTGCATTAGAAATACATTCATTAAAAATTCAAAATCTCTGTGATCGAAGGATATGTTGAGAGCATGATTCTTTGTAGAGGAGTTCAGCTTCAGTGTATAGCTGTGAGGAGGGGACCTGGAGTTTGATTACTCAATTGCTGGTGCTCAATGCATGCACCAGTCCACAAGCGCCCATCACCCAACCACGACAACAGGGAAGACAATAATCCATGGGACTCTGATATGGAATTGCCCTAGTTCGCATATAATCTACCTGTTGCCTTGAGGAAGCTGACACTATGTAGGAGAAAAGAGGCCCAAGAGAGAGATCCCTTCATTTCTGAGGTGCAGGTTTTTATTTTTTATGGTTTTGTGGATATGATTGTACGAAACTGTTTTTCTGAGAGGTAAGACCCAAGTTTTCGTCAGATCTTTTCATTTATTATAACATGCATGTAAGCCGAATTACTTGGTGTTCTTGTTTGCTTGACAAGAAAACTTCAAAATTATTTTATAAGTACTTGAAATTTTAGATTTTTAATCCTTTTTAATGATGAAAAACAGCAATACAATTTGTATACATCGCAGTATTGTGCTTGTAGATACAGTGAGTAAGCTTCTGCTGATTGATGCCAAACCCTAATTCGCACCATTCCAGTGTCTGAATATGCACCACAAGCTGGACAATTTCAGCATGTGTATTGCATGGGTGTTGTGCATGCAGACTGTCATCAGTTTGAATTGCCTTTTTTTTTAACCCTCGCAATCCCAAGTTGCAGCCCTGAATTTGAATCTCCTTATGTCGAAGAAATAAGGAAAATGAGAGATTCTACTGTCATTGTTCTTCGTTGGACTATATTATCTATACTATTAATTAAGTCAATTGCTTTTTTTTTAGGCTTTTTACATTCAAAACCCTTAAAAATATTTTTTCACAAAAAATACATAGGAATATTATTATAACTTTTTGCCCTTTAAAATTGGACAATTTGGACAGTTCACACTAAACCTTCATTACTTCTTTAAATCCCTATAAGATTTTCTCCTACTTAATTATCTTCAAATCCTCTCTTTAACATCCACAATTTTTTGTTTGTGTATTCAATTAAAAATTTAAAACTACCAAAACTCCTTTATTTTTTCCATGATATTCTCTTATGATTCTCTCCTCTCATATGATTTTCTCTCCATCTCTTCCTTTAAACCTACGGTGCACAACGCTTGTTTATGTAATGTAAATTCGGAGGAAGTACCTAGGGTGGAAGCCGACGTTCCTCGACCGTTTAGTTCTAAATGACGAATACGATCACCCATGACCCATGGGCACGTAATACAACGAATAGGTATAAATGGGTAGCCCAACTAAATAAATGCCAGGCAAGAACTAGAAGTGACCACACTCCTGGGTCAATCAGATATTTGAGAAATCATGTTCCCAGTGTCAAAGCGAACCAAACTATAACTACTAATTTGTGGCAGGCTACACAAAATACTTTTTATTTTTCACCACTAATTAGTGGTAGCAAGAAGTAAATCTTCAATTTTGGGCCTCAAACCCATTAAATGGTAGTAAGCTGTTTCTAATTACTTACTACCACTTAATGGGTTGGAGACCCCGTAATTAAAAGTTTTCCACTAACTACTACTAATTAGTAGTGAAAAACAAAGAACATTTTTTGTGGGTCTACCAGTGGCAAAAAAATAATCACCCCCTTCCGAAATGGTCGAGGTATAGAAGGGTTTCTGTCATACTGCTTCAAAGACCACAAATGTTTATTGAAAGATAATAGATATAGATCTAAAGTGTCAAGTGCGGGACTCGGTCCAATATATAATGCCTACACCCAACAAACATGTGCTTCAAAGATAATTTATAGTAAAAACAAAGATAATTATGCAAAAACAAGTTCTAGAGATGGAAACCTGAACAATGTGTGAGAATCATTTCTTGGATTAGTATCAACAATCTGCTCATCGTGTTGAGTTAGAAGGGTTTGGAAGTAAACAATAATCAAATACATCTATCTTCCTCAATGGGTTGTACAAAAATTGCAGCAGAAGCTAATTTCTTTTAAACAAATTTTGATGCCCAATAAGTGAGTGTTAACTGTACAATGAAAAAAGTATCAACCACCCAAAACAATTTTACAAAAAGAGAAACCTTACTTTCCCCCCATTCTAATCTCTATCATACACCTTCGTCTTCTCTTCTAGAGTTAGCAAGATAAAAAGCAAGCCAGAAACACAATTCTAACCTCTCTCTGATCTCCTCATGCTAACACCTCTGAATAAGGGACATCAATTCACAATTCGCTATTTTCTACCAGTCCTTCGGTCTTTAATTAATTACCTTTAGACCCTTTGATGTATTGCAAGAGAAATATCAATTCAATAACTTGCAGTGATGAATGATGTGAGCTAGTGCTTGATCCTGCTTACAATTGACCAATCAACCATTTGAAGCATACCCAATTTTTTGAAATCTTTTCTTTATTTTTTTTGTTGAACCGAAGCATACCCAATCACATATCAACTGCACAAAGATTTCAGCACACCATATCTATATGTTTTCTTTTTAACTTGGGTAGAAAAACAAATCACGTGGTCCCAGTACTTGCGGTGACAGCACTACCATCCCTTAATCCTTGAAGGCAAAGTTGCAGTGTTCTTTGCACACTATCTGCAACTAATCTTAACCTTCCCTGAGTAACATCTCCACCTGTAGTGCCATTCATTTCCACAGTTCGTGTCACCCTCTGTTTACTCTTTTCCCAGTCTTCCAATCGAAACCAGCAAGCTCGACCACCATGGCTCCCCTCCATTCCAAGAAAAGAGACACGAGGGTTTTCACCAAATGAATATCTCAATCTCACAGAAACACAATAAGGCAACCACGCAGCACCACCAGCAGCATTTATGTGAGGTATATGAGCAGGATCTAGAACAACTGTGAGCGCAAAGTCCACCGAGTTATGAGGCCGGTCATAATGAATATTGCTTTTCGATGTTGAAGAAGAATTCTCAGAGTTCTCATCCATACTCAAACCAGCATGATTTTCCAAACACAACTCGATCCTAGGTTTTTGTGCTGGGGCCATTTCCCCACCTTGTGCCTGCGATAATCCTTTTTTCCAAGCTATCAGTTTTAAGAATTCTCGGAGAACTGAAATGGGTAGAGTGAGAAGAGTAATAAAAGATGCAACTCTAGAAGCATCATAGGGCTCTGAAGCAACACGGCGACTAAAGTAGTCACATATTTCGGATATTTCAGCATGGGTTAGTTCCTCTTGAGCACTGGCTTGGCTTTGTTGCTGCTGTTGTTGATGATGAAAACGCTTCACACTCAACACTTGTAACAGAAGTTGCACTCTATGGACACTAACGGCGAAGACATATCCCCTGTAAGAAGGATTTCAGTCAGATCTGGGGATTATAAGAGACATCTGGTGGTGAAACAGAAAAAAACAAAAACGTGAAAACAAAAACAAAATAGGACTGAACACTAATTCCTACGACAATAGGAATTGTAAAACATCTACTGAAGTGGAGATTTAATAAGCATATCCTTACAGCACAAGGGTGGATCTAAGTTATCAATTTGAAGCAGGTCTATGACACCATGGACTTCCAATACTATTACTATTACATTGGACTAGTGGGAGCACGGGCATTCTGCATGAGTTGTTATACCTGAAGTCAATGTTTGCGTTGCTATATTTGAAACTCCTAACACGTGAAACTGGTGTTAGTTACCTACACATAAGTTTCACTTTTTTTTTGTCAGGAAAAGGGAAGGAGACACGTTGGGAGGTTGGACTTTCTGCACAACTGTATTAGGTTTGTAAGAATCCGCCTACTATTCATAATTGAGTTACCTTATTCAAATATATTTGTTTAAAGATATAAATAAGAACAAATTTTCCAGCTTTAAATAACCATTAGAAAGGAGAAAACAAGTTCAAGTAAAATGGATGAAAAGGGAGAAAAACATTGATGAGCACTTTCACCAGTGAGATGGACACTAGCATGTGAAATCATCTCCAATAAATGAAAAGCAAAGAAAAAAGTCTTACCCCACAAAGAAGCGCAATGCCGGCTGTTCCTGGTCCAAATTTAGGAGGGTCCCTTCATTATCCTTGAGAATTGAACCAAGGATCTCTTTCAAAAGATCAGGTAACTGCGCAAATAACCACAGTACTCCAAGATACTTGAGAATACCTCGTAAAACCTTCTTCAGAGCGACGAGGGGAACCCAACCACCTCCATACCCTCCATCATCTCCTAGACCAATAAAAGCTGTGTTCAGTTCCCCTCGCACATGTATAGGAACACCTGTACCAGGTGTTCTACGTATAGGCAAACCTGAGCTCACAGCAGCTAAATTTGAGGATGCCATAAGAGCATTCCCCATGCGGCTCAAACCAGCCACGGAAGTAGGTCTGGATATGCCACCAGCACTCGCCAGGTTAACACGATTAGCATTTGGAAGATTTGAAGCTGAACTTGGGTTGGGATTGTTTGAATTCACAAGTCCAACAGTATTCTGACCACCAGCGAAAGTAGGTTCTAGACCATTAAGTTCCTGAGCAACATGCTCCATAATAAAAGGCCGAAATTGAGGACATGGTAATGAGCCCCCAACTGTACGCCCCTCCTTGGGTGGAGTTGCTGGCTGTAGCCAGACCTGATCTCCAGCAAAGCAGCGCATATCCACCGAGAAGTTTTTACGATAGATTATGCGTATCCAGTAAGGCCCCCGAAGTACAACAGAGACATCGATAGGCAAAAGGGAGCTAGGAACAATTCCTGGTCCACCTCTTCCAGCCACCGCTAACATCGCAGCGTTATGAAGGCCATGACTCCCAAGAGGACCTACACCATTATTCGCAATAGGATTCCCTGAAGGAGAAGTAGTAGTTTGTGTAACATTCGATGATGAACTGCTTGGCAACACTCCTTGCGATTGTACAAAAGCATTTTGCTTGGGAATAGAAGAGGCACTAGCCGGTATGTTAGGAGCCGCAGAAGCAGGACCAGCCCGTGCAGGTCGAGTTGCAGCTGCAAGAGCAAGTAAGGGTCCTGCAGTCAGCCGAATGCAGTCCAAAAGGGATGCCACCTCACCTCCATTGATGAAATCTTCCAGAAACTGCAGAAAAAGAACAATATCAATCTCCGAACTTACCAAGCTTGCTAGCTAGGTTTATTATATGTACAGAACAATAAAAAGAATCATGCCACTTACTGATAAGAAAGATTAATAGTGTGCCAAGATTAACAATATCAAGGTAGAAGTGTAAGTGATCAAATCCCAAACATTTGTGAAAAAATCACAATTAAGATCAGTATATACCTTGGTATGAGGCCAAAGTTGGTCGGGAGAAACATGCATCGTGCAGCCCTCTTTACCTGATTCCCACTCGACAACAAAACGAGCCACTACTCCAGGACCAAAACTAAACCACAAACTCATTAGACCAACCGCTTCAATTCGGAATGCCTTCCTCATCTGTTCTGACATCTTATCAACAACCTCAACAGCACCTTTTGATCCAACAGGTATTTTACTTTCTGTGTTTGCACTGCTTTCGTCTAGCTTATCATCTGTTCTTACACCAAGCAGCTTCCGCATTCCAAGGGCAAATAATCTTGCATTTGAAAGTCTTCGTAGGTCTGCCACTAATTTTTTAATGCTATCAGCCTCAACAGACCTATAACTAAGGACAACACCTTCTGGATCATAACGGATATGAGAATCGACATCAGATGTTGTGGCAATACGAACACCACAACCCCACGGTGTATTGGTACTTCCTTTCTGAAGTTCCCACAAGTCCCTAAAATGCTGGTCATTGATTTTAACATCCCAGTACATACTTCCAGGTCTGCCAAGCCGTAAGCATATATTTTGCCATGAATATTCTCTAGCAAATGGTAACCGAAACCATATGTTGGAGGATGGAGTTCGGAAACCCACTTCTTCAACATACGGAATCTCAAGAGCAGCCATCTGGCTAGTCAACCGAGCATGCTTGATGCAAAGTGAGCAGTGCCTGACCACATGTAGAAGGGCTGTGACATATATATTGGAAGGTGCATTCCCCTTATTTGCCTCAGCTAGAAGATTTCCATAGGTATATACCTCAGATTTACCAATCACATCTGATGAACAGACTGCTTGTGATCCAGGAGGATAACAATGAGCCGAATCTGATATTTTCCTTCTCTTACAAACTGTACTGACTTCTTCCCCTTGCAGTGATGGGATCAGCCTTAAAACATCTGAAATAGAACGCTTTCGAGGATTTTTATTATGTTTAGGCACAAGATCACGACTTGAGTTATTAGAAACCCCAGATTCTGGTGCTTGACCTGAGAAGAGAATATTAGTACAGGGGAAAAAAAGTTCAAGGAACTGCATATAGTAACATACATATAAAAGACTTATAAACCAAGATAGATTTCAGAGGAGGCATCTTACATACGGGGCTTGTAATCCACGAGCCAGTTCCGTCAGCTCTAGAACCAGTTATGTGCACAGAAGGTGAGACCCTGGGCCCATTTGGTTTTGTACTAGAGGCAGAGACACGAGGCACAGTTGGTCGAAGTGGAGATAACAGCCGAGATGATCTACTACTAGGAACTAATTCTTTTGAAGATTCATTCAGCAATCTCACCTGATCTTCATCCATAGGGGAGCCAACCTCAACTGAAATCGGAGAACGAAGAGAAGCCAAATCTTGATCAGATTTTGAAGCTGATAGTTTCTGGATGGACTGGCTCCTTCCAGGGCTAGAAGAGAGAGAATTGACAGAGCTAGATTGAATTAACTTCAAATTGTTTGATTGATATAAGTTATTGAAATGGGAACCACCACTGGGCACTTTTGTGAAACTATTAACCTGAGGATGTTGCAAACCTCCTTCCCACTTAGGAGAGGTGATTCCAGCTTTTACCCACTGATGATTCATTTGAACAGAACCAAACTGAGAAACAGGAGATGTGCCAAACGATGACGAAAGATGGTTCTGAACTGGAAAAGGAGGCATTGATATCCCTTTCTCAAGCTCAAACACTTCATCAACCACAGATGAAAAACTTGATTGAGGAGAACCGGCAATCTGTGTAGAAGCATCAAGACCAAACTCCGTGAGTAGGCCATGTTCTGAAGTCTGATTTGTACCCCCAACATTAGGCAAAGAAGACATTAGTTTTTCCCAGTCCAGAAGACTAAGATTCAATTCATCTTCAAGCATTTGCATCTGACTAATGTCAATTTTGTTGAAGCGTATCACATGGTTAGATTCACTGACAAAATGGGATTTTCCACTAGTATCTGGCTGGGTCTCCAGCAGGCTAAAGAGAGGTTTGAAATCCTTGTCAAGTTCCAACAGCAAATAATATGAGCTCCCACACTGGGGGAATCCCATCAGCAACAAACCTGATCCATTCAAAATGTTCTTGGGTATCTTAACTGCTGTGAAACCCTGTTCATACACCTGAAAGAATCAAATGTTTTCTGTTATAAATAGATATAACAATGTATGTTCTATACCACTAGAGGGAAGCACTTGTCTTCCACACCTCTATTCATATTTTAAATTAATAACAAAGAAAATCGGTATTTTATTTAATGTTAAAGTTACTCAATATCTTCTAAGTTGTTTAATGTTATCTGATGCTATGACATTAAATTTGTTGTTTACCTGTTAGAGTTTTTGAAATGCTTATTAGAAAAAAGAATTCACAATTTTTAACACCCAGTTTTGCTTGTTAGAAAACTTACAAGGGAATTTTTCGAAGTTTCGAGAAAATGACCATAGTCACAAAAAACGAACCAAGGGATGAGTTTTTGTGAGGACGACCATGTAGATCATCCTCACAAAAAAATCACCCCTTAGATCATCCTCCATGTATGGGAGAAAAACGTGCAGGATTTTATCCTGTCCCCATATATGTATGAGCAAGCGAATCTGAAGATGTCATGTGACAGGCAAATGTAAGTGTAGATACATGAAGCCAAACAGATATGTATACATCCCAAGGGGCAGTGGAGTTGAGAAATTTCTAGTAGCTTGTTTAAAGATCAAAAGTTTGTGTCACAAGTGTATGGTTTTACAAAATTACATTGCTGATTAAAACCTTAAGAAAACAGACAAAAAATACAATAATTTTAAGTTAAACTACAAATGGTATAGTGCAGCAAGAAAAAATCCTGCTAGACTCAAGGGTTTACAATTGCTCTGCTTTAGTACGCAAACAAAACAAAAATAGAAAAAGAAAGTTACCTGAAGGCCTAAGAACCTCCCAATTGATGCAAATAAATGCAAAATACTTTTGCTCCTCAAGTTTATAAATACTTCAGCTGCAGTCATACCTCCCTGGTTTAACGCGTCTTCACACTCTAACAGCACAGATGGAGCAAGAATATTTCTGGATGATTGAAGAAAAAAACGTCCATTCCTGCGATGCAATTAAGAAAAATTATAGCTGCACATGCTGTGCTGTGATTACCACAGAATATTAAAAAAATTATCCCAATCCATGAAAAAACATAAAAATTCAAAGCATAGAACCCATCCAATGTCCCATGGTCTAGCGATTAGGACATTGAACTTAAAAAAAGAAAATAAATAAATAAATAACCACATTATGTTGCTTACAGGTCATGCCCCTACAGAGGATAACGAAGAAGTTTATTGAAGGAGAAAATTAGATTCCTAAATTATATGCACACTAAACTATATAACTGTGTCTACATCGCTATTAGATTCCTAAAAGTTCTCTTACGACCCCCACCGTCCAATGACAAGATCATACTTGTTGATTAGTGGCCCAACTCTACCTTATGCAGTTATGCCGCAAAATGGAAAAAGGAAATTCAGAAACCTCTACTATTACTAACCACTCCTCCATAGGTACCACTACTAACTGCACATTCACACAAAATTATCCTATAACTGTTTTCTAATGAACTTTGTTCCATATTTTAAACACACAGTAGGATGGATGAAAGATCAGCAAGAGAGAAAAAGGGCTTTATCTCTTGGAAGAAATGAAAAAGCTTCCAACTGTTTCTTTGCCCAAAACATGTTTATTATGGCTAAAAAACAGCCATTATTACAAACATTTTAGTCAGTTTTTCAGATTTTTCAATTTTTTGTATCACTAAAAAAACATTTTTTTTTCAAGAAAGGCTGAGAGTGGTGAAAAGATGGATGAGATACAGAAAAACACAGGAAAATGTTACGAATTTTGAATTTCACGGTAATGCACAAGAAAAATTGCCAAATACATCTCTATGAACCGACCATAAAAAACACAAAAGAAAAAAGTAAAAGGTGGATCAAACATGAGCAAAAAATGACTTCAACTAGATCATCTTTTGCTTTACCATATAGGTCATAAGAAACCATATTGCTTTTCATCAAAAAAAAAAAAAAACATATTGCTAAATTTAAGCATTATACCTAATTTTCAAAAGACAAATGTGATACAAGCAAGATTTAAAATCTCATTTCAACCAAAAGCTTCGGTTCGTCGAAAAACCCACACATTCCAAAACAATGCATGCACGGTATGAATGCAAACCGAAACGGCTTCATTCCGATCACCATATAAAACACAAGAAACACCAAAGATTAGAAATTACAAAGCATAGATCAACGGCTTGTTAAGGCAAACCAATTTATTCTGGACAGGCAAGCAGACCTGATATTAATCCCGAGGGTGATATAAGATGAGCCATAGGCCCGAACACGTAATACTTCATTGCCCCCATATTCTCTTGAGCTGGACTTAATATCTTTCTGCAATAAAAATTCCAAAGAACAACACATTATTCAGAACATAGCTTTGGATCTACTTAAGAATATGTACTTGAATCAAGAGGAGGCATGCATTCAACATGATCACACAGGAGTGCGTACAACAGGAAAACAGAGAAAGAATAAACGGATGTGCTTGTTAATACCAACCAAAAAAGCTTCATCTTAACTCTTAAACAGTATATGACTATTATAAACCGAGGTACAGCCTATGAAATGAAGATTATTATATCCTCTAAAGAGATAGATCATTGATAATGCATCTCTTAAACCAACCTTTTTCATGTCCATATCAGATTTATCCCCGTGGCACTGAAGAAGAACATCATTTGCAGCCTGAGAGATCTGACAATTTTTCCCTAGCTCTCTATGCACTTCAAGCAGACGAGTGTATCTATTGCAAGATATAGCTCTTAGAAGCAATTTTTCAACATCAATGCAACTTAGATCAAGTGAGAATTCACCCTCCTTGCCAGTTTGTGGGTCTATGACAAATGTACTATGAAGACACTTTATCTGCAGGTCTTGCCCTGGTTCAATTTTAATAAATGGGCACCCCGGGTCAGACCCTCCAGTGCTTTTGTCAAACTCTAACCAGTATAAAATTTTTAAACCAGGAGTTTTTAGACCAGCTAAATCAGCTTCCCCGTCCTGACCCATCTGCAAAGAACCAGCATTCCCTCCTTGTCCCGTATTACCATCAGATATAAGCTCAAAGCGGATTGCATCTTTCCATCTTCCCTGACGGAGGCCCTGTACTTGCCTAATCACTGTGTCCATAATGAGTGCAACACAAAGCTCATGGAGAATTGAATAGAGAATCACAAATGGGTTTTCTGCCGCAGCCATTCTGCGTTCCAGATCATCACCAAGGGCATGTCTCCGTGATTCTTCTAGCTTTACAAGGCCACTTCTCTCACCTACAAGCAACTCCAAATGTAGTATTCTCCACAAAGATAGATGTCCTCGATAACCAAGAGTCAGAAGAACCTTAAATTCCCCCTCAACAAGTACAACTACAGTACCATCAGAAACTTTGACTTCCGAAATCTCTTTGGGTAGTGAAATTTCAAGCAATTTAGATCGTAAAAGTGTATCTAACTTCTTTAAAGCTGATTTTTGCTGATCACCAGCTAGTGCGCTCTGAACTCCCATATCTTCAATACATTTTGGTAACTTCTCGTAAGATCCAGAGAGGAGAACTTCAATAGCAGATGGCACATCATAAGTAGGTGCACGGGCTTGCTGCAGTCCCTCATGCATGAAGAACAGGGAATCAGCGGTTTGAGTGAAGCACGTATCATGACTTGACAGAGTAGATGCAAGTTGTTGACAGTACTGAACCAATGGAACCTGCAAACAACAAACATATGGATACAGCCAAAAAGGAAGTTAATACTGTTCAATATTGAGCATTTTTTTTTGTCATATGAAGGCTTGGAATAGTACAATTTAATACTTGATCCCATGCAGAGGGCATCACATTTGACACTACAATTCCATGGCATATGAAGGCTTGGAATAGTACAATTTAATACTTGATCCCATGCAGAGGGCATCACATTTGACACTACAATTCCATGGCATATGAAGGCTTGGAATAGTACAATTTAATACTTGATCCCATGCAGAGGGCACCACATTTGACACTACAATTCCATGGCATATTCCTACCTCCTGCTAGAATGAGTGTACATGCCATGGTTGTGACAATTCAACATTAAAATGTTACACTGACACAACCAAAGTCAGTGTCATTGGTGATGATGTCACAGTTCTCATAATTAGGGAACCAAGGGGAATCTAAGCATATGAACACAAGAGACAAAGGTGCTTAGGCTGTGAAAAGACAATCTATAGGAAGCATTGTCGTGCTCTCTTTGCAGGGAAGGAATCCCCTAGGAAGAAAAATGTTAGACAATCAGACCTCTAGCATAGTAACATCGATGATGATCGTCCAGTTATGCGTAAAGGTCCTAAAGGAGGAACCTTTATAGGTCATTAGAGCTTCCTACTATTTTCAGTATCTTGAACCATTTGGAAGCAAAGGTATAATCAAATCTTATAATATTACGAAATACAAGAAACCTGATATTTAAGACCTACAGCAACATATAGTATTGGAAATTTCCACCAAAGAGCTATCAATGCTCAAATTTGAGAGCGGGGTATTTAAGTTGGAAGTTATTGCCAAAAGACTGGTCTAGTTTTTCTCTTCTATGGAGAAAAGTGACTACTACACTTGAATGTATTCTAGCCTTCGTATTAGTAACCTTCTACTGATGAGAGAGAGAGAGAGAGAGAGAGAGAGAGCACTTATGTGGCTTTAGTTGCTAGGGGAGCATTCAAAAGGTTGGAAACTAGAGTTAGAAGACATCGTTCACTGATACTTCTTTAGAAAATTACAATTTCAAGTTAATGTCTTCCTATGCTAAGGTATAGGAAAGGGCAACAATCAGTATGTGGCTCTTCAACAAATGAGATTTCTAAAAAAAAAAAAAAAACTACTGATCCACTATCATTTCTAACTGGATTTCAAATTCTGTCTTATAAGCCTATCTACATGTGCGTGGTTCATAACATAAAAAGGTTACCCATTTCAGAGAAGAAACTAATGCTCGTGTCAAAATTGGCGCTTGAACGCATTCGCAAAATAAAAGCTCCACATTTTGACAAAAAGCTGAATCAATTTTGAAGTCCATAACCAAACCAAACAATGAAAAAGAAACAAGCTTTCATTTTTTTTCTTAGAATCTAGGTCAAAAAAACATAAACTTCTTCTAGTACAGAAAACGGAACCAATAAAAAAAAATCATTAATTCTCAATCAAACAAGGTCGAAAGAAAACCGCAAGAAATCACACCAAAAAAAATAAAAATACTTACTTGCTGGCACCATTTGGCAAGAACATGGAGACGAAGCATCCGTTGTCGAGTCTTGACTATGTACTTTAGAAGGCTGATCTTCTTCTCGGAGTCTGACTGTTCAGAAGTCTTTGATTTCTCAACCAAATCATTCAGCGAAAGAAATGAATCTTCAGCCGCCCGACGAACCAGCGTCGAGAATTCAACGGTCTGTTGTCCTAATTCCGCCATTTTTATTCTCTTTGTATCCTTTTCTCCAGCGGAGAGATCTACACCGTAGTGTTCAAAGAAGAAAGCTAGGGTTTCAGGTCCATGGAATTCGAACTCTGTGGAGAAACCAAAAAAAATTCACCTCAAGTTCTTTCGTGCGTTTCTTGACTTTTCTTCTCTTATAGCTTAAGAAGAAGACATTAATGAAGTTTTTGATGAGAGAGAAACAGAGAGAGAAATAGGGAAAAGGAAAACCCTACCTATGAACTTTGGCTTTTACTCTCCGTTGAAACTGGGGGGCTTCAGATCACGCCGTGTGTGTAATGCGCACCTCTTTGGGTTTGTGCTTTTTTACTTGCTCTATAGCAAATGAAAAAAGAAATGATTGATTGGTAAGCGGTGTTCTGCTTACGTGGAAGTTATGCGTTTGGATTTAGATTTGTGTTCTATGACACTCAAGGAGTGTATTGCGCACCCCACTGATGAGTGCTGTTTTGTGCACCCACTTTATGGGTGGGTGGACATTACCGTCCGTTATCCAGCCGTGTCAGGTGTTTGAGGTCAAAGGAGAGCAAGTTTGACCGTATTGGACCTGACGGCTGAAATCACTGGATGGTGAATGGCACCCACTTATAAAGTGGGTGGAGAACTGTTACTGCAGCATGTTCAGTGGGACCACCATTTAGCGTAGGCACATTTGCGGGAGCTTTTGTAACTCTTGTCTGGAGATCTTTCTACATTGGGACGCAGTACCAGCTGGGTCGTCGTTGCAGGCTTTAGATCCTGTTTCTTCCTATATAGGAGGGGTTGAATTTGCCACGTAAACAATCAACTTGTGCCATGCGGAAGTATACTTGGATTTCTCCACACAAAGCACAAACGAGGACACGATGAAGAAGCCACGTCTTTTGACACTTAACACATGTAGCATTTCGCTACGCAATGTCATTTACTGCTAGAGTAGTGTTGCTTGGATCGATCAAGTTACAAAAGTTGTGTCTGGTGCTTATGTGGCATGGTCGGTCTCCCTGCCATGTAAGTTAGCAACCCTTTCAAAACACTTTTGGGATGGGAAGAAAGAGTTTTGAAGCCTTCACAATTATGAGAGACGATCAGATCTATTCCCACTTAAATAAAGAACGGCAGTGCTAAGGTTACAAAAAAAGCTACAGAATTTAGTACAAAAGGCACAATTTACGGTGAGATTCATATCACTTCAGATAGGGTGCGAATTATGAAGGTATATGAAACATATTGACCGTCAGATTAGCCTTCTGTAGCAGAATTTGCTGTAACTCTAGCATTTCCGAATAAAGAATTGCAAGTAGTTATAAGTAGTTACACAAAAAGAAGAGTTAGAGCAAAATCATAAATAAGTAGTTACAATAACTTCTATCGTCCATAAGCACATATTCTCCACGTATTGCGGTGTTGGCGTAAAAGTCTGGTGCAGCTACAATTTGCCATATATACATCATCTTACTCAAATGGCAATACTGGCAATTTGCCACGTGTATGGCATCTAACTCGCATGATGCTATCCGCCAGCCATTGGATGCAGTGGCGAAGCCAGGAACTCATCATCATGGGGGCACCTTTTAATAATAATAACATTTAAGAAAAAATCTAAGATCATAACACAAGAAAACATATTCATTGATAAGTTTTTATTCAAAACATAAAATTTCGAATCCATTTCGGATCTACCCGTTTTGGATTCAAAATTTTTCGGATCTACCCAACGGGTACCCGCGGGTACCCGGTTCTGTATAAATTCTATAATTTTATAGTTTAATTTACTATTATATAATAATTTTTTAATTTTTAACTTTTTTTTAATTAAAAAAAAGAAACCAATGACTATTGTTTTACAAATTTTAAAATAAAATAAAATTTATAATTGAATAGAATACGAAAATACAAAATACAAATAGGTTTTGTGTGAAAAAAATAAAAAAAGCAATAACTTAAAACGGGTATCAGGTACCCGCGGATCCTAGCGGTACCGGATCCGGAACCACCAATTGAGGTTCCGGAACCGGAACTGAAAGGATCCGGAACCGCTTCATATTAATAGGACCGGATCTGGAAACTTTAGGTTCCGATCCGGAACCAACCCGTTGACACCCCTAAAAAATATCTATCTCAACATGGGCTCTAGTTTGAAGAGTTATTTTGACATCTACTTCAATAAACTAAATTAAGTAGGTATTGAACTATTAAAGATTTGAGCACCTACCCTTGATAAATCGATGATGATGATGGCACTAGTTTGAAGAGTTATTTTGACATCTACTTCAATAAACTAAATTAAGTAGGTATTGAACTATTAAAGATTTGAGCACCTACCCTTGATAAATCGATGATGATGATGGCACTAGTTTGAAGAGTTATTTTGACATCTACTTCAATAAACTAAATTAAGTAGGTATTGAACTATTAAAGATTTGAGCACCTACCCTTGATAAATCGATGATGATGATGGCACTAGTTTGAAGAGTTATTTTGACATCTACTTCAATAAACTAAATTAAGTAGGTATTGAACTATTAAAGATTTGAGCACCTACCCTTGATAAATCGATGATGATGATGGCACTAGTTTGAAGAGTGAACTGCCACCTCAATCTGTTTAATTAGACAGATTATTGGGCCGATCCCAAAATTATTTTCGATAAGTTTATAGTGATTTAAAATGTGTCCTTATTATTACATTTGACTAAATTAAAATGGGTACAAACATCTTATTACTATGTCCGGAGTCTCTTAACCCAATTGTAATAAAATATAATGTGGTTTTGAGTGAAAACTCAAAATTCCTTACTAGTTTTATTTTATATATACATATATATAAAAGATAAGGGTTCTCCTAATTTTCAGAAATCTCACGGAGGCACGTGCTCCCATGGGACCCCACCTAGCCTCGCCATCGATTGTATGTGTTCAGTCTACTCACGTGTTGCCATTTACTTTTTCGGTGATGTTAGATTTATCGAAAAGTCTACATAATTTCCTATCTAAGATAAAATATATAGTGGATGCATACTACTTTAGAATGGAAGCGAACTACGATAGTATAGCCAATCCGGTGTTGCTCGGATGGTTAAGGCGTCCCCTCACATTAGTGAGGTCTTGAATTCGAGCCTTGCTAGGGTGCCTAGCAAGGTTCTACTCATGTAATGTGGTGTACCCATAAAAAAAAACTACGATAGTATATAAAAAAGAGTTTCACCGTTGAAATAGAATATTTGGTAGAAAATTATGTAGATTTTTATTGTAAATTTAGCATTATCTTTACTTTTATGCATTGCCATGAAAGACCGATGACGAGGTACTAACTCCCACTACCACAAATTTGGGTTTTTTTAATGATGGTTCTTAAATTTGATGTGGAATCCTGAACGCCATTAGGCCATCCACAACGGTCCAAGGGCAAAAGCTAAATTTAACTTACCAAATTTACCATATATTTTAAAGTGACACATATGAAGAAAATTAAGTTTGTAAAAAATAAAAATAATAATAATAAACAACTATTTAAGGACACAACTGTCATTTTTAAAAAAAAATTAATTTTCAAAATTTCGACGGTATCCCTTACGGGCGTCTGATGACAGACAACCCCTAGGGATACGGTCTGGAATTTCAAAATTTAATTTTTTTAAATGACGCTTTTGTCCTATTTTTTATTATTTTTTTAAATGATTAGACGCCCTCCCCCAAGCCGTCCCACGTCAGACGCCCTCCTCCATATCCGCCCNCCCCCACGCCGCCTCACGTCAAACGCTCTCCCCCTACCCGTCCCATTCTCAGACGCCTTCCCCCTAAGCCGCCCCACATCAGACGACTCGCTCCCAACCCGCCTGGCTATAAATCTCCAGATTGAAAATGGAGACCGCCAAATTTGACTTAGCCATGAGACTTGTAGGGTCCGTTTCTATTTTTACCAACCTCCACTATGTAATTTTTTTAGAAATTTAGCTAGATATTATGACCACTGTGGGTGCCCTTAGCATGCCAAGAAATTCGATGACAAAGCGACTACAATGCCTTATTTGCCAAACCACAACATCTTGCGCTACTTGCAGCACCACCTGCAAAAGCAAAACAATGTTGCCACTGCTGTTGTTGTGTCAAAGTTCTCATCGCTAGTCGAGCTTTTTCCCATGCTACTTTTTATTACATACCTCTCTGTTGGTTTGTTTTTGTTGTTGGGTCTTGTTAACTTGTGCCCTTAGGGCACATGATAAAGATGTTTTTGAAAGGATTTTTTTGTAAATTAAAAGTCTTCAAATCAGTTGAATTTTTGTAAACATAATATTATCATTATTTATAAGATGTTCACAAAAAATCAGCTCAATCAGAGATATCTAACCCTCTAAACAAATCATTTTAAATGTCAGCCGTTCATTCATACTATTAAAGTCTAAATTAAGTGTTTGTAGTGCTAGAGGGTGCTAGAGGACTCCGATTGAGCTTATTTTTTTAGATATGATCCAAATAGTATAAATAATATACATATCAAAAAATCAGCCCATTTGGACAAACTTAAGAAACTAAACAAAACCCAAAACTAAAAAGCTTATCATGTGCCCTAGGGCACATGTTAACAAAATCCTTTGTTGTTATATAACACTTTGTTTAAACCTTGCTAAATCAAGATATGACTTATTCGGCCCTACAATAGGCTTAACATCTTCTTCCTCTTTTTGATGACGTGGGTCATGCGAAGATCAGGGTGCTTATGTGGCAAGTGGAACCTACTCTTCATTCCCATTTGAGCACGGACAGTGCAAAACCCCAAACCCATCAAATTTCTCACTGGGTTGGGGTAGGGCAAACTAGTTCGTGGGGCGAAACCTCGGAACATTTTTGCGTCATTTTTGCGTCGCGTAAATGTTACGCTCCAAAGGTAATATTAGATTATTATAATATATATTATATTATTATAATATTAGTATTTGATTGGAATCGTGGAAGATTTCCACGAAAACTTTAATTTTAGAATATTATAATGTATGTTAGATTTCCAAATGGCAAAATATTTTCGCGTCGCATAATATTTATGCGGGGTACTCTTAAGCCCTTAACCACGCACCAAATTAGTGGCTAAAATGCAACTCTTCACCTCACCTCACTTCCCCTCACCTCATCTCACCTCACCTCACCTCACTGGGGGAGTCTAAATCCTCTGTCACTCCATGTATCCTTGCTAACTTTGCAATGTGGGGACCACATATGGACGATCTAATGACTGAGATTTTGTGAAAATGTTATCCTCACTCTATAGATCATTCTTAGAAAAAATTAGCTCATTTTAAAACTTATAACCTCAATCAAAAGTTTATTGTAAACACAATCGTCTATTACTTAAAATAAAAACATTTTTTAATGGCTAATTTTACGGTTAACTTTTAATAAGATTATAAGTTTTATAATGGCCTAATTTTTTATGAGAATGATCTATAGAGTGAGGAGAATATTTTCACAGGATCTCATCCATTAGATCATCCCTATGTAGGCCCCACAATAAAAATTCAACAAAGGGACAGGGAGGAAGAGAAGATATTTGGCCCAGATGATTTGGCCTCTTACTATGGGACCATAAAGGTCCTCATCATCTGTTTTTCCCATAGAAGCACAGACACGGACACGAGGACACGGATACAACACGACACGGACACGACGACACATCAAATATAAAAAATGTAGGATACGGACACTGCAAGGATATATAAATAAATAATATATATTTGTATTAAAAATTTATTCCACAAATGAAATTAAAATATGAGTGTACCATGTTTCGTTTAATATATTCACACAAAAAATCTCACAAAACATGTATTTGAAGTATCCACTCTATGTCCAAATGAAGTGTCCGCTTCATAGGTTTTTTCACAAATTTAAGGCTGCTGATTTGAAATCACAAGGGCGGGAGCACAATTACATGAAAATGGCGTTTCTTTTACAATTTTACCGACTTTTCGAACAAACACTTAACTCGTCCTTATTTGATGTTACGAGATGAATCTGTCTGAGCTCTGATTCAATAGAAAAACTAAATTGACTCCTGTTTAATCTTCTATTTTTGGTTATTCATATAGGGTTTAGCTTGGTAAATGAGATTAGGCGTGGTTTCCGTGGAGAGGGTTTCTGTGTTTGTCTCAAATTCTGGCATTGATTATGATCCAAATGGGCAGAATTGATCTTGAGATGCAGAGAATTGGATTTGGGGTAATGGTTAGTTGGTGGAATGCTTTGTAAATATTCTATAGTATTGGATTATCAAAATAGTAGTGAATTAATGCTGCCTTTCACTTATTCGATAGAATGTTACAGAAGAACTTGGGACTTCTGTGTATGCGAATATTGACGGTATTTTCAGGCACGATTTGCCCTCTAGAGTAGCATAACCAAAGATCGTGCTTGTGGTACTGCGTATTGGTAGTTGTGCTAAAGTTTGAGAAGTTGGAAATTTCATATCCTTATTTTATAAGAAATTTGAGAAGAATATGGTCTCCTGGTCTACCATGAATTCATTTATGCCAAAACAAAAAGCCTTGCATGCTTAAGAATTGCTTGAACACTCCAGAGAATGAATTATGTGAAGGGAATGAGATGTTTACATTGGCGATTCTCAAAATGACTGGTGCTTGTGGAATATATGCATTTTCAGTGGCCTCCAATCGCACGGCTAGACGCTGCTTGAAGGTCTTCCAAGTTTTTTAAAAGGCTCATAATAAGAATTGTGAAGTATGGCTCTGTCATTTTAATGTTACTTGAAAAGTTTTAAGCCTGATAATTCATTTAATTATGCTGTTTTGTTCTATATATGCTGTGTGAGAGAGGTGAGATAAAACAGCTGGTTTATTGTGGATTGATTGGTCAGGTAGTCTATGAGTTTGTCATGGGAGATGCATCAGATTCAGATTGGTGTATTAGATTTGTCGATAGTAGATATGAAGATGTTGGAACTTTATTGTATAAACTTAGGATGGAGAAAATTGTCTTTCTCTGTTGTCCTCTTCTATAACAATATTAAAAATGGTTGATCAACAACATGAAGAAGGTAAGAACTATGAATATTTGTATTCTATCAAAAGTCCCGTACAGAACCCCACCTGTTCCTAAAGGAGCTTCATCCACTGGTGAGCTAAACATAAACAGTCCCAGGGTGGAGCGCCCACACAAACAAGCAGAAAGACACACTTTTCATTTCTTATTGATCTATTACTAAAACTATGGCAGTTTATGAAATGGATGAGATGATCTCTAAATTCTATATCTCTTTACAGGTAGTCATGGGACTGACTGATCGCTTTTCAAGCTGTTCAAGTAGTATTTGACGAAGGGAAGGTAAGACGGTTATTTTAAGTACATTTGTAGTTCCTTAAGAATCGCTGCAATTCTTATGGCTCAAATGCCAGAGTTCACAGGTTTAGTCATAAACAATCCTGAGAATAAATAAGAATAAAGATCTGTTCATCTTTTAACAATTTTCTTGGTGGTGCTTCTGTTTGATTGGTTGGCATTAACTCTTTCTTCATGAATGGAACAATGCATCATCCTAGTTCTAAAAGCCTTGTAGAGAGACTAGTTGATCACTCAATAACTTTTGGTGGTCGAATGATGCATGTGATTGCTAGCTATCTCTAGTTGCTTAACTGTGCATAAATCTCAGAATTTGAACTTGGAAATCAATCTAATAATATGTTTGGTCGATTATAGTTTTAGAGCACTTGACTAACTAATTATAAATCTGAGCTTGATCAAACAGTTCAAACTCATGTAGTTGGAGATGTTAATTTTCTCATTCACCAATTTACTCAGAGTCTATACAGTTTTCATTTGTCTTCTGTTTCTCTATGACTTCCCTCAAAGGGTCCAGCATTCTGGAACTTCAATCTTCTGAATGCATACATAGTGTAGCCTTGGCATAGTTTAGACCAGCAGAAGCAGAAACTAAAATAAGGCCTAAGGTTAGGAGCTTGTCGTGGTTGGGCCTGGGCCTACATCCAGGCCCATATTGATGTTCACATGGCCTACTTCACATTAGAATTCATTCTTCAAATCCTCCTTCACATTGGGAAACAACTGCAAAAATTGAGCAGACAAGTAGAATATCTTTCTCTTTAATTAGTTTTACGGATTTATGTTCATATTCAAGTTTTAACCATTTATTTATCAACTACAAGAAAATAATAGTTTGAGGGGACATTGGATTATGGGGAAGCAGTTAGGAAGGAAGCTCAAGATGGTAATGTCAAATACAATAAACCTTTTTGAATGATTTCAAAACTTAACATAGTTACATAGTTAAGGGTATACTTTGCAAGGTTGGCAGACTTAGACTAACTATTAAAACATTAGCTATAAATTGTTTGAAATCATAGTAATCCAGAACCACACAATGAGGGGAAAAGTTCATGGAAGTATGAAATGGGTCATTGAAATCACTATCTTGTTTACTTAAATTTGCTTATATTTTTCATAAGATAGAACGATACTTCACTTTCTCTGTTTCAGATATTTGCAGAAGTACTTCTATGAAGTTATGCATCTTATGGAGAAGTGAAGCTATAACTAAAGTCCAAATTATTTAATTCTGTCCTTAGCTTGTAGTTTACAGATCTAGTCAGTAGCTCTGGAATCACCTTGACATTGATTTATTCTAAGCATGCAATATCAATATGCGGTTGAACTCCTGAAGCACATTGTCAAATCTAGAACGTTCATATAAGTACCCAACTAAGCAAACACATTACATTCATGATTTTTTTATAATGCTGAGAGAAATTATCGATTGATCATTTGTTATCTTCACTGATATAGTTGCATTATCTAACATAGTTATTTACTGGTGTATGCCGCTCTATTAAATTTTTTTGTGATTGTTTCTGAATCTTTTCGATGCTTTAATTATCGATTTATCAAATGTTACCCTCTTGTATATATCATGGTTATGGGTAACATTTGATTGCTTCCATTGTTTTATTGTGATTTTTGCCTATATCTCACTAGTTGTTGAACCATGGACTATTTGTGAATTTAGAAGAAGAAATGACCAAGAAACCCATTTTAGGGAATGGATATAGAGATAAAGTTGTTAGAATTGGTACATACTGGTATATGTGGTCCAATACATCAGGGAAAGGGGTGAGTCAGGTGGACTACTCAAGAATTAAGATACAGCTATGTATACTTTTTTGCACCACGAGTATTCGAAGACTGGTCCAAGATGGGCCATCATGACTTGTGGTATGAGTATTTTGTTGGCCCATCTTGGACCTGTCTTTCCTTTCTTATACATTACATCTCATTAAAGTATGAAAAAGATTACAAAGTGAAAAAGAGGATAAGATGTTAAATAGAATTTAATAACCGTTATAATGGCGAATATAACATAAAACTTCTTGCCTTTATAGTGGCAACAACCCCTTCCTAACTACATTGAAATGAAGATTGAAGAACTACAACTAAACAAGACAGGGGAGCCATCTAGGGCAGGTCATTCCTACTACTTGTATGATTATATATTGTCTGCTTGAATGTGTATGAAAACTACAACACTGTTGGTCCCCCTTTGAATATCTTCCAGAGAAATATCTGATCTGATCAAATGGTTCTAACCGTCCGATTTGTCTCAATCATTTTGACTGAAAAATTACGACATGTTTTTAGATAAATGGATTTAAGTTGTGTGGTTGGGTTCGTCGGATCTCGAAAATTCTTAATCTAGCTAGAATAACTGCAGTGCTGGGCTGGACCATCAAAATGGTGACTGATGGGTCTTGACACAGCTAGATGTTTGTGATGTTTAAGGCACTGGTAGTCATGAATGATTTCTTCCTTTCCGAGTCTCCAGCTATCAGGTGTTCATAGAAATCATCCGTTTAATTCGCGTTTCATTTCAAGACTTTATGTTTACCTCCAAATTCAAATTTCTTTTTTTGTTGATGGATGCATCATTTATAATTTTCTTTCATTTATTATGTGTCAGTGTGATTGTGATTTCGTTTTTTATTTTATTTTGTTTATTCCTTATTGTCTCATGCATGGGTTAAAGGGTTTTCCTAACACTATATACGCGATACCTGATTGGAACCGGAATTGTTTGACATGGTTCCGGAACCACCAATTTGAGCAACGGATCCAATTCCAGATAGGTTGACACTTGACCCGGAATGAGGCTGATATTGAATCTTCTATCAACCTAACCCTAAAACCAGAAACTTCCTTCTCATCTTCCTCATTATTCAGCAAGAACAGTTCATCCAAAAAAAAGAGAAGCAAGAACAGTTCATCCAAACCAGACTTTCGTAGAAATCACTCACCTCACCTTAGAAGGCAGATGAATCTAAAGGTTCCTGTTAGGCAGACCAGCTACCCATGTTCAGGCCGTAAATATGTCTGCAGATGAGGAAAGATTGGACCCACCAATTTTATAAGTTCTGTGCCCAGAGTCAACTTGATGGATGATTGTAAACCGTCCAATCTGTTGATCCTTTTTCTTTTATTTTTTTTTCATAGTTGTTCATGGATTCTCTATAGTCAATCCAAATCAAATATCCGATCTGCTGGTTTTGATTATCAGATTGGAAATCATGGCTTTTAGTCCATGGGTATTGAGGTCTGAGTCGTTTTGTTTAGGATAATCTGATACTGAGTTGAATCGTTTGGGTCGGACAATATCGATCAAAACACTGCATGGGGATCAATAATTGGTTTGTCGCGTGACTTGAAATAAACTTTTAAAACACAGATAGATGATTGAAATCTAACCGAGTTAGGGATGAGTCAAATGATACTTGCTTCAACCAGCCGAGTACTTAGTGAATCGGACCAAGTTAAAGTTACAGGCAATTCTCACTTATAATTGGTATGGGTTGGCAGAAGACATCTAGACGACTAGTCTGATTCAACTCGGTTCTTCTTCTTTTCTGTTGAGCACTATTTGATACTTTTTCTTAATTTACCTAGAGAAGGCGCCTATTCAGGGAAGAACATAATCGCTAATGGCAGTGGAGAAAATGAAGGCCCCAAAAAATTGCAAATTTGCAAGAACATGTAAGAAAAATATGAATAAGAAACATAAGCCAACATTAAATCACCAAAAAACATACATAGTTCTTCACACCAATAATGTATTCAGGCTTATATATTTTTCTCAACAAAACACAACCAAAATTTGGGATGAGAAACATGTAATAGTTTTTCACTCTTTTTTCTCTTTACAATTGCATGAACAAGCAAATATTTCTATATCTATCTTCATATATAGTGTTGGTTTGGTGGGGATTATTACAAGACAAGTAAACATGATCACAAAAAGCTCAGCCATGATTTTTTTTTTTTTTTAGGGTTACAAATAAAGAAATGAACAAAAGATGTAATGAACTGACGAAGCTTTTTCTTCTCTTTTTTCTTCTTTCCTTTTCTGTTTGAATGACCTTCAATCCATCTCCATAAGAGAGAGAGAGACCTAATCTCATATGTACTTCTTGGAGAACCCAAGCTGAAAATTTTCTGTTCATTGCAGATCTCATCTCTATGTTTTCTGATTTTCTTAATCTTTTGTGGTTTGGTTTTTGGTTTGTGGGTTTTATACACCACATCCCAAGCCTCTAGCTTCTGACCCTTTCATGATTCTTAATCTTTTGCAAGAAGAGATGAACATGCTGCAAGAAGAAAACATACCCATGTCAGCTCAAAGAGAAATCTAGAGAGAGAAACAGAGAAAGATCTAGATAGAGAAAAAGAACTTACTCCCATGGAACATCTCCAACAAGCATCCAGTCACCATCTTTGTCTTCATAAGTGGGTGCATGTTCTGATCCATTGTAGCCTTCTCTCTCTGAGTATTTTCCAATAGTGAATTTGAACATGTTCTCTAAGGCCTTAAGGAGCTCTGGGTAGCCATTGTAGACCTTCAAATCAATCTTTCTCAAGTAAGGAGCTCCATCCATGCTTACTTTCACATACATTCCAGGCGCCTCGACCTCCGTCTTCTTTGTTTGCAAGGTATTTTTCCGGTATGACCTGACCGGCGGCCATCCAACTACTTGTTGCCTGCCATGAACAAAAAATACACATCATCAATATGCAATTATAAATACCAAAGATCACAAAATTAAGTTCATAAACATAATCTAATTCCAAATCAATCAAAGTTTATTTGACTTACTTAGCGGCAGGTGCAACTTCCCGGTCACCGGAATCTGACACACTAGAATTGTTGTTAGACCCTCCACACTGATCATTTCCTAAATCAGCCAGTGCCCTTTTGTTGTTTCTCACACTAGGAGGAGGTACTGTTTGTTTCTCGGATTCTTCAGTTCCAGGCAAGCCTAACCTAAGCTCGGTCGCTTTGAAATTCAGATCGTCATTTTCGTACTTCCCAGCCATTTCTTTCAATTTTCTCCGACAATCTTCTTCTAACAAAATAAAGACGCTTTTTGAATGATGTGGGTAAGATTCCGACGAATTTTCCGGCGAAATAGTTATGATTTCTTCTGTTGAAGTTTCTTTAGAGATAAGAGACGGATAAAAATATTCGTTGTGTTTTGGGTGGGGGGAGGAGACTTGGTTGTGATGGAAGGGGGGGAGTTGTATTTTATAGAAAAGGATGGATAAACAGAAGAAAAAAAATAAGATCGAGGGGTGAAAATGTCAATTGAAGGAGTGCATGAATTTCGGACAAAGACAGCTAAAGTTGTCGGTTACAGAAAAGGCATAATTTAAAGTGTTTGTCTGAGGGTTGAGGGGACAAAGATTGGACAAGTTCAGCCGCCCATAAGGAAAGGTAAGACCTTCAATAAAAACTTGGGGTATTTTGAACGGTCAAGATGCGGTTTAGGGGGTCGTTGGAGTGAAACCAGGAGCGTTGGATCACGAGTTTAGAAAACAGAGCATCCCATGTGAGTGTGGGACCCATTTGTATGTCGACGATGAAGCTGTGGTCATATGACCATCATGTGGATTTAAACACTGCTTATGGGCAAGTCATGTGGGCATGGTGAGAGACCCCTTCCCAGTTCCCACTTCCCACCCCATTTTAACACTTTAAATTGCTGAGTGAAAAAAAGTTTATCCAATGAAAGCCATTTTTATATTTGACGCCTCGAAACTGCCACGTCGCATACTCTCGTCGACCATTGACCATTGACTTTTGACTAATTTAGAAAATGTTAAACTTACTGCATTATCAAATAATTTTATATTATAGTAATTTGCGTCATTTCGAAAATGATGTAAATATCCTCTTAAATAACCTTTACAGTAAGATTTGTAGTACACTAGTTTGCCATCAACTCACCACTCATATTATTATATTTAGATGATAGTAATGGAATCGCATTTTTGCAACAATATTGCTGCAGTTATGCAACTAGTACTATTTTTTCAACGTGACTTTGTTTTGCCATTTTCCTATACATGTCATCTAAATATGGTCTGAAATCAAGATAAGCTCTCCTCTACATAAGTAGGACCCAATGATGATGATACGATCAAAGGTGATCTCTAGATATATAGGTAGGATCCATCGACGATGATACGTTGTGCTCTAGTCGTTTGCCATGTGTCAGAGATATATTAATTAATAGTTGATAATCTCTAATCTAAACCGTTAATCAATACATAAGATCAGGAGTTGATTTCTGAATCCAGATTAGGTAAATTGGTCCCCTATTGTGAATGTTTAAAAAAAAAAAAAAGTGAAATATTAGATTCAAGGGTTCCAGATCATTAACAAGATCAATGGTGATCTGCAAATTTCTTTAAAATTTTGATGTGGGTTAAGAACTAAGATATAGTATCAGACACTGAAGATTATCCTTGAAAATCGCATAAAATATCTCTGAACTCAGATTTCACGAAAAATCCAACGGTCAAAGATTCTATTCGGTACCGTAGATATCCGCCTTTGATGTATATTGTTAGATGTTGACAAGTATGTATGGTCATTTTCGTGTTCATCTTAGGGTATTTTCGTCCTGTTGACGTACACCTCGGTAAAGACTAAAACCCAATGAAACGAATGCAGCAGGCAGTACCTTTGGTGTCGTGATCCGTACAAAACGTCGTTTTTACTTGCCTTCGCTTTCAACACGTGCTGGTGGGGTTACGTGGATATTTTTTTAAGTTTTAGGCTACATGAAAATTGAATTATTTTTTTCTTTACACTTTTTTTTTCATTTGTTATTGATGGTATTTTCCTTCTCTACTTCTATTTCTAATCAATAATACATTTTGGACCGACCAAAAATGGTGCCCGATGCTTATGTAGGATGATTCCTACACTTACTCTCAGGATGAAGTGGCAAGATCCGCTTCAAATTTAAAAAAGTAAATTTACACAAGGAGATCTTGTCACCTCATCCTAAGAGTTATCTTGGGAGTCATCCTGGGAGTACTTGAATCCAATCTAATCTTACCTTATCGATCAAGAAAAAAAAACAAAAAACAAAAAACAAAAACTTATCAATTTTAAGATTATATAATTCAACGACATAACAATTAAAGTTGGCCACAAATAGCAAATGGTCGAAAATCCATCCATCATCAATTGATCATATTATATATATAGTGAGGTTATATAGCCCAATAATAACCCCTCCACTTTGTAGGACCCACATGAAATGCATCAAGGGGTTAATTTTTAGAGAGGATGATTCACATAGTGAGGAGAACATACTCACCTCAAATCAGCTAGTTCTAAAACTTCTAACCTCATAAATGTTTCCTTATAAATCAACAATCAAAATAAAAGTTTAAAACTTACCAAATTTTTAAAGGTTAATTTGATGGGGTTAGAAGTTTTAGAATGCGTTAATTTTTTAATATAATGATATACATAGTGAGAATAATATCATCTCTAAAAATCAGTCCCTAAATGCATTATATGTGGACCCTATATACGGGGATTATATAAGAGGGGCTATATAAGGGGTCTATATAACCTCACTCTTATATATATTTGTTATATAAATGTGATTTTCATGCACCAGACTTACGCGCCCGGCGACCACATAACGAACAAAAATGAAACTATTTCTACTACTGTTTGTCATTGGCAAATTACGTCAATGCGACGAATGGAAATTTGATTTAGGGAGCAAAAAATATCGATTTATTGGTTGTTTTGATTTGATTTGATTTGATTTGATTTGATCGATCGATCGAAATACAGTACAATTGCTATTCCGATGCTGAGAGGTTAGGTTACGTTGGGATCAAACAGGAAGTAGCTTGTGCTTTATCTTGGAGATGTGTAATCATCATTTCCCCCCCGCTTTTTTCCATGCATAAAAATGCCAAAATATCAAACAAAAACAAGCAAAATTTTTATTCGCGTGTATCATGATATAAACTAATATTAATTACTCAACAAATAATACTCCTCCCCTCAATTTGATGCTTCATTTATAATTTTGAGCTCCATAATATATAATATCTAAAACACTATTTCTTGACTTAAATATATATATATTTTGTACTATCACACGCGCATAGTGAATTGACAAATTTTGTGTCGCGTTATTATTTAAAGAAAATAAGATTGCAGCTGGGATGTCTAAACGTATTACACAGTGACAAACTCATTTTTGCCCCTTGTGAGTTGGAAAATTATTCGGTGCATTATTTTGAGTATTAGGTGGATCACTTGGGAACGATACGTGCACTAATGTTGATCTAGACGATGGATAGATCATCGTCACAAAAAATCAGACATTGGACTATCTCTACATGAACGCACACACACGTGTACATGAAATACAAGAATAAAATGGTTATTAGGAGGGTCCACTGGTGATTATATATATGCTGATGTGATCTACATGTTGAGGAGATCATCGTCAAAAAAAACTCAGCCCTTGGATCTACTCCATGTGACCCCATTGGCAAGTGTAAATCAAGTGTATAAAGTATTTTAAAAAAGATAAAAAAAAAACAAAACGTGACAAAAGTCATGTAACTTCATACACGACTCCAATGCGGCTCAAAATGAAGCCGCATAGGAGCCCCATTAAAATATTAAGATGAAAAAATTATTAGTCAAAAAATCCTACTTAAAATATATTTTAAGATTTAATCCAACAAACGTTTTCTTTTAGTCTGAGGCCCCTGGATAACTGACTGAAACCCCCTCTAAAGAGAGTTTAGATCTGTGTAAAAGAGAGTTTCAGTCTGTAAATTACACAGACTAAAACCTTCTTCGGAGAGGGTTTCAGTCAGTTATCCAGGGGCTTTAGACTAAAAGAAAATGTTTGTTGGGCTAAATCCTAAAATACGTTTTAAGTAGGAGTTTTTGACCAAAATTTCCTATTAAGATATATATATATATAGTATACATCAAAAGTTTACAATGAGTTTACAACGATCTGTGAGACCCACATGGAGAAAATTCAGGGGCTGATTTTTTATGAGTATGGCATAATCATCTTGTAGATCATCCTCACCAAAAATTATGTCATTCAAATAATTCTAACATATTCATCTTACCATTGAAAATTATTAAAATTTAACGGTAAATAGACTGCTTAATTACACTGAAATTTTTAACCAATGTTTGAAAGGGTTAGATTTTTAGAATGATATAATTTTTGTGAGGATTATGTACATGATGTAGAGAACATCTTCCCAAAAAATCAACCCCTGGATCATTTCTATGTAGGTCCTATAAGCCGGTGTACACTTTTTGATGTAAACTTTTCGATGTACATGGATCCTGACTCATATATGTACCATTTTAAATAATTTTTAAATTCTATGTAGGCCCTACAAATCGGTGTACACTTTTTAATGTAAACTTTTCGATGTACGCGAATCCTGACTCATATATATACCATTTTAAATAATTTTTAAATTATAATAGAAAATATGCAAATTTAATCGAACCTTTGCCAAATAAATCTTAAGAAAATGATTTTTCTTTTTGCTGAATAATTCAACAAAAATATATTAGATATATGGATTTTGTTAACATGTGCCCTTAGGGCACATAATAAGCTTTAAGGTTTTGTATTTTGTTTAGTTCCTTAAGTTTGTCCAAATGAGCTAATTTTTTTATATGTATTGTATTTATACTATTTGAATCATATCTAAAAAAATTAGCTTAATCGGAGATCTCTAGCACCCTGCTCTAACACTACGATCACTTAATTTAAACTTTAATAGTGTGAATGAACGGCTAACATTTAAAGTGATTTGTTTAGCGGGTTAGATATCTCTAATTGAGCTAATTTTTTGTGGACATCTTAAAAATAAGGGTTAATTAGTCTGAGGGTCCCATATTATGACCAATGTTAGGGTTTGGGTCCTGAGTGTGTCCAACTTTGAGTCTAGGTCCTGGATTGACGGTTGACCCAGTTGACCGTCCAAAAAATGACGGGGGCGTTAAGAGATCTGAATAAAAAGACAGAAATACCCTTAACATTTGAATTAATGACAAGTTTGTCTGAACGACTGTTTTCTCCGTTAAGTTGACTCGCACGTGCGGAAGAGGTGTACGGTGAAGATCGATTGTGCCAAAAACGACGGTCAAGATTAAACCATACCATGGTATAAAAGTTAAAAATCGCTGGAAACCTATTTTTTACCGCGATTTGAGTTTACTGTCGATCGTCTTCGTCGTTTCCGGTGAAGGAACCCACGATTCCACCTCCATTTCTGACGAATCGAAGGTGAGATCCTTCCACATAAGGTTTGAATGTTCTATTTTTCTCAACTAAACCCATTTGTAACGATCTAATCCATATTTGTTTTTGGATTTTGATGTTTTTTCGTTAGGGTTTGGGTCCTGTGTCGACGACGACAATTCAACCTCTATTTCCGGCGACGACAAGGTCAGATCACATCTCATACAACCTGGTAAGTTGATTCATCTTAACCAAATCTATTTGTAATGACCTGTTCCATCTTTTTTTAGTGATTTTCGTCTCATTTTGTTAGAGTTTAGGGTTTGGGTCCTAATGGGTAATTCCGGCGAGAGTTGAAGAGCTGAAGTATATGGTAAGGGTTTGTAGGAATTTTTGGGTTGAATTTCTCTGCTTTTTTTTCCTGTCTATGGTAGCATGTAGGTTTTTTCCTGTCGATTTCAACTCAATGGTAGCCACTCAAAGCTATCATTGTGTTGGATTTTTTTTACCATGCACAGAGTGTGAAATGGGTTAAGGTTTGTATGACTTTTTATAGTTCTTATCATGTACAGAGTGTGAAATGGGTTATGTTTGTATGAATATTTGTTTGTTTGTTTTTGTGGTTGAATTTATATGTATTTTTTTCCCTGTTTATGGTAACATGTAGCTGTTTTTGTATGTCTATGTAGCTATTTTTTTGTGTCGATTTCAACTCATTGGTAACCACTCAAAACTTCACAGTAGTTGTCCTTGTGATCGAATCTTTTGGGGCTCACAATAGCTTTACAATAATTTAGTTTTCTTTTTGTTTTTGTGCTTTAATCTTTTAGGATTTTTAATTGTGCATCATGTCTTTATGCACTTTAATGTTGCTGGATTGTGTTTGTTTATACATGTTTAACTATTGAATATGGGTGTTTGTCATGTTTTTATTTTACTCATGGTATAAGCAGGAAATGGTGGGTTCCACATCTGAAAAAGCTAACCCTTCTTTGACTGAATGTGGGCCATCCTCTAGTAATGTAATAAAAAGAAAACCCAGAAAAAAGCCTGACTTTCTGCCATAGGAGGACTTGGATGAAGTGCCCATATTAAATCTAATTAATGGCATTCGAGCACAAAATCCACCTAATGTAGACTCATGTGAACCAGAAGAAGACTATCATACTGATGCCTGCTCTGAAGGTGAAGAATATGCACCTTCAGATGCTGATGAGGAAGATGATATTACTGAGTTGATTAGGCAGACTGTTGGTGGTAACCCTGATCTAAAGAAGTTTATTTATGAAACTGATGATTTGTATCAAGGGGAAGATAAGGAGGATCTTAGGGATGGTCCTATAGGCTGTGAGGAGTTATATGTAGGTCAGGTTTGGCCCACTATGCAGGACTGTAGGGATTACATCAAAGACTTGGCTATCTCCAAAAATTTTGTGATCAAGCAAGTCAAGAACAAGAAGCAAAAACAGAGTTATGTGTGTGAAGATGACAAATGCCAGTGGAAGGTTTACTGTTCATTGTTATCAGACAAACAGACTTTTATGTT
>MVGT01003118.1:683443-714962 GCA_002174775.1 Macleaya cordata | reverse complement strand
CCCCACTATCACCCCAACCATCACAGCAATCCCAGTCATCACAACAATCAAATGTCACTCAGGTAACTCATTCCAACCCATCCACTCAAAACATTGTTGACACCCCTACATACTCATATACAAGGAACCCAACTCTCTTTATTCCACCAATGCCTGAAAACTTATCTAGACCAGTAATCAGGAATGGTGGAGTAAAGATGAGAGGAGGTGGAGTTGGAAGGGGTGCAACATCAACACCTTCCATATCAAACCATGGTGGTAAGAGGTCTAAAATAGATGAACATGCTTGGAAGTGGAGTTCTCCACCTGTGCCTTCACCACCTAGGAGAAGTGGGAGGATTAGTGGTGGGCTGGGATCCAAATTGAATGGAATGCACATTGATCTTGACTGAAGTATGTAGATGAAGTCAGAAAAAATAACTTCATGTGTGGATTGGTTAACCACTATCTTTTGGACTGTTATTTAATATGTAAACCTTCTTTTGGACTGATAATGTATGTAAGAAAACATAACTTCATATGTGATAGGCTAGGTAGTGTTGGTATGATGATGTTAATGCCACTTTTTTTTGGACTATGTATTCGGTTGGTTAGTTGGAATATAGTAATTATTTAGTGAATGATGACTGAATTGCAAAGTTATTTTTAAAGATTGCATGTTTTGTTGGTTATATGTGTTAGTTTGGATGCATGGATTGATTTGGATGTCTTTCGAGCTGAATTGCATGTTTCTATAGGTTATATGTATTCTTATGGATGCAGGGATATATTTGGATGCTTTTGGATCTGATTTCCATGTTTTTAAGGGTTATGTGTGTTATATGTGTTAGTTTGGATACAAGAATGCACATATGATTTAAAAGTAGAAAAGCATATTGATATATAAATGTCATCAAATACCAAATGTTAGAGGTAGTACAATAGTTAAGGAAATTAGATGATTATTCACGTTGACAACATGTCCTTCAACCAAGCAAAAGCTCCGCAGACTTCACACTTTAGGTACTTCTGTCCTAGGCTCCATTGTCTAGATGATGTTCTCAACTTCATCTTCGTATTGCATCCTTGTGTTGTACATGGCATGGACCTCCAGGGGCAATCCTTTGCAATATGGTCAGTAACATTACAATGGTAGCATTTACCTACCATTGCCTTGTGCTGAAATTCATCACAAAAATCATCATCGGGAACATCAAGGGAAATGGGTTTTCCCTTCATTCTATAAGAGCTAGGACTTTTACTTAGAAGTTGCTCTTGCTTAGTGGAGGCCTCATGCTTAGCAATAGCATCACAAAGCCACTCAAAGTTGCGACATTTGTCACACGAAAGAAACTTTTTCCCGGGGTTTTCGTGTGTATGTGAGGTTGAAATATGCCTCCAACCTGAGCAACCTGGCTTTTTACATGGGTAGCCTTCCCATGGACAGTCCTTGGCTGTGTGGTCATCATCCCCACATAAGTGACACTTAAGTGATGTAGAACTGTTACCCTTCATCGCATCATCTAACCATTGAAACCCTTCACAGTATGGGAATTGGCATTTTAAAAACTTTTTTCCCTTACTTATGTTATTCTCGCAGGAAAGCAGCATACGAAGCCCAATGCATCCTTTCATCATGCACTTGGAGTACATCCAAGGGCATGAGATCGCTGTGTGTGAAGGCTGTTCACACAACTGACATACCTGCAAAATGAAATTATTTTGATTTTAGGTCCTGCTGTAAATCTAATATTAGTGTTTGGGTCCTGTTAATGGCGGAACCAACAGTTGTGTTACTAAATGCTTACCTCGAAGTCCCAGTTGAAGCTGGTGCTGCTAGAACAGTATTTTTTAGCCATTTTACTGCTATTTTGTAGCGGTGAGAGCTTAGAGAAGATGAAGTTACTCTAAGAAGAAGAAGAAATGGTGAGAGATGATGCAAAAAATGGTTGTTTATGTGTTTTTATAGGGATGGGTCCCAACGGCTATGGGAAAGGCCCAACGGCTATGTTCCAACGGCACTTTATATCGCAGCCGTTGGATCATAGTGATGTCTTGATCGTTGGATGTAGTTTTAAGCAAAGTCACGTGATTTTGAGAGCATGCTAACAAGACACGTGATAACGACCAACTAACACCGTTAAGTAATTCATTTTTTTATTTTATTTATTTATTTGTTTCTCATTTTTTAGACGGTCAACTGGGTCAACCGTCAATCCAGGACCTAGACTCAAAGTTGGACACACTCAGGACCCAAACCCTAACATTGGTCATAATATGGGACTCTCAGACTAATTAACCCTAAAAATAATATTAGTATTATATCTACAAAAAATCAGTTGATTTGAAGATCTCTAACTTGCAAATTTACTCCTTAAAAAATAACCTTATCGTGTGCCCTTAGGGCACACGTTAACAGGACCCTAGATATATTAGGAATTAAATGGAGTCAACAATTATTTACAATTAGGGTTGGAGTTAGGGTTAGCTCTAAAATGAGGTGTTATAGATTTACACTCAACATAGGTGTTGACTGTTGAAGTCTTAAAATAGAAAGTGTGGTACTAGCTTGGTGGTTTTATCTAGCTACCTTAACCAATCTAGGTTAGGTTGTTTTGAGAGGTCCCCAATACACCAAAATAAGCACAAACAAACATAACAACTCATGAAAACCCACCCAATCCTCATCTCAATAAAGAGATGTAATTAACAACAAATTTAGGTGGGCGCGCACAAAAAACAACCTTTCTTATAAATATGAATCTGTGAGCATTTTTTTCAAAACCCTAAAAACCTCAGACACAAAGGGACCACCATTTTCTGAACTCTTTGAATCAAACCCAAATCTTGAAATAGTTAGGACCACATTTTAAATTTTAGTATTTGGATTAATTAAGGCATCTTAAAACCCTAATTAAACCCCTAATTTACAAATCCTACTACATGAGAACATTATTTAGAACCTAATTTGTACGTACTATTCAATCCACGCTTCGTCGTCGGCAATTCATTTATGTTTTTTGTTATTATTCGAGCTTTTAATTTTCGATAGATTGGAAGAAGACATACCATCCGTGGCATTTTCACGTGAAGTGAAGTGACGATACATATGGACCTTGATTATTAATCGTATAACGTTGATGATGATTTGTCGGGATCGATAAACTACGATAATTTATTAATTAATCAAATTATAGGTTTTGAAAAAATAAAAATTGTGGGCATTTTTTTGTTTATCTATACTATTACAGTGGTAAAACTTGCAAATAACAATATAGTCGTTTTTGCAAAAATTTCTAAAACTAGCTGTGTGAGTTTTCTCAGAAGTAAAATGGTGTAACAAAAATTCACCCTAAAGTCTAACCTAGGAGATGAAAAAAGAGTGGCTGAGAATGAGATGGAAGGCAACAACAGTGGTACTACACTACACAATGAAATGGAAGCACACGTGTGATGTCTTGTTGTAAGTTTTAAGTTTGATGGTGAGAGTTATATGTGGGTCCCACATTCTCACACGGATGAAAGGAAAGAAAAAGCTGCTCCTGTTGCTGCTGCGTCTGCCCCCCCTCCTTGTTTGGAGTAGAAGAGACGTCCCCATCTTGCTTTCCGTGTTGCTTCGTTGTCAGCCTTTAACTTAGAATTTAATTCTCAATACAGCTACTTGTTGGCCATGTATGTTAATGTGACCCCATATACTTCATACATACATACATACATACATACATCGTAATCCATGAATTGATGATGGTTTCAGTGGGGACCCAAGTTTATTTTTGAGTTAGGTTTATTGTGGGTCCTACAAAGTCTTATCTTAACCAGCAGGACAATAAAATCCAGATATGGTATTATAAGATTGGGACCTACTTGCTTGATGTGGTTAGTGATCCGTTGATCTTCTGGTTTAAAAATAATCGACGTGTGTTCTTCATAACCATCAGATCAGTGGGCCTACATTTGCATTTTGTAGCCATGCTAGCGTGCAAAACGTGGGCTTAAAATGTTCCATTTGAGGATTCCAAAATTCTTTGGTGTTCTTCTGTTTGAAATAAAAGGCCATGTATAAATGAAAATAGGGATTTAATTTTGGTTCTAATTATTTTTTGGTTTACTCTTTATTTTCTTGTTAGGGAGAAATGCTAATTATAGTCAGTTTTTTTTTAGACCAAATTGAATCAAAATCGATTTTTCTCGATTCTCATATCACAAATGTTTTTTTTGACTTAAAAAATCATCTTTATCATAACTGTTTTTGGTTCTGGGTAACATTAATTTTTTTTTGATACTGGGACTATTGCCTGAATTACATGGCTTTGAAACATCGCAAGTGGGTGATGACTGAGCACATAACTGCCACAAACATACAAAAGACAAAGAGAAGTCGCCCAATAACGACGAAGAGAACACCCCAAACGAGTACCTACACATATATACATCTATATATATGTGAGATAGAAATTATATGGGCCTCACTAAGTGGTAATATCACAGCCAAGGAGTTTTGAACCCAAAACTTCCATGTTATAAAGAGGGATGCCAACCACCAGAGCAAGTGGTTGTTGGCATTTGATAACATAAATTGTAAATCGCAATTTTAGTTCGGGATATTTATGTATTAAGACCTCTGAGACATGGAACACCATATTTTGGAAGTTGTGTATAAATTGAATTGTTCAAAAAAATCTTATATATTTTTACTATTAAAAAATTTCGAAGTCCAAAATTCGTACATTTGCTTAAACAATAATACTTTTTGGACCGACTAAGTTACAAATATGGTGCCAGACGCTTACGTGATATGGTGGGATCCATTATCTTTTCCCTCCTAAAAGTGTTTTGATGGAATTTCCAACTTACATGGTAGCAGGACCTACCATGCCACATAAGTATGGATCACCACTTTTGTAACTTGGTCAGTCCAAATAGCACTACTCTTGCTTAAAATGGCTAAGTATAATCATTTTTGCCTTGATATCCAAAACCAATCTTTTTAAAAGCATTTTTCGTTAGCAAAATGTATTGTAAAAATAGTAAAAAAGAAAAAAAGAAAAAGAAATAGGGAGTATCTTTTAGATGGTATATTTGCCAGATCAAGATCATTAGCTACATCACTGTTTGTTTCCTTAATCACGTAGCTAGTATTTGTTGTTGTGATTAATGGCTACATATCGTGTTAAACGTATTTGTAATCTCTTTTTATAATTGAATATCGTAATCTTTTTTCCCATTGTTATAATCAATCCATAGTTGCATGGTGATTAGGTTAATCAGATAATCAAGATCACTTACGATCGTTATCTTTGTATGATCAAGTCCATTCGCGACATTTATAACTAATTTGAACATTGCCGTATCTTATATAATTACTTGATAATCGATTTCATACTGTTAAATTTTTTAAAAAATGTTATCATACTGTCACATCCAATCAGAGTTAGGGTTAGGTTAATCGAATTTAGACGACCAATTAAACGTAACTTTGTATGCATGATCAAGTCCGATGGATATACATTGGGATTACCGTATCCAGTAATCTATTTTATAATTACAATAAAATCGTATTGTCAGTGTTGAGATCCAAACGTCACATGGATTAATTGAGGCAAGTTAATCCTTACACCCACTCTCTTTTTTTTCTTTTTTTTTTCTCCTTTTTGCCTTGCAAGTTGCTATCGCCCCCCTCTTTTCCTCTTTGGGCACAGATCTTATCTGTATGATTTTTTATTTTTTTATCAGGATCTTATCTGAATGATTTTCCGACGATGTTACCTCTTTTATTTGATGGTTTATTTAGATGGGGATTTTAAATAGGGATTTTGTAGGAACTAGAGATTTAATTAAAAATTGAAATCATGTTATAAATCTAAACTAGTTTCCACCAAATTTCTGATCTTCACAAAATCCATACTTAAAATCTCCCATCCAAACAAACCGAATTTCCTCTTCCATCTTCACTTTTTAGTAAATGGACACATTTTTCTCTAGGTCAATAATATTTTTATCAAAATGTAAAATTGGGTCGATTTTGGAAGTACAATGCGAACTCAGAAAATAGTATTTATGTATAGCGTAACCTAAAATTTTAGGAGCCATCAAAATTTTAAAGACCCAATGTGGCTGCTTCTACTACATACCCTCACATCCGGCGGCCCTGTGTTAAAAGGAATATGTCAAATAATCCAAAGAAAATGAGAAATAGGGTTTGGGTCACACAAACACAAACACAAACACAAAACACCTTTGTATTTTATTAAAGTATGTGGGTGCGCAACTTGGGGTGATGGGTGCGCCGATTTAAATACTTAATTAAGTTAATTGAAATTAGACTACTAATAGATAATTTTACACGATCAAGTTCAATGTCCACACGTATAAAATACATAATATTCAGTTTTTTTTAATAATCATAATCTAATCCTTTTTGTCAGTGCTAAGATTCATTTGTCGCGTTTCATAAATCGAATGTAGATCGTAATCAAGTTCAATGGCTAGACGTATCATTTATACATTTTTAATTTCTTCTACTAATCATTTTTTTGAGTGTTATAATCCAATTGATTGATGCTGTGGGCGCGGCGTAGTTAGGTTAATCGAATTTAGATTGTATTTTTTATTTCTTGTAATCAAGTCGATTGGTCCACGTATAACGCGCAAAATAATTCGTTATTCTACCAAAAAAAAAAAATTTGGAACGAAAAAAAAAAAATTAAGATTCTTAATCTTTATATTATTAGTACCATCAAGTTAATTTTTTAGTAATTAATTTATTTGAGATTAATTAAAAAATAAGACGGGCAATACGGTCAGCTAATTTTTTCATTGAATTATACTTAACAGTTTGGTGCCCCGGTCAGCAACCCACCCCGTGGAATGCGTTGTCGACCGTTCAACCAACATCTCGAATCTCTCGAATATTATCAAATTGTGGCACCAGCCAACTAACCCTGTTTAGCCATAATTAATTAAATTCATAATCCCATTAATTTAATGGAGATTGTCTCCCTAAAAATCTAGCATAATACGTATCACCAGGAGAGAATGATCTAGTATGTTTGGTGTACGGATATAATCGGTGACTATTATATCGACACGTCGTAATCGCAATCAGTGATGAAAACGTGTGGGTCCCACCGGTTGCTAGCCAACAGGTGCTTGATCAAGATAATAATGTACGGCCAATATATCATCATAAATGATCAAATATTTGTGATGACTGGTTGATGCAAACATATATGAATGTGATTACGACTCACCGAAATATAGACTACCAGATTTCAAAGAAGCATGATCTAATTCAAAAATTTTATCTACTGACCAAGAGTTTTGATCCCAAGACTTCTCAAACGATAAAAAGAGTGTACAACTGTTAGGCCAAAGACCTATGTGCGTTTAATTTTTTTTCTTGCCTTAGTAAAAGAGTCAGTCTTGTACATAAACAGGATGGTGTAAATACTCTTAAGTGGCCGATAAATCTATAATGGGGATGAGATTGTATATAGAGCTTTATATATGGGAAAATGCTAAAGCGTACGCACATTTTGGGGGATTTACTTCTCTCAAATTCATCGTAAGGCTATTATCTCCTCGTGATTTGAATCACATCTTCGAATTCCGTCTTGCCCGAACTTCAAGGTATAGACAACCGTCTACCTCAGGGAGGGATTCTCTTCCTCCAAAATGTGTGTACGTTCTAGCACTACTCTTATATATGAATACCGTCACATGTCCTAAAATGTCTTCAACATAAATTGAAAGTCACCATTGTAGCCACGCTGCACATGAGCATCCCATTAATCTCAAACTAGGTCAGAATCAAGGCTATCAGTAGTACCGGTCATGTAAGGTAATCGAATGGAAAACCATTTATTTGTTGAAACAAAACCAGTCCCCAAGGCTATTAACCAGGGGCTGTGTCTATTACAACACCAGCAGAGTAATGTTTCAACAGACAATCTTACAAAAACACGTCAGGAGGAAAATCAGGTCAAATCGTAATCATGAAAAACAAAAAACACTTGATTAATTTATTGGTTGATTATGGTATTTACGTGTACGGTAGAAAATGAAGTAATATGTGGACCCCATCCACTTATTGTAATTCATTGATTAAAAATTGTTGGGTGCGAATGCGACAATTTTTGTGATTATGATGAGCGTGCAAGCATAGGATCATTACTTCTTCTAAATTTTATAGTTCTGTTTACACGTAGAGTACTTGTTTGTCCAATAAGATGGTGGCATGAAACAGAGGTCAAGCAACCTCCATGAACCCTAACCAAGTGCATACCACCCCCGCATCCTATGAGTTCATTGCAGTCTCGGAAGTCGGACCCCGAGTGCATGTCGTCGATGATCACACCATAATCTCGACTTTCATATTAACAATGAAGGTGTTCAAATAAGTTTTTGTTGGGACAATCTACAGTGAGTTTCATGTGGTTATGGTGAGCATTATAGGTTTGTCAACGGGTCGGATTAGGCGGGTTGGTAAGTGGATAGATCAAGATTATCAAATCCTAATTTATTTATGAAATAGGTTAATTTTTCAAATCCTAATTCAAATTAGTGTGACATTTTACTATAAAACAAATAAAGAGATCAGGGTCGACCCTAATTCAAATAGCGTTGAAGGGGTAAATATTTCAATCATACGTTTAGCTGGCGGGTCGAATTAAAGTAGGGTTGGAGATGATTTTTGTAGGGTTACATCCAGATGATCATCCAAGGTGTGAAGTTGATATCTTTACAACATTAATCATCTTCATATGGTGAATGGGGACCATTTATTGGAAGAATGATTTATATGGTGAGAAATGATAATATGTTCCTCACTAAAATATTCTTATATAGATATTGGCTAAAGAACCCTTGCTAACGATCCAGACTCCTGCATTTTGGATGCCAAACTAAATCAATTTTAAAGATATAATTTATTTATCTCATGATACTTGTAAATCATGAAAATAATGATAATTCTACCTGAAAAAGCACGTTTTTCCGCATCAGCCAACACGTCCGGCAGAAAAATTCTTCTTCTTCTTCTTATTATTTTTTCGGGTAAAAAAACAAACTATTTTACATCAAGAGTTTGGATGAACTCAAATTTTCTACTTAGGGGTGATTTTGATTTTGATTTTTTTTTTTTTTTTGCATTTAACTAGTGGCTAGCGTATTATTTATTTTTAGAGAAAAATAATTATTTTTGGCTTTAAAGTTTAAACCCATTAAGTGGTAGTAAGTGATTTCAAACCACTTAATACGCTTCAAGTTTTTAATTAAAGATTTTTCACTAGTTGCTACTAGTTAATTATTAGAAATAAATAACATTTTTATGGACTTCCAACTAATTAGAGGCAAAAAAACAATCTCTCCTAAGTAGTTTTATAGGCTACTCTCCAAAATTTTATTATCAAGCCTCGGGTATAGGCACCCACGAATTTTGCATTTGTTGTAGTTGGTAGGGCCCAATTTTATGGGCACCTCCAATACAAAATCTAATTTTTTTCATTTCAAAACTACAAAATACATTGTGAAACATTTAGGAATGCTTGAAAAGGAACTTATTGATTATATTTTAGAGGATTGAAAGATCCAATGCCCAGTGGATTCACCAAAATGGAGATCCCCATACAGTCAAACTAAATTGACTAAGTCCAATCTAATAAACATGCCAATAACATTTCGGAGGTGCCTTTTAAAAATTTTCCTTTCAGTTTTAGGGTCCACTTAAGCCTGGGCCCAACGTCCCTTCTCTTTTTTGTCGGTACAATAAAAAATGGGCCAAGGACTTATTTGACCACGAGGCCCAATAAAGTGAGTCGTAATATTTAGAAACTAGAAAATCTACATTAGATGCAGAATTCACGATCGATAGTTTTGGTTTTCCAAACAGAAGAAGCAGAGATCGAGAGAAAATATTTTTTTTAGTATAACGTTTTTTTAAAAAGTGTTTTTTATTTTTTTTAATAACAAAAAACGATTTTACGCTCCTTTTGAGGTTTCGAGTCCGACCTTTCTCTTTCACCAACAATCACACCCTTCTCCTCCACCATCCCTAAAACTAGGGAACAAGATAGGTGGGTTCTTGAGTCGGATATATGGATCTGATCCTGCAAAATGTATTTTTTTTTTTTTTTTTAATGATTTCACTTCAGCACTCTAAATTCTGAGGGTCAACCCAATCCCCACTTCTACCATTTTCCTATATATTGATTATTGGAATTTTTTTTCCCTAAAAATGGTTTGTTCACTAGATAAGATATCATTTTCTCCATGTAACATAAAAAAAAAATTTCAATCTGACAAAGGTGGACCATAAGTTGGGAAATTCTTGACTATTCAGTACTCCATTGACTTCAAGTTAAAATCAAATTTCAGTGTATAGTTGAACATTTGTGAGGGGTCAAAACTCATAAGGATTCCAGCTAAAATAAATTTCTTAAAAATAATAATGGAAAATGTAGAAAAAGTTCCTTAAAAAAAAGGCATTATGATTTTAGTCCTTGTTTTATAAATTTAGTCCATACTTTTAAATATAAAAGTCATAAAAAATAGGGACTAAATTTATAAAACAAAGACTAAAATCATAATAATTTTTTTTACAGGGATTTTTTTTCTAAAACCCCAAATAATAATGAATCAATTTTTAAAATTGAAAATGTATATAGTTTAAATGAATTATAGTGATGTATTCTATCACTCAAAGAAGCAACTTAGACCAATTTTCTTTGCTGTTGTTTTTTTTGTGCCCAATTTTAATTTTTTTTGACTGGCCAAATTATTATTTTTTTCTTTTTTGAAATTAGCAAAAATATATGAAAAACTATTTTGGAGCATTCTTTTAATTTCCATTCAATGTATTTCCTTGGATATGTAAGATCCAGTAGAGATATGTTTCTTGGTTGTCTCAATTTTTTCTCCACTTTTTGTACTTATTAGTTCTAATAATGTGGGTCAATTAATTAATTTTTATCGCGTAATTTGCTTCGGTATGTCTCACTAAACATTAAGTTGCCGGGTATGGCCAGGTAGGGAAAGCTGCTCGGTAGTATTACGTACTAAGCTCCATTTCCATCTTCTTAACTTGTAAGTACTTGAAATTATGTCGAAAAATGTGATATGTCGGAGACAAAATACGCAAACAAAATTAGAAGATGGACCTTAATGAATTTCAGATAGTTTAGAACATGCAAAACCTAAATCTGGGAATTAAAATTGAATTATATTTATGTGTACTAAAGATATTTTTGTTTTTCAATTGCCCTTTAATATAAATTTTGTTCTTAAATTTTCTCGTATTTTTTTTCATTGGGTAATTTCTCACTAATTATCATTCATTTTTTTATGGGAATTATCATTCATTTTTGTATTTTCAATTTTATTATGTCATTATAAATGCTAAGATTCCCCTTAAAATGTACGCCTAGGAATCATTTATCCTTCACGGATATTTGGTAAAACTTAATTTCAGCACTTATCACTCTATTTAAGATTTCCAAATACAAATATTGGATCAGTTCATAATCTTCACCACTTAAAAGTCAATTTAGACCTAAATTTTAGTTCCATCAAAGCCACCACCATCTTCTTATTCTTATTCTTTCTGTTCAGAATAGTACAGTAGTTATATAATGGTTTTTTTTTTTAATTTATAGCAGGCATAATTATTTTCAATTAAAATAGAAAAAAAATTAAATTCTTTTTATTTAAAAAATGTTTATATAATTATACCAGTTTCTTAGAAGTATCTTATAGTGTTAATTACCAACCCCATACTTTAGACATCCTTTACTTAATCAAATAATTAAAGGTGCTTAATTTTTTTAAAATAGTATCTTAATTAAAGTACTTAATTGGTTACTCTTAAATTTAGGGCTTATGCCCCCACCGACGCCATCAATGAAAGAAAAAATATATATATTGAAAAAAGTTGATAAGTTCACACTAAAAATACAAACTCTGAAGGGTAGTATGGTAAAATCTAATAAATATTTAATAAAAATAAGATAAAAAGGAGAAAATTATAAATAATTTGGGAATTTAAAAGAGAAAGAGTAGTATTGTACGGAAAAGGTCGAGGGAGGAGGAGTAGGACCTGCAAAAGAGAAAGGCGGAAGCGGCGCACATGGCCACGGTAGAGGGTTTGACGCTAAAGGAACATTGCCAACAAGGTGACGTGGACATGGTGGGGCCCACATTGGCCCACCCGCCAATGAATCTCAGCACATGCTTTACTAAATGGTTGACTTGTTCAACCCCATCCCCAACATGTGGGGCCCACACGTTCATCACAACCACCACGGTTCTTTTTTTAGAAACTAGAAAGAGAGAGAGAGAAAGAGGAGATACCGCATCATGTCTGTGCTTTTAGGTTTTATGTTTTATTTAGTTTCTTAAGTTTATCTAAATGGGCTGATTTTTAGATATGTATATAATTTATACATTTTGGATCATATCTAAAAAAATCAGCTCAATCGGAGACCTTTAGCACCTTCTAGGATCACGAATACTTAATTTAGACTTTAATAGTGTGAATAAACGGTTGACATTTAAAGTGATTTGTTTCGAAGGTTAGATATTCCTAATTGAGCTGATTTTTTATAGACTTCTTATAAATAATGATAATATTATGTCTACAAAAATTCAGCTCATTTAAAGACCTCTAACTAACAAAAAAACTCCTTCCAAAACAACCTTATTATGCGCCCTAAGGGCACACGTTAACAGGACCCTTGTGGTATTATTATTTTTAGACAAAAGAAAAAAGAAAAAAAGCAGAAACGCGTTTAGCCACTTTTGGTTATAAAACTGAAAACAGAGTTGACTCAGCCGATTCATCTCGGTGACTCGTCACTGATTAGGTATTAATAATTGCCGTTCCCATAAAACATTTTGTGGATACGTACAAAACTCGACCGAGTCAATCATGTAACATTTTGCTTGGTCTTTGGAATCTTTTCCAACTCTGTTGACATTGACATATATATATATATATTAGTCGGGATCGGCTTACAGCCTTAAATATAGAGATTGTGTTTAGAGGCTCTTGTGGGGCCTACGTGAGGTCGATCTAAGGGCTAGAATTTTGTATGGATATTCTCCTAACCATGTAGATCAACTTCACCAAAAATCAGTTTATTCTAAAACTTCTAACCCCATCAAACATTGACTCTTTTTCTCACCGTTCATTTTTCACCGTTAATTTTTAAACAACTTCCAATCAATTTTTGATGGGGCTATAAATTTTAGAATGTGTTGATTTTTAGTCAAGTTGATCTACATGGTGAGAAGAACATCGCTACAAAATCTCAGCCCTTATATCGATCTCACGTGGACCTCGCAAGAGCCTCTACACAGCCTATATATTTAAGGCTGTAAGCCGATTTAGACTCTATATATATATAGTTCGACGCTCCGAGTTTGATCGTGATAAATCTAATTTTCAATGCTTGAATTAATTATATTAGGGGTTCAATTCTTAGTCTAGTCTTATTCCATGGGTTTGTGGGCAATGCTTGCAGGTATATATAGTCCACCCTGACCACTACTAATTGTCTTGCCAACAAAAAGCAAAATGACTAGCCATAAAAAAAAAAATATTTAAAAAAAAGAAAAAAGAAAAACAGTGGCCAACAGATTAAATACATCCGTCCTTTTTGCAATCGTGTAAAAGCTTAATTTCAGCCTTTTCTAAAAAAAAAAAAATTAAATTCACAAAATGATCTAGAGAAAATTAAACATAATAGTCACTAAAAATCTTCAATGGGTCCCAAAGGTTCCCCACGCATTACTCTACAGTAATGAAATAATAATGAATTAAGAGTGGATCAAATAATCGGCGATTTTGAGTAGATAGGGTAAGCGATTAATTGAAAAAGATTTCGGACATCAAATTTTGACACTAAATATTACATCTATTTATTTTATTGATTAAAAATCAATCATAACAGTTGCTGAAAAAATATTAATTCTATTGGAGCCACTTATACCACTTTTAAAAAAGTGAATGTAATATTGTGGGGTCAAATTCTAGTATTATTTTAGTAAAATTTGTGAAAAAGAGAACAAGCAAGCCAACACCACTTCACTCACTCACTCACTAATCCAGTAGTCACTCCAACAACAACTGGCAGCTCGCTTGTCCACTCGTTTTCCACCCACAATATATCGATCATCATTCAACACGAGACGTCATGCACCGATCCTATGTATATAAGCTTTTGCCGCGGAATTCGATTCTTCCACGTGTCAGGATCACCATAGTCGAGTCGAGACCACCTTAATTAAATCTGCAGTGCGCCCCCCAAACAAAATCCAATCACATAATTAAAGAAAGAAAGAAAGAAAGAAAGAAGGTGATGAATAATAATAGTCCACACACACACATAAACACTAATCCAAATACACCTTTCTCCCATATTAAGAAGCTAGCTGATCTCTCTCACCAAATTAAACAACCAAACAAACCAGCAAAAAAACAAAAAACAAACAAGAATAGATTTTTTTTAGAGAGAGAAAGAAAAAGTAGAGAGAGAGAGAAATTGGTATATATGGAAGTATGCCGGAAAACGCCGAGCACGGCGGTCAGTCTAGACCCGGATGAATATAATAAGTTGAATTTCAAAGAGACGGAATTGTGTCTCGGATTACCCGGTGGTGGTGGTGGTGGTGGTGGAGGCGATAACGAGACTACTAAGAATTCCGGGAAGAGAGGATACTTTGAAACTGTAGGTCATGATGGTAATTTGAAGCTGATGGACCTTCTACCGAAAGAATCTGTGGGAAAGGATGATCTGATGATCACGGACATCAAAATGAAGAGCAAAATTTCTCCTCCATCTTCTAAGGAAAAGAACCTTCTTGATCATGATTGCGCTGATGATCCGGCCAAGCCGTCCGCTTCCAAGTACGTATTAATTAGTTTTCTCGTTTTATATATGTTCTTTTGATGTTATTAAAATTTGTTTTTCATGCATTTAATTTTTTAATTTTCTCTTGTTTAAATGTTTTTTTTTTCATGTTTATTACACTAATGCATGCATGGTTATATGTTCTTTCTCACACTCTCTACACTCTTTTGAGATTTAAGCAGACCAGGCCGGCCAGCTTGATTAAAATTGAAATTAAGAATTAATTGAGAACGTGTACTATTACATCAACATGTAATTTAATGTTCATCATGAACTAGGATAATATTAGAAGAATTTTAAGATAAATTAACGCATAATTAAATCTTTTTACACTATCAAAAATATATATATATAAAACAAAATTGCGCGCCTTAATTTAGTGGTGACGGTAATTAAACACGCTGTTGTTACTGTTAAATAACCATATTTTTCATGCACGTTAAAGAAAAATAAGAAGAAAATACAAAATTAATTTGGTTTTATTTATTTATTTTATATTAAATCTAGCTCTAAAAATCCTTACAGCTTAATTAATATATTTTACTTGTGAAGTAAACCACTTTTTCTTGATTAATTTTAATGCTTATTATATATGGACATCGTTGATCGTTAATGGAAGGAAATAATTTTTTTTTTTTGGTTGCGAAAATTAAAATACTTGAATTTCTAAATATTTTAATTTACTTTGCATTTAATTAAAAAAGAATCAAGGACACTTTGGTACGTAGAAAAATAATGTTGTATTTAAAAAATATAAACTGTTTTTATATTTTTATTATTATTATTACTATAGGGCACAGGTGGTGGGTTGGCCACCCGTCCGATCATACCGGAAGAACGTCCTGTCGGTCCAGAAGAACAGCTCCGAAGAGGAGGAGGAGAAGGTTGGGAAGAGTACTGCAGCCTTCGTTAAGGTTAGCATGGACGGCGCACCTTACCTACGTAAGGTGGACTTGAAAATGTACAATAGCTACCAGGAGCTCTCTGATGCTTTAGGCAAGATGTTTAGTTCCTTCACAACTGGTAAGTCACCAAATATTAATATAACCTTTTGACAGATCGATCTTTCTTTTCTTTATCTCCTTTTTTTTTTGTTCTAAATTTTAATTTCTGAATTTTTATTGTAAAATCGACTTGTGTTTTTAATTAACCAGTGAATTTTTTTTTTAATTCTTATTTCGAATTAATTTTCTTTATATATGATCTGATTTTTTTTTTCTGAATCAAATTAGATGTTTGTTTCAACTAATATCTTGTATTAGCAAAGGATGACATACATGAAAGACTAATTTGTACAGCTTTTGATTTTATTGAAGGCAACTGCGGGCCTCACGGAATGAAGGATTTCATGAATGAGAGCAAGTTGATGGATGTATTGAGTGGATCAGAGTACTTGCCAACGTATGAAGACAAGGACGGCGACTGGATGCTCGTCGGCGATGTCCCATGGCAGTAAGTTCTTCATCCTTCATCAAGTAAACCAAAAACAATTAATGTCAATTTTAGTGGTTATTAGTTTTGCGTTTATTTTTATTTTTTTTTTCGCTAGCCTTTAAACCAATTTATCCTAAATAGAAATACTAATCCCTTAATTTCATTTTACTTTTTCAGAATGTTTGTCGATTCATGCAAGCGTTTACGTATAATGAAAGGATCAGACGCAATTGGACTTGGTTAGTACTCTAATACATTTATATTAATTTCACGTAATTTAATTAACCAACTAAAATATCTTTAATTTTAAGTCATTAATTGGGTCTTGAAAAATAGCTTTATGATCTTGAAATGTAAAAAAGAACAGAAAAGAAAAAAATTTAAATATCAATTTTGGAAATAAAATTCCGGTATATATATTTTTTCCTCAATTATTATTTAATTCATTCTTATCCACGACTAATTAGAATTTTTATTTGAATATATTTCCAGCACCAAGAGCTGTGGAGAAATGCAAGAATAGAAGCTGAGAGAAATAGGATTTACCACATCCTGCTCATTTTATCTCCCAAATACATCGATCAACATCGATGACTTTGCCGTTTGCCGTAGATGGATGGAGAAGGTTGTCTGGTGTATCTGTACTGTATTTTGATATATATATATATAGATATAAAAGAACATAAAAGTATGGAATATTTGTTATAAAAGAAAGTGAGAAAATTAGGTTACAAGACTTGACTATATATCTAGCTTGTGTATTGTTAAATGGCTTGCGCAATAATCAACTCGTTATTGTTATTGCTATTAATTGGTTTTGTTAAATTTGTGTCTTTCTGCTCAACTGCTTTAATTTTGTATTTTTATCTCTTCATTTTTAATCGATTTATTCTTTGTTTTCATTATTTTCATGATGTAGGGGTATGTTCCAGTTCGGTTCTTAAACAACCCAAAATGAGAATCTATTAAACAAGGTTTTTTGAATTCATTAAATAAGTCGATTGATTCTAGTTCTTGTCGGTTTTTTTTTTTTTTCCACAAATGGGTTCCATAAACTTTGATTTTTCTCGGTCAACTCCATTTACGAGTGAACCGGTTTTTGCACAGATAGAAAACCGCTTTAAAAAAAAAATGGAACCTTTTGAATATATAATAAGGGAAAATCAAGAAAAAGTTCAATGAACCTAAAAGATTGAAGGATGGAAATGAAGGAACAAGGCCATGTGCATGTTGATGGATTCGAAAACCAAATTAGGTTATCCTGTTTTGTTAATGTCATTTGAGTTCTTATTTCACAGCATTGATTCCTATCATGAGTTGTTGGTGTTCAATGAGTTGGAAATCCATAATGTCCCTGTATGTATGTGTGCATGCACTGGTGGTGGTTACAGCACTTATTGCTGTTATTGGTTCTCATGGTGGTTGTTTATTTTGAATATGGTAGACATCATAAGTAAGGTCGGTGGTTTCATGTATATTTTCCAGAAATACTAAATTCTTCTTTTTAGAGAGAGAGAGAGAGTGAGAGAAAGAAGAATCTATTTAAGAAATACAAGTTCAAGTAGCTATGTCATGAATGACAGAATCAGCAATACAACTGGGATAAGACACCCCCATACCCCCCCCAAGTACACGAGCAAGAAGACTTTTTGTTTTAATTAATACATTCATTAAAATGATCGAAAAAAATAATAACTAAATAAATAAACAAGATAAGATAGCTTCTTTTTTTTTCTTTTTTTTTTTGAATTAGACTTAAATTAAAGATAAATCTCCTTTGTGGGATTCGAAACCAAGATCTATACAAGTGCATTTGCACGTAAGAATTCTTTACGCTAGGTTTATACTAAAAAAAGATAAATAGAAAGCTGAGAAGAGATGACACCCCAAATTACATGTAGAAAATTCGGCAAAAATATTCGACCCAATAACCATTTGTCACACAAATATTTGATTATCATGACAGCTGCATAAGAGTAAGAAATACTTGAAGAGTACATGTTTCTGGGCCTAAAAAAAGGAACACTTGTTAAATAGGTTTTGGCAAAAATTAGTTGAAACATGTATAGGGGTTTCCAACTCATTACAACCTTTTTGATTGTAATGCTAGACCGAATGCTACAACCACAACCCTAAAAAGTTCCCCAATCCTATTGTCGGATGTTTGGTGATCTCAGAATAAAGTCTCATTTTCTTACATTGAAGGAATAAAGGTCCTAGCAATGATTCCTTAAACCAGTCACTTAATTCGGTAATCAAGTCAGTACTCAAACTAGCTACACCAAGGGGGTTTATGTGAATCAGTATTTCTAGTCTTTCTTATTTTGAAATTAGAAACTTTTCTTCACTGAGAAGATCCAAGGATTAATGAGGTTTAGTTGTAATTGAATCCTGAGTTACAAGGTTGAAAATGATCTTTGTTTGCTTTTGTGAGGATGAAATCGTCACCATGTAGTTCAGGATAGTTCAGAAAGCTTAGGGCCCGTTTGGTTCGCGATTGGAAAACTTGTTTTCAAAAACTAATTTACACCTAAATTAACTACATTTTGTATCACATCTAAAACTAATTTTTTGACTTTACTATAAAATCCTAAATGATTTCATTGAAAACAAAGAAAACAACATTTTTTTGTTTTGTAAAATCATACATGATTTTATTGTAAATCCTAAAACAGTTTTGGATGTAGTACAAAATGCATATTAGTTTAGGTGTAAATTAGTTTTTGAAAATAAGTTTTCCAATCGCGAACCAAACGGGCCATTAAAATTTCAATCAACTTTTAATTAGGTTAAAAGTTCTAGAACAGTGTGATTTTGTTTGGGAGGATGACATGTTGTATAAGAAGATCATCCTTATGAAAATCAATCATTGGATCATCTTCATGTGGTAGTGTAACACTATCATGTTAAAAAAAAAATTCATGCAAATGGAAATGTGGAACCCTCCCTAACATAAAAGCATAACTCAATTTTTCGTGGAAAACATTTCCTCCGTTAAACCAACCATATATGGCATGAAAAGTAAAAGTAAACAGAGAAAAAAAAAATCCTCCCGCAAGTAATTTCTATGAAACAGGAAATGCATGAAAAAGTTGAAGTTTACCCAAACAATGCTTCATACACATACTTCAGGGATGTTTGGTTGCAGTTTTCTGAGTTTTTACAGCAAAACCATCCTTTGCACTTAAGTGAAAACCATGCATCTCAATAGTTCTAGCCATTTTCCGAGAAGAATTCACAGTTCAGGGAGAATAATTTCATCATACAATATACACAGGACAACAACTTTAGTTTCCATATGATAGTTCTCTGTTGGTTCCTTTATTTTTTTTATTTCTTTTGAGTATCCATGGGAATCATATCTAGAAGTCTACTGACCTGATTACCAGATCTGCATTCTTCTTTGACTTGTTGATAAGCTCTGCATTGGGCCGGTCATTGTACTCGATCTAGATAAAGGGTTTAGAGAAAGAACAGAAAGAGGTTTATTAGTTTTAAGACCATAAAAGTACTACATGAAATTAGAACCCACTCGAAGAGAATATGGTAGACGGTTTAAAGAGAATGGGATGAAGTTACTTGCAGTAAAACAAACAAATTAAAACACAAGATAGGCTTACCCGCCATTTAGCGACATCAGGAGGTTTTCCTGTTCAAAAAGCCAGAAAAATTATCATTTTATACTTTTGTTTCAATTAAAGTGTTTGTTAACCATGTCGAATTACTTACCTGTTGAAATATGCCTCTTCAGAACTCTTTGCATTGCTGTGTCAATGTCCACCTCAATGAACCTTGGAAAAAAAATGAAGTGAAAAACAAATCAGTCTAAAAGGTGCATAATAAACCAAAACCCAGATTCTTGACTGAATTTTAAGTGTTCACCAATTGAAAGTCTCCCGATTTGCCGTAGTCTTACATGGGATCCGGGTATGCTCGTTGGATGTTCCTCCATAAAAAGCAAATCCCATTTGTGCGGGAAAATCCAACAACTACACCCTAGAGTGCAATTAATCGGGGACCTCAAAGGCGCAGGACAGCATGAACATCTTTACTTTTCAGAGGTGAAAATGCTTGTCAATATAGAGCAATCCAATCAGTGGGAACTACTTATGAGTTATGAGATCCTCTGATCCTAAAATGATCTGGGTTACTATGACCGTTGACATTTTCATCTGATCAATCCTATCACTTTTCAAGATAGAAAAGGCAAATGGGCAACTTCAGAGAATAGGTCCATCCTGGGATATTTAGGATTTGTCTAATCAGATAAACTTTTCAGCCAAGAGATCTATTTGGTGGTAAATGTTATATGTAGCATAGGAACCTTGTAGCCCATCATTACATGGTCAGTTGGTTGTAAACTTTCCAACCCTTAAACTATAATTTAACTATGGCAAGATTAATTAGAGTTACCACTTCTCGTCAAATTCAGAAGAAACGTCCTTCCAGACCCCTTCTTCCAAGAGCAAATAATTTCCTTCTACAATCACTAACTTGTGCCTGCAATGAAAGATAAGTATATGACAGCCGAACTATGGACTAGAGTTAGAAATCCAAAGCATTAGGAGTTCAAACTTACAAATTAGCCCAACTACACAATTACACATACGAGAATTGGGATAATTCGGTCTTTGACATGGGTAGGGAGTCTAGAAGAGGAAAAGACTGAAAAAGGGAAGTCAGCTAACTTGGTGCAAATGTAAATATTCATCTCATGAAGGAAAACAAAGAACAGACCCATGAAGGCCCACAAAAGTCGGAATATGAAGTGGCTAAGTTCTAGTGGATAAGTTAATGACTTACTGAAGGCTCACAAAGATATCATCTTCTACTGGATCTCCAACTCCATGGTCAAATGATGGCGCATAGACTGATCCCTGAAGCAATCATCATCTGTCAGAATGCAACAATACTAGTAACTTACAGTTTCTCTGACCTATTTTTCAAGACCTAGAAGGTCCCAACAGATTAGCACATATGGATTTCTAACTTCCAGTATTGCTGGCCTATAAGAACCCCAACAGATTAGCACATTTGGAGGAAATTTCGGATGACTTTATGCATTTCTAACTCAAAGCTAAATTTTCAGAACATAGAAGAAGCATTCTCATCACTAGTGAATCACCTGGCTCCTGAGAGTCTTGAGACATTTTAGTAGCTGTACTGGATCAAATGTCCACGGGGCTGAATTCATCAATGGCACAATCAATACTTTTGTTGCTCATAAGGTCCGTAACATTGTGATGACCTAATAAAGAAACCCTCACCTCCCCTCCTTGCATGAGCTTCCTCAGGATTCTAGCAATGGCAGGAAAAGAGATGAATATCAGAGTTAACAAAGCAAAAAGGTTCAATAAAAAAGAATCTTGATGCATGAAGAAGGGAATATAAATGACTACCATAACAGATCTAAAATGTTCTCTCACAGGGGTTCATTCAGATATCTAGGGCCCACGAGGAGATGAGTCTAGAGATTATATGGGATGAGTACACCACATACATAGATACACCACTCAAAACAATCCTGTACTGAAACTTCTATCCCTATCAAACTATCAGCCAATATTTGATAGCGTAAGAAGATTCAGAACTACTTGAAATCTATATATAAGAATTAAGACATGGAGACCCACTCAGCAAAATGAATACGGAAGGAAGTCTAACCTCCATCTCATCCAGCTGGTGACGATAAAGATGGAACCCATCCATGGGAAGAACAATAGCGAAATCTGGAGGATCAAGGGAATCAATTCCAGAAGCCTTTTGGGGCCATTGCATGTTTATACGTCGAGCTACTTCAGACGCTACGGTGGACTTTCCAGCACCAGGAGGACCAGCTAAACCCACAATATATCTGCAAGACACATCGTGCAAATGGTTTTGTATGCAAGTGGAAGGCATAACAAATTGATAAAACATAAGAACAAACTTAATGATGCTTCTAAAATCGTATTATTCAATGACACCATTGATCTTAACTAGATGTACATTTTTTAAATATTTTTAAAATTCATAAAATAATTTAGGCCAAGGAATATATGGCATTCCCTGCTCGAAGATTCAAAATGTTGCATCTGTTTAGCTCCTTTGCAGAACAGGGAGTCAGGGACCATACAGTGATAATTGCAGTTCTCCCCCTTAGCTAAATGCAAGCATAGAGCCTAGTCTTATATGTCTTTAAGGTTATGTAAACCCCATAATCAGTGAATTATAAAAAGCAATGCATATTAATTTACTGAAAACTTGTCTTCCACATATGCAGTACCAAAACACAATCTTTCCTGCTAAAATCAAATAAGTTCTACAACTTACTTGGATTCAAGATTGGATTCCATTGCTGAAGTAGGAAGAAGACGCGCAGCTAAAGCATCATATATCTCTTCAATACGCCTTCAACAAAATCAGAAGATTCAATTATTCATGAATAAGGGAAGGGAACACAAATAAGATGGAAGCAAACTATTAGAGAACATATTCAAACGTAAAAACTCGATCATGAGTACAATGGATAAGACTGACAGAAATAGTGAGCCCATAATGCCAGTACCTTTTAAATAGGTTTTGAAAACAATTTCTTTTGATGAACTAGGGCAAAGTGCATAATGACTACAAACGAAAAACTGTTCATAAATGGCAGTCATTTACCCAGAAAACTACCACTGGGAACAAATTTTTGTTGGAATCAAGGACCATTTGTGTCTGAGAAGAATTTACCCTAACTTTATTTTGTTGAAAACAATGGCCAAAGGGGTAAAAAAAATTGCTGACAATCAAATTTCAAGGGTTTGTGTAACAAATAATTGAAAAAATATTAAACAGATCAAAATCAAATTCAAACCTGGCCTCTAGAACAGGAGTTTCTTTGTTATGACTTGATAAAACCTACCAAAAGAAATAAAAATAAATAACTAATAAAACTCCATTTAAAAAAAAAACATTTAATAATTAAAGGAGGGGTATTATGAACCTTGAACCGGCTTTTCTTGGAAGTGAGAATTCCAGTTCGAGCAAGTAAAGATTGTGCAAATGAAGTACTTCTTGTTGGTTGAATCGAGAGAAAGAACTGGTGACCTTTGAAATGCCTTCTCTTATTTAGCAGTAAAGATTCTGATTCACAAGCTCAGATTAGCAGAGCAGAGCAGAGCAGAAGGTATCAAACAACAGTGATAGATAAACCAAAACCCTAAAATCTCAATTGAAAAGAAACTGAATTAAAGGATCGAGATGGAAAGAAAAACCTGGTGAAGAACAAAAGTAATGCCCTCTTGTGTTCGTGGAAAATTTGGAAACCTCCATTACCAACCAAGAAGAGAGACGGAGACAATTTTTAGCTCTGGTTGAACATTAGTGTCACGTACACAACAGTGAGTGAGATTCTCTACATAGAAGAAAAGTCCACGCTATCAGTGTAACGCCACGTGGCGCATTTGCTTGGGCCCATAGGACAGACGAAGTAGACCCACCACTCTGAAGTCTGAGTCTGAATGCTATTTTGTGCCCCCACTCTTCATAAGGGGTGCACATTACCTATTGAGGTGGACCAGGTGGTGGTGGTGCTTGTTTATCAGGTTTTGACAAAAAAAATCCTGACCCTTGATTGAAATCATCTAATGATTGAAAATTCACTGATAACTGATTCTGATCACGTCACAGATGGAACAGTAAAAACTAGTTTATGGCTGGAACCAAAGATTTTCTAGTGATGGGGAGGGTTAGGTGCAATTCTTCTGGAGATCTTGTTCTTGTAGTTCTTCATCTATGAAGATGTGTTTGTTAATTTCTGAGTCTTACCATCCTCTGAGCTTATTAAAGAACTTTGCCATATGATGATGGGTCCCATCAGACTTATTGCCAATTGTAAGAGTAATTCTCTTCTTTAAGTTTTCAATTCTTTTTTTTTTCTTTTTTTTTTTTTTTTTTTGAAGATTCTAACAGTAATACAGCACAACCAACCCTGCAAAATTATGAATTCTGAACCATTGATTATACCAAAGATGGTTATGATCATTTCAGGTACTAGATGGGACTCATCAGAAGGTCCTAATATCCCACCTTTCTAGTAGAACAAGAACTGAGTGGCAGCAGCTATTAAACATATGAACCAGCTTTGCAGAAAATTGGCAAAGCATGACTTGGATGAGTTATTGTAACAGATGAACCAGCTTCTTAGAACCAACAAACATACAAGGAAACAAACAGGAAGAAACCTGCAGCAAAACTAAAATCTACCAATTTTCAAGGAGCTCTAAAACTTATTGAAGTTGTTAAAAGGAAACTACAGAGCACCAGTTTGAGAATTCAATACCAAGAGTTAATTTTACAGATAGAACTTAGAAGAGGAGAAACATATACTACTTGAAAAACAACATATGAGATCAAAGAAGATCCTTTATTGTAAAAAGAGAAAAAGGAGCCTCAAAGGAAAAGGCTACTTACTCCTTAGATATCATAAAATGGTTCCTACCATCCCTATATTGATATCATTTTAAACATAAATCCTATTTGGTTTGTGGTGTATGGTAATGCATTCAAGTTCATACAACATTTTTTTTCATAAGCCATTCAAATTAGTACATTACCATCAACCCACCACAGCTATATTGACAGTTACAACATTTGGATTCTTTAGAGGGCAAAAGCCCTTCAAATTACGGAAATAGATCACTATTCACTAAGCCCTTCAAACTACGGAAGCAGATCACTAAACATGCACCATACACTGCAGTCGCTGAACTTTCCTTCTCTTTTCAATATCGGGTGTCTGCAAGAATGGCAAAAGCTTTTATGAGATCTATTATTTTCATGGGTTTGAGACAAAAGAATGCCAAGTAAAACTATATGTTCTCTGTTCTTACCTGAGGGTCAACAAAGTTTGGTACTCGGACCCTCTTGGAACCATCCGCTAAACGCTTGCACGGAAAGTGGTCATCTAGAGCAGCAAAATCATTACGGACCTGCAAGACAATTTATAGGGTTGATTACTTGATTCCAATATTAGATATTTGAGTTGGAAAAGAAGTTCAGTAATGGCTTCAGTAAATGAGAAGACTAGTAACAGTAAGAGCATAATTCAGATACAGATCTATACTTGTCCAAGCTACAACTACACGAAATGGTGCAAGCAATTCGTTCTAGAATTGGATCTAGTTCTAACAATCTGGGAAAAGTGAGCTCCATTCACCTCTATTTGTTAGTTGTTAAGAAAGACATACCCTCTTTAAGCATTGGTTGATATGAAAGATCTCCACATTTAACCTACTGGAGTTCTACCATGATTAAACAATAGATTTATACTTCAACTGATGGAGATTTTTTTAGAATGGTTAGCAGGTAACTTGAAACAAGATTAGAATTATGTAGGAGATTAGTCACAAGAAACAAAAATAAAAGTACCTAGTGAAGAAACTTAATAAAATTAAAAGATAGTCATATCCTTTTTGAAGTATAGAGAATCTATTGATGTATATTGTTTCATTTTAGAAATGGAGACAGAAGTGAGAAGGGCAGGTCGTTGGCAAGGATGCTTGACTTTACAGTAGTAAAGATGGTACAAAGCAATTTAAGCTACCTCAGAAAAGAAGGATTGAAAAATTAAATTAATCCAGCAAGACAATTTATTACCTGACTTTGAATTGCTCCCACCAAAGTTTCTTTGCATCCTGAAGCATGCACACTTTCAAGACTAGGACACTGAAGTAGCAACCTCTCTGCAAATAACATGATGAACCACTTGATTAGATTTTCAGTCTAAGAAACCATAATAAGTAGTAACCTAAAAAAGGACATCAGATCACATACCAGGATGTAAGTTTGTACAAGAAGTCAGATTGAGATCATTAAGCGCTGGGCAGTTCAGATAAAGAGCCTGCATTTGGAATTCAACAAACTCAGAAACATGAAAGATCTAAAAGAAAAAGATTTATTTCTGATTCCGTAAAATTGAGCTCACATCTAAACCAGAACAACCCCAGAGGCTGAGTTTCTTCAATCGTGCATGTTTGATTATCAGCTTCTGGTACATAAGGTGTGGTTTGCTGTTTGATGATTTCTGTAGGTAATTGGGTTTACCATCACTGTAGTCACTGCTTGACCCTTTTTCTTCATTTACATCTTCAGAATTGGGATCACATATGGTCATTCCGCAGTCCATGAGTTCCAGAAGGGGCAATTGAGCAGCAGCAAATTGAATACCACCTAATGCAGGAAAATGTATGGACAAATAAAACCTAGTAAGGAACTGTACACTATAAGCATAATTCAGGAAAATTCAGTTAGGTTGGGAGCCTGATAGAAAATTACTTGAAGTGATATTAGGACAAAGAGCAAGGAGTAGTCTAGATAAAGTTTCAGGTAACTCATTGCAGATCATCCCAATGCCACCGTCGCTGATGCTGGACCTGAAATCAAAAGTTGTATTTTAGAAAACTGCAGGTCAAATGATATGGCCAAGCTAAAAAAAGAAACTGTCCGCATACAATTGATAGACCAATTGTTAGACACTTCTTATCAGTGATGTTTAAACAGTCTATCTGGTTTAGTTGGGCATCAAATACTGAGTTTAGACAGTTATGAATAGTTGATATTACTCGTTTACAATCCCAAAAAGATCGCAAACAGAAACTCAGAAACTACCATGATAAATAGTTCACATGTTCAACACCATAGCATAAGCAGTGCAAGTTTTAGTGCTACACTTAAAACAATTCTTATAGGATAAATAGCTTTGGAACCCGCAACCTAACTTGATGTACAGCAAAATCCAATAACTACTAAATGTAATGATGGAGTCGTGGACACATACCCACTGAGATCAAGCAATTGTAGATCTGGATAGCTTGAGGCAATAGCTGCAACAGATGCATCTGTGATTTCCAAACCAAGTATAAGAGAGAGCATGCGCAAACACCTACACAGGAAGGAACCCAAACGTCATTTTTGAATATGCTTCCACAAAGGCAAACCCTTTTGGCAATGAATTCAAGCATTAAAAGAAACCATTTATATCTCAAAATCAATTAACGAACCTCAAGTTTGCAGCAGTAAAAGCAAGTACAACAGCATGAGACAGTCTAATTGATGCAATGTGAACGTTCTCTAATTTTGGACAGGTCCTTCCAAGAGAATTCACCATGGTAGTAAGATCAGTAGAATCATTTTCTTGGCGAGCAAAATCAAGGGAAAGCTCCTTCAAATTGGGACAGTTGAAAACCTAATAAAGATGCAGAATAAATAATCAAATTGAGGCAATATTATTCTGGAAAAGAAAAAACATATCAATGGAGATAAAATTCCATTGGGATTTTGTAAGAAAAAAAAAATACAGGGGTTGGGGGTTGGAGGGAATTACCATCTTAGAAAGACAGTAAAGATCTGAAAGCCAGAGTGTTGATAGACTTGAAGAAGACAGAGTAAAAGAACCCAGGTTGGAGCACCCCTCAATCTTAAGACTTGAAAGGCACCTCTTTTCAGCAACGAAACGACCCAACTCATCCCTGATATACAATTAAAATGATAAAGGTAAGGTGAAGAGAAATCATGGACAGATTTCGTCATGTTTTTCTTTACGAACCTAAAAGATCTGATGTCTAAGTGCTTGATTGGTTAAGGGAAACTACAGATGCTACTATGCCAATCAGAATGACATGTTGGCAGCATTAGATTCATTTACAAACAGATTTGATAGAAGAGAAACCTCACAGGAACAAATTGATCAGATTGTTCTAGCATCAACAAGACAAATAGATCCAAGTTAAAAGCAAACTAACTAATGGAACAGCAAACAGGAAATGTTGAATCGTGAACAACTAACATTAATAAGATCAAATATGAATCGTAGTTAAGGTAGAAATGTAGATCGAGTTCCACAAGTTACAGATTTAGCAATAACTAGTTTCCGATTAAAAATGAAGATCAAATGAAAAGGAGGAATGATTACAAAAAAGAGAAATATACCCAGTGATCCTATTGATCGCCTTATCAGATGTATGGATCTCCATTGCTTGCAAATTAGGGCATGAAAAGGCAATGCAAGCTAACATCGTCGCATCAACATCACTGCATCACAAAATCAGAAATATAAGACATCAATCAAGCACATAATACTCTCTCTTTTTTTCCAGAAACCCTAGATCATAGAGAGAAAGAAGAGAAACTAACCTTTCCATAGTGAGAGAGAGCCTCACAAGTCCAGTACATTTCTGCAATACAGATCCGACAAACCAAACTTGAGCCTTCGCCGGTACCCTAAGTTTCAGTTCCTCAGCCCCCCGCCAAATCCGCCGCGAACAATCCCTCCATCCCTTACACACTTTCGCCGCTGCCAACAGTGCCGGCGGTGGCAACCTCTTCAAAACCTCCCACAAGCAGCTTGCAGGAAGTCCACCACTGCGGGAATCTGACGCTATTTCCGGTGGATCGATGAGATCTTCTTCGTCATCAGATGCCGGCAAAGATTCATTATCGTCATCAAAGGATAGAGCTCGTCGGAGATGGAAAGGAGGATGACGAGGCACTGGCGGAGGTGGAGTAGGGAAAGTAGGAGAGTGTGTGAAGATGGAGTCGTCGGCGGACGGGGTGGCGGTGGTGCTGCTGCTGGTGGTGCTGATGTTGCAGGAGTGACCTTTCTTTGGAAGGCCACAACGTCCGCAGTTGTAGTTGCCGCGTCTCTTTGCGCGTTTCATATGGGCTGGATCGGCGACGCCGATGGGAGGGGTGGCGATGGATTGGTGGTGGGGGCGGTGGTGCTGCCGATGCATTTTGTTTGCAGATTCAGATAGTCTGTGAATCTGATTTTAGAGAGAGAAAGTCTCGGGTAGATGGATTGGAGAGAGGGAAAGAGAGAGATGAAAATGGGCAGGAGCGGGCGAAGAAATAAAGAAGCGGGAGGGAAGATACGGTCGGAAAGGAGCGGGAGATTGGAGTTCATTTCGCGCCAGTGTTTTAAAATGGAGCGTATCACGTGAATACTTAATTACTAAAGTGCCCTTGACTCTATTGAGAAATTCGCGCGTTTGTACTTTTTGTAATAGAAATAGTAAAAACGAAAAGTGGTTCCAGTACTATGGAACTTTGATGGACCTGGGCTATATCAACTTGACACATGGCTACCAAAGTGGGGACCGCGCACACGTGGCAGCATCTCATCAACCAATAAGTAGAAGTGTTTTGGCAGGAGGGCTCCTAAGTCAACTCGGTGAGTCAAATAGTTGTGTTGAATCCGTCTTCAAATTTCAAAGTTTAGTTTTTTTTAAGTACCATCAAGTTAAGTTAGTCATGATTATGGTCTAGAACAGATCGTTAAATCAATAGTGATTCATTTTACAGTGATCCATGATTGTAACTCACGGTCATGATAATTATCTTCGTTAATATTTAGGTTGAAGACGGATTCAGTTCGTCTCGCAGAGTCATGGAATTGAGTTGGACCCATCAACCCAAAGCTGTATATTATCTGTTAACCAAGATGTCAGCCATCGCCGGTTCTGATTGACATAAAAATTAAGTGTATACAAAGGATTTACTTGTATGAAGTTACACGCTAATCCATCTGCCAAAGGAATAGATTCTATTCAGAGTGATCGACAAGGCAACGAAGCGCGAATGGCGCTCCTCGAGCATCAAAAAAAAACTTGAAAATTTTTCAGTGAATACGTAATTAAAATGTTTAGTAGGGATAATTTGGTCTATTTGAGAAATCTGAATTATGCTAGTGCTATCATGAGCCACGGTGAAATAAGGTAAGTGCACCCACCTAACTGAGGACCTCCTACCCCCATTATTTCAGTGATGACTACAAGTCTACAATGCTTGTTTCCAAGTAATTGGTCATTTTGTTCTAAAGGGTTAGATGTAATATGTTGGTAAAACTAGGGTAATTTGTACATTCAAAGAACTCACAATTATTATTATTATTATTTTTTTTTTTCAAAGATCTCACAATTAAAACTCTTTAAACCGGCGAATAAATGTAAGGCTGTAAGCGATTTGGTGCGTCATCAAATTTATTCAGGCTAAGATAGGGTTGGCATGTGCTTGACCATAAATGAGATCGTTTTGGTTCGATCCAGTCCGTGGCTTTGTGAAGTGAATTTGGGTCGCCCCTATCAGTTAGGGGTGTCAGCAGGTCGGTTCATGTTCGGTTATTGAACTACCCGAAATTGAACCGTATTAAAAGAGATAATTCTGATTTTTTTCGGTTTCGATTTCATTACTCAAATAGGTGGAACAAGAACTGAAATGGATTCCGATATTAGTCGATTTTTCAATATTTTTGTTTCTGTTCTATAATATTTAATTTTATATATGCATAAAATGGTAAAAATAGTAGAGAATCAAAGAAAATCAGTATTAATCAGTCAGTACTTCCGGTACCTACAAGCTCACTTTCGGTTCGTACTGGATATCCCATAACTAGAACCATTATAATACTAATCGTTCATGTTCCTAGCGGTTCTAGTTCTTCTTTCTAAAAGTTCTTAAAATGGTTGTACCATTATCGAGAATAGAAAATCAATTATGTTTGAGTTTGGTGGTTACACAGACACCCCTAGTATTAGGGATGGTCAGGAGATTTGACCCTCACCATAACTCAGTTCAGTAAATATGTCAAAATTTCCAACCCTAATTCTTAGTATGTAGTATGATTGTAGTAGTAGGAAGTGAGATAACCACCAGGGTTTAGCTGAGTGGTCGGCCCATGGGGTTTCCACAAAGGGTGTTCGGGTTCGATCCTCCACAGCTCCCTCTTGGTGGCCAGCCAGATAAGGCACAACAAACTGGATGCATGCGGATGGGAGGGGTCTGCTATCATCCCCAAGAATTTAGCCGGGCGCCCAATGTGGTGACCCGGATACCGTGGTCATCAAAAAATAAATAAAAAAAAATAGTAGGAAGTGAGATGAAAAAGGTGAAGGCAAGAATGCCTTAGTGTCAAGATGACTAAGTGATATTATGAGTGATGTAACCCTGAACTCGGGCTTAAATCACTCAGTGGCCGTTCTAGAATCGTTTGGCTGCTGGGAAAGAGGAAGAAGAACATCTACTTGGGAAGCCAATGCTTCTAACCACTCGCGCTAATGGTTTTTCGCCTCAACCAATCAAAATAGGGTTTGATTAAAACGTTGGATTGATGAATTAAAGGTTTATTTTGCCAAGTCAAGGTTAGTATGAACTGACTATATGCCCATGTAGTCAGGATTATA
>MVGT01003118.1:669218-683430 GCA_002174775.1 Macleaya cordata | reverse complement strand
CTTTCAGTGCATCAAGCTGATCGATACACAAAAAAAGAGTAAAAAAAGAAAGAGAAAGCACCCAAGGATGAAGAAATAGACAAAGCATCAAAACAAATCCAATGATTCTGCCCTGATGAAGCCTACTTTTTTTTTTATCACCTTTTTAAATGTATTTGACAATTGAAAAAGGTTAATAATTAATTTTTTATAATTTAAGTGTTATCTTTTATTCTACTTAGCACTTAGCAGAGGAGTTGCATCTCACCTCAACTTAATGGGAGAAATTGTTTTTCTTTTTCTTAAAAACAATGATTAGATATATGTCATGATCATACTTAAACTAAGTTTGTTATAAGTTTCACCAAATTAAAACAAAATGATGCTTTTGCCCAAAAATAAAAATAATATGATACAATAGATGAAACCATGCAGTTTTATTATGTATATAAAAAATAAATAAATAAAAGACAGTAACATTTCTCAAGCATCCCCTGTAATTCATCCGTACGTCTTACTTTTTCTTTTTTTTTTCAAAAATTAATTTAATTGCTTCGCGCGCACTATAGACAAATGATCGAAAAATATCTTTAGAAACTAGATTCACTAAAAAATTTCTAGTTAGCCGGGCCTATAGTTAATTATTATTTGAACCAACGTAAATATTAACTCAAATCACATAATAAATTATATTTAAAAAAATTACACTATAAATGATAAAGATAAATTATTTATCCTAGCTATGTAATGCAACAAGATTAGCATATGATATGATACTTAAAATGAAATTAACAGAAAACAAAATATAATATTTAATTCTTAAACTTTATAGTTAATTAAATGAATATTATTCTGTGACAAAAAAAAAGTAGTAAATTATTAACTTTATGTTTTCTTTATGGAAAAATAAATTCAAAACCGGCCAGTATTATTACATAAAAATACAATAAAATTTTAAAACTTGATATTGTAGTAAAAATAACATTTCGTGGACAAAAAAACAGTACACGTCACACGCAAACTAATAATAATAATAAATAAATAAATAAATAAAAACCAAGAAAAATTCCCCAAAAAAACAGATAAACAAACAAACAAATTAATAATAAATCCTAGTAATAGTCCAAACAAAAGTTATATAGGGAAACATAACTTTGTAAACTTCGAAGGCATGCATTCAACCTTGAAGACCAAGTCACCAACTACTACTATTTCTACAGTAAGCAATCGAATAATATATGTCAAACCGTATTAGACATCAACAGTGCTGTTTGGACCGACCATTTTATAAAAGTGGCGGCCCATACTTATTTGGTATGGTAGGTCTCACTGCCATATAAGTCAGAAACCCCTTCAAAATACTTTTGAGATGAGAAAAGTAGTGGATCCCACCATGTCACAGAAGCATCTGACACAATTTTTGTATAATGGTCGGTCCAAAAAAAATTTATTGATTAGACATACTGCTGATCAGATCAAGTCGAGTCAAACTAGGTGCGGAGCAAGATTGAGGCCTAAGGGGATATGGCCCCCCAAGCCTCTTGACTCACTATCTTCTTATCAGTTATAAATTTTTGTGAATAAATAAAAAATGAGGGAGGTTATTGAATCCCCTCTTAGAACGCCCCCTTATAACGCCCCCTCTTGTAGGGCCCACATATGATGCATTTAGGGGCTAATTTTTTTAGATGATGTTCTCTTTACTATGTATATCATCATATTAAAAAATCAGCTCATTCTAAAACTTTTAACCCCCTCAAATTACTTCTTAAAAATTGGTAACTATTTAATGGTCAAATAGTTACCAAATAGTTACTAATTTTTAAAGCGTTAATTTGAAGGGGTTAGAAGTTTTAGAACGAAGTGATTTTTTCATATGATGATATACATAGTGAGAAGAACATCCTCTAAAAAAATTAGCTCCAGAATGCATCGCATGTGGGCTCCACAGGAGGGGGCGTTATAAGGAGGTGTTCTAAGAGGGGGTGCAATAACCTCCCTCATAAAAAATTATATAAATTATTTAATTAGTGGCCCTGGCAAACAAAGTAAACCTATATATATACTGCACATGCTAACATAACATCCTACTTATTTTTACGCGATGTTTACACTGTTTCTTAAGCCTACATAGAAATGATTCAATGGCTGAATTTATGTGAGGATGATCTTTTCACCATGTAGATCATCCTCACAAAGATTCACTTCTTTCTCATATTTCTAACCTCTTAAAAAATCGTTGAAATTTTATTGGTAAAATAAGTAGTTCAAAAAACTTATAATTTAAATTAACTTTTGGTGGTGAAAAAAATATTATATGATTTTTTTTTGAATGATTTACACGATGAAGAGATTATCATCGCAAAAATAAAAATAAAAATAAAAAAGATTAACCTTTAAATCATCTCTACCCGCCAAATATCATGTTATTGAGAAAACAGCTAGAGTGGAATATAATTTCCTTATCAATTTGCGCCGCCTGTAATAAGTTCCTGGCTCCGCCTAGAGGTTGCAAAGTTTGTTTTGTCATCTGGTTTGACCCTCAGGCTCTGAATGAAGTCTTTTGATCGTTTCATCTGTGATCTTATACGCTACATCTTGAAAATACCATAATACGTACGTAGATTTTTGGTCATTTTTTAATACAATCTTGAAAATAACATAAAACTTGAAAATGAGAAAAAGTCGTTTTCGATATTCCAAATTACTAGTTTATGCCTTAGTTTCTTTTTCTTGTTAACATTTATGCCTTATCAACACATTTAGATTAACAATTATCTTTTTAGAATCGTCTTACCTTAAGGTACAACTTAATTAATTGGGATAAAATTCATGATTGAACGATCAAGAAGTAAAATAAAGAAAATCATTGAATTAATATGATATTCCACCCTACCAATTCAAGGAAGGTGAAAAATTCATAACCACCATTCTTAAATTCAATGATTTCAGTGCATTTTCACTTTTTGACGGTGCAGTGCAGCTACAACGATTTTTGTTTGACCAAGCAGGCCAGAGCTTTTTATAATGAAAACAAGAAAGCTTTTTGGCCCGACTAAGTGACAAAATAAATGCCAGATACTTATGTGGCAGGGTAGGACCCACTACTTTTTCCTTCTTAAAAATGTTACGAGGGATTTTCCAACTTATGTGGCAGTGGGACCCACCATGCCACATAAGAATCTGGCATTTGTTTTGTCATTTGGTCGGGCCAAACAGCAGCTCTCTAATGAAAAAGAGTGCTACATTTTGACATCTCCTCTTTTTAGCTGTAAAAGGATTTTGGTCCAATTGAACTACTTTTTCTCCATGTTAGGTTAGCTCATGCTCAACCAGAAAGTTTGAAAACATAACTAGTAGACCCTAAGGTCCCTAACCATGCATGTCCTTGTCACACCATTCTCTCTCACGAGAAAGACCTAGGAAACCCCACGCCATATTGTAAGTGATGGGTTCTTTAACCTAATTATTTGGGGTGTTAATGATACGGTTCTGGTTCGGACTGTTTGATCATCAACTTACCCGGAACCCATTAAAGGATTTTATTCCACTCAAGTGGATGGAACTTGATTAATTCTGGATTAAACGGTTCTGATTACCGATTATATATGTTGATTTTCATGTATTATGATCGAGTATTATTCTAACCTAGATAGATATCAAAACACCCAACATAGAACCAATTATAATGAAAAGGATTTTAGTTCTTATTCTGACAATTTTGATATTGAATTATAGAACCAGAATCAGGACAATCGGTTCCATTTCGTTTTGGTTCCCAGATAACCAATTATTGTCCTAAGAAAATAAGAAATGGTTCATTTTTTAGGGTTAATTGTCTCCATTCCAAATCTGCCAAATATCTGAGATCAAAACTAGAACTATTGAGAACTGCTGACTTTTATCGGTTCTGGGTTCTGGTTAGCTTGATAACCCAAATCACCTAACCGGTTGACACCCCTAATTTTCTGGACTGTCTAGAATAATCTTTTTGTACGCATTTCACATGCGCCCCCATGCCATCCATAAAACATAACACTATTATTATATTATATTCACCTATTAAAATAATGCAGATGATGTAGCTGCATGGTTGTTTACTTGTCGTCACAATCTTTTTCAATGTCTATCATCAATTTTAAATATGAGAACATGTACTCACTTCATTATTATTCTCAACTGCACCTTGACTTGTCTAACAAAAAAATGGCTATTTCTCTCTCTAAAGTGTCCTGCTTCTTCACCGGACACGGGTACGATACGTTCTCCTCCAAACCAACAGCACGTTCAGCACAAATTTTCAGCAACAAATTGTCATACCAAGGCGTTGGCGTAACAAGAAAACCGTTACCTAAAGTGTCAGCGGTAACGGATGATAACAGTTTAAAATCCGTGATCGTTGAGCTCGAAAGAGAAACGGAAAATCAAGAAGAATTTACGACGGTCGAGGAACAAAGGAAGCAATTGAAAGATCATTGGCAAGAGATCCATGGCAAGGATGATTGGATCGGATTACTTGATCCGATGGATCCGCTTTTACGATCCGAATTAATACGGTATGGGGAAATGGCTCAAGCTTGTTACGACGCGTTTGATTACGATCCGTATTCGAAATACTGCGGTAGTTGTCGATATATACGTCGAAAATTCTTCGAGTGTCTTGGAATGACGGATCATGGGTACGAGGTGTCCCGGTATCTTTATGCGACTACTAATATTAATCTCCCAAATTTCTTCAAGAAATCTAGATGGTCTAAAATTTGGAGCCGAAATGCGAATTGGATCGGGTACGTATCCGTGTCAAATGATGAAACTTCAGCACGGCTCGGTCGTCGTGATATAACTATTTCATGGAGGGGTACGGTGACACGGCTAGAATGGATCGCTGACTTAATGGATTACTTAAGACCTGTTAAATCTGATAAGATCCCGTGTCCTGATCCGACGGTCAAAGTTGAATCGGGATTCCTCGATGTTTATACTGATAAAGATGAGAATTGCCGATTTTGTAAATACTCGGCGAGGGAACAGATATTGACGGAGATCAGACGATTAATACAGATGTATCCAAACGAGGAGTTGAGTATTACGCTTACTGGGCATAGTTTAGGTGCTGCGCTGGCAGTTCTAAGTGCGTACGACATAGTTGAGACAGGTGTAAACGTGTCAACGGACGGAAGAGCCGTACCCGTGTCCGTGTTTTCATTTTCTGGGCCGAGAGTAGGTAACCGGAGGTTTAAAGAACGGTTGGAAGGGTTAGGGGTAAAGGTGTTGAGAGTGGTGAACGTTCACGACACCGTACCCAAAGTACCCGGAATATTTTTTAATGAGCGCGTGCCACCATTTGTTCAGAAGCTTGCTGAGGGGTTTCCATGGAGTTATTCGCACGTGGGAGTTGAGCTCGTACTTGATCACAAGAATTCTCCCTTCTTGGAAGATACCAGTGATCCTAGTTGTTTCCATAACCTGGAGGCTCACTTGCATTTGCTGGACGGGTTAGTCTTTTCTTCTTAACCTTAAGGACATTTTGGGTATAATAAATTATTCACGTTTAATAATACACAAAAGATTGACCATGCAAATATTTGCATGGATTCTCAAAAAATATTTGTAACCAAAATTTGTTGTGAATAATTGCAGGTACCATGGGAAGGGAAAGAGATTTGTACTTGCAACTGGAAGAGATCCTGCATTGGTGAACAAGGCCTCTGATTTTCTAAAAGATCACTACTTGGTTCCACCTCACTGGAGGCAAGACGAAAACAAAGGGATGGTGAGGAATCACGATGGCCGTTGGATTCAGCAGGAGAGGCCAAAACACGATGATCATCCACCTGAAACACCTCACCATCTCAAAGAACTCGGTCTCGCTTCTTCTTCTTCTCGTGATCAGTAGTAGTTTATTAGGAGGTAAAGTCAGGTTTTGAACCCAATTCTGGTATCTAACATTTACGATTGATCTATGTACGTACAATATATATTAGCCCAAGAAACTACTTGTAGATATCCAAACCTAAGTAACCAGAGCGTGGGTCGGAGCGGGAACGAAAATGGGAGCGGGAGCGTCGGAGCGGCCGATTAAAAAATGTTCTTAGTTCTAAAATACCTCTGGAGTGGGAGCGTCAGAGCGTAGTTCAGAGCGGGAGCGCGAGGTTCCGAAGCGGGAGCGTCACTCCTATACCAAGGTTTCGGTTACTAAAACCCTAGGTCATTATTATTATTATGTGATTGATAGATATCTATATGGTTTTATGTAATCAAGAGAATAACATGTGTGGGTCTCAGTTTGGTATTAGTCTTTTTCTCTTGTGGGGTTTGAATAGTACTCAAAAGTTCTAAAGCATTTAAGAGAGTGTCTACTTTCTTTCTTTGGAGATTTTCTGCCTACAATTAGGATAGAATTGGAGCTGTTATCTATTTATCTTCAAGTAACCCAATAAAATCCATATTTTAATTTAATTTTTCTTAAAAATAGAAAAAGAAAAAATAAAGGGGATTTTGGCCAAAAACCCCTACTTGGAAAACGTTTTAGGATTTAGCCCAACAAACGTTTTCTTTTAGTCTAAGGCCCAAGAGGGTTTCAGTCAGAGGGTTTCAGTGTGTGTAATTTATAGGAAGAGGGTTTCAGTGAAACCCTCTCCGAGAGGGTTTCAGTCAGTTATCCTTGGGTCTTAGACTAAAAGAAAACGTTTGTTGGGCTAAATCCTAAAACGTTTTTCAAGTAGGGGTTTTTGGCCAAAATTCCCGATATATCACTTGAAATCCCAATGAGGTTGATCCCCAAGAGGGTTCATCATCTACGTTACCCCCCATATATTATTAATGAAAATAAAGTTTTACACCGTGACGTAAAGAGGGGGACATAATGAGCCTTACCCCTTAAATTTACAAAACAAAGAATAGGAGCAAAACAACCAGCATGCTAATCTGACTTCTATGAGAATATGATCTACACCATATTTGAATAAAAACTTATTCAAACCACCAAAATTACCGTGGTTGATATTGAAAATCGTGCCAAACTTGTCCCAGAGGAGCAAAGCCAACTCACTACTGAAGAACAAATGTTCAATGGATTCAACTTGATGTAACAATGGCCTCGAGACGCCAAACTAATCAAGCAGGGTTGAAATCGAGTCTCCACTGTGGAACTGCCAAAGCTCCATGAATTAGTTTCCAAAAGAAAACACTCTTAACTTAATAGGAACAAGAACCGCCCAAAAATATGATGCAAATATACAATGATGAGATCAAAGGCATCCCAGGATCCTAACCTTTACACAATGTTGGCCTCTATGAATGAAATGTTGCTTAATTCCGTCCTCCAAAAGCTGCAACTTTAAAATAACGAAAAAAATATCAGAATCGATATAGAAATTGCTGCTAGATTTTCAAATTCTATTATAAATTATAACTAGTAAAATATAGTAATTCTGAGTACATATATGTGGCTCCATTTTCATTTGTAAGTTATCAAAATTAGACACGTACTGGCATGGACCCTTCGAAAGACGGCCCATGAAACATATAGAGAATGTTCTTCGACACCCATGAGCAAATTAACATCATACCTTCTCTTTAGTGCCAGAACGATGTTTCTTCATCAGATTCTTCCTCTTAATCTACAACCTAGTCATCTGCATCCTCCATATCTCTTAGATGATTCTTTCTTGGTTTCAGATGGCCTCTTCTCTTTTATCAAACCAAGTTGCTTGATTTTATGAGAAACTAGGACTGCTGTAAATGTATTATAAGCATCCAGTGTATACACATCATGTGCCTGCACCTCATGATGTTTACACCTGCAAGGAGCAAACAAAGCGAAATCATCCATAAAAATATATATTATGAGAAGCCAAATATCAAATTGAAAAACGAAGGTTCAATTAATTTTGCATCTGCCATTGAAATGCTTCAAGCCTAACAAGTTATCCAGTTACTAATAACTCAATACTCACTCCTCATATAACTCTTTCCCCATCTAATGCAGTAAATTGCATGGCTGAGGCTTCTAAGCGAATGAGGCCAGAGAACTTTATTTGTTTCCGTTTTCAATTAGAAATAAATACTTTGATGAAGTATTGTTTGTTGTAGTCCCCTGGTATGCTAGCCATATTTTACTTGGTAGGCCATGGCAATATACATGATAGGAAAAGAAATACCTACACTCTTTTGTAGGAAAACCAGAAGCTGACCTTGCTGCCCATGACAGAGAGCAAGGTCCCTAAATCAAAACCAGCAAAGCAATTGAGTTTCCTCCCCTTAAAGGGTCTCCTTAGAGAGTCCCAAAAACCTGGTCAGGTTTTGGAATTGGTTCCAAAGGAAGACTAGCTGCACCTCTTCCTAAAACTGTTAGAGAGGTAATGGAGGAGTTCTCCGATGTGTTCCCTAGTGATTTACTTCCTGGTTAGCCTGATAGCCTCCCATGAGGAATATACAACATCACATTGATTTCATACTCGATTCGAGCCTTCCCAACAAGGCAGCCTATCTTATGAGTCCTAAAGAGCACAAAATCATAAAAACATTTTCTAAACGTCGCAGAGAATAAGAAAGCACATTCTAAGGGAAAAATATGGGAAAGTGCAACACGCTATGTCTAGGGAGCTTCAAGAGGGTTCAGTTTTGTTTTGTGCACTTTGTTTGTAGAAAACGCATTAACATGCTGAACCGAGGTCTAATTGATGTTTATTACATTATTGTAACCATCAAGACCTTAAATAATATAAAATAGCTGCACCAATTAAGATCCACTAAACGCAACAGAATGGTCCAACCATAGCTTGGATAAATTTACAAAGATGCAAGATAGATGTGCATTAAGATTGGAAAGTACCTGTAGTAGTCAGCTGCACATAATGTAATTCTTTGACGGATTGCTTGAACAAATGCATGTCTTTCCCTAATAAAAATACCAAGAACGAATCAGTCATTTATACATGATTAGAGTTCCAAAATCAATACAAGTAGTTAGAACATGTGGAAAAGAAGAAGAAGAGTGAAAGAATGTAATGAAAAATCAAGAGGTGATTAAGTTTACCTTGACAGATATCACATAAGACCAAGTCAACAAGAAGCTTGGCACCAAGTGGTTAAATCATCCATCTTCATAAACAAGAATATTTTTCTTAAGCATAATAGCTAAGTCAAATTCTCTTTGCTTATAACAAGCTTCCACCACATGACTCTTTATCACTTCATCTGGAGATTTTCCTCTCTTGAGCATCATATCAATCAATTTGTGTGATTCCCATAGTTTGTTATGTCCGCATAGAATGTAAAGCAATCGATTGTAGTTACTATTGCAAAGTACATAACCATGAAGCAGCATTTCCTCACATACCTTAAAGGCAAGACTGCTTGAACAAATATCACAAAGAGATTGCAATCGATAATTACAACGGCAAGGTACACATCCCTTAAAGGCAAGACCACCACTTAAACAAATATCACAAAGAGACTTGAGTAATCTTTCATAAGAAACCTTACTCGGATACAAGCCCCTCTTAATCATTGTTTGTGAAAGTGATAGAGCATCAATTATTCTTGCGGTAGAACACAGACCTTTCATGAGTGTATTGTACGTGACTTTATCCGGAACACAACCATTTGAATCCATCGTGTTAAATAACGCTATAGCACAGTCAATTTCACCACTTCTTATATATCCCTCAATGAGGGTGGTGTATGTCACCTGATTGGAACGCAAACCATCTGCTAGCATCAATTTACGATGCTCATATGCATCTCGCATCCTACCTGCTCTACAATATCCATTGATAATAGCATTATGGACATGCAGATCTGGCATTAGCCCATTTTCTTTCATATCTTGCATCAGCTTCAATGCATAATGAATCTTTTTTTCAGAAGTATCCCAATGAACTCCTTGATTACTGTTGATTGGCTTTAGAGTGATTTGATGGAGCAAGTGGAAAATCTTGGATTTCGCTTTCTCTGACTTCCTACCACCAGAATGGTTTATTCGTAAAACATTTCTGCAAACACCACTTATTAACGACCTATAAGTGATCGAATTAACGCCAATTTTGTTTATAACCATCAGGTTGAATAAGTCCATGGCAAAGCTGACATCTCCATTCCTGCAGAACTGATTGATTAGGATAGTGTAAAGCACAGTATCTGGAACGAAACCATCTTCCAACATTCTTTGGAGATAGTCGCATCCCTTCTTAGTCAAGTTTTGCTTGATAAGCCCATTTATAAGTGCAGCATAAGCATGAAAACTCGGCTTAATCCCAGACTTTATCATTTCATCAAAAAGACAACATGCACGAATAGGTTTTCCATTTTTGGAGTAGCCATTAATCAATGTCGTGTAAACAACTTCATCTGCAACCACACCAGCCTTGAGCATCCTCTCAAACATATTATATCCCGTCTCGACCAATCTTTCATCATTACACAAAGCACCTATAATTGAGTCATAAATTGCAACACTAGGTTTTAAACCCTTCTCATTCATTTCTTCTAACACCTCAATGGCTAAATTCAAGTTTCCTCGCTTGCAATGTTCATTTACCATTATCAAGTAGGTAGCTAGGTTTGGAAGCATGCCATGTTCCTCCTCCATGAGACCTATGAATTTCTTGGCATCCTCAAAAGAACCATCATGGCAAAGACAAGTGATCATGGAGTTGTAAGTTGAATGCGAGGGCTGGAATCCGATAGCTCTCATTTTATCGAGGAAATCCCTAGCAAGATTGGTTTTGCCACCCACACAAAGAGCACTTATGAGAGTGCTGAAATCATCATAAGACAAACACATTTTGTTGCTTACCAAAATCTTTCTAAACCAAAGCTCAACATCTTCCTCCACTGTTTTGTTTGAACGAGAAGTAACAAAGCTAAAGATTGACAAGGCGTCAATGTGGCACCCATTCTTGTCTGCTACCTGCAAAATCATTATAGTTAAACAAAGACCTTGCCCCTCTGGGTACTTCTTGAGAGACTTATACATTACATGATCAGGAGAAACACCATCAGCCAGCATCTTATCAAACAAATTATCCACCTCATCGGCCCTGTTTTGCTTGTAGAATGCAGAGATTAAAATAGTGTAAGTACAAACGTCAGGTTTGCAACCCATTTTCAGCATTCTTTCGTAAACACCCTTAGCTCTTTCAATGTCTTCTTGTTTACAATACCCAGAAATAAGTGAAGTGTACATGACTCGACTAGGAGTCAGACGATCCAATTCCATCACTCTGCACAAGGAATCCGCTTCTACAATTCGGCATTTCTTACACAAATTACATACTAAAGATTTATATAAGTAAACAGTCGGTCGACAAGTCCCTGATTGAATCATTTTTTCGAATACAAATAGTGCATTATCTAATTCCCCTCTAAAGCACAACCCATCAATCAGCAAAACATAACAACAAAAGTCCACCGGAAAAATTCCAGCAACACCCATTCGATTAAAAAGATCAAAAGCCTCTGGGAATCGTCTTTCCTCTGTACACAGCACACGAAGCAGTTCACTATACGCAGCAGAATTGATATCTAGACCGCGTGAAGTTGCGAAATTGACGGTAGAGATGAAGTCGGAGATAGAAGGAGAGTGCTGGACAATGCGGTCAACGACACCCTGAGCTGCAGAAATCAATCCTCGATTAATAAGATTTTCAGCTAAAGAGAACGGAGATGGGTTTGGTGGCGGCGGTGGTGATGGTGATGGTGATTGGTCGATGAGAGAGAAAGAAGAAGATGTCGTTAAGGGTCTGATAAGTACTAGAGAAGTGTTATTCTTGTTGTTTTTGCAGGAGAAGAAGATGCGGCGAGGCCCATTTGGCCTCATAGACTATGAAAGTTGAACTCAACAACTCAGAAAACAGAGTATGACGTATCTCTTTCTGTGCGAGAAGGATATATAGAGAGAGAAAGTTAGAGAGAGAAAGAGAACAACAATATCCATATGGATGATAATTAGACATGTATTAAGCTTTGTTTGATATTGTGCATTTGGAAGTTACAGTATATGATTTGTTTGTGGAAACTATCAAAGATTCAAAATTTATGGCGCAAAATGATAAGGAACTTTTTATACGTACTAAGAACACTTCTGGGTAAGCTTAAAACTTATCTGAATTCTGAAGTGATTTTCTCCAGTGTTGCTTTGAGTTTTCCGGCGAACTTGATCTTCTTTGATATATCGAACTTTGAGTCTTGTAACGGAGATTCGAAGTGGGCAAGTTTTGATTTTGAGATGTTTCTCTTTGGTTTCTCCTTTATTTATAATGAAGAACTGTATTTACATAGTTTTTGAATTTCTCTTCTGAATGATAACAGAAGGGGGAAGATGAAATGTTTTCAATCCCTAATCGTGTGAGAAACTGAGAACAACTCTATTGTTAGTTTAGGGTATTTTCGTCCTTTTGAAAAAAAGTATATGCGGCCACGTACATACGTTGCACGTATTTGTTACGTTGGAAGTTCGTACCAAATAAGCACTGGTATTAGCGAATAAGTGTAGGCATGGAGATGATTTAATGATTGATTTTAGTTTATGGGATGTGAAAATTATCATCACCAACGGGCTCACATTGGTTGAAAATAAATTGAAAATTGATGTGGAACCTCATTAGAATGTATTGCAGCTGGATTGCACATGTTCCTTTTAAAAGAAACAAACAACTTCTAAGTAATTGAGGATCAACTATCGAGTACTCATGTTTTTGGGTTATGCACGCCTTCCAACATTTTCTAATTAATTCGATGTAATTGGAATTTGAATTCAGGTATTTGCTATCAACAACAACAAACTTTACCAGCTAAACTAGTTGGCACTTGTGTGTACAACTATTTTTTTAAACTTAGAAATACAACTCTAATTCCATGTGATATTTTCTTTATTAATACTCATTTAATCTTACGCCTTGTTCACACCAGTCTATGACCCCATATGAGGATAGACCAAAAGCTGTTTTTTTATCTACATGATGAGAAAACAATCATCGCAAAAACCAACCCTTTGTTCTTCCCCTTTGTTAGGGGGAGTTAAGGGACCGAACCTCTCAATTGTTGTGTATTCTTATGGGTATTGTGGGTTCGTCACATGAAATTAATTTGGAGGACTTAGCACCAAGGAGTATTTGCATACTCTTATCATGATTGTTGATCATTTGGTACTCACAAGTAGATAATTTTTCTTTGCCCATTAGTAGAGAGTTTTCTATGTTGTTATTTTCTTATGCTTTTCTTTGTACTTATAATTCAAATCGATAACTTCCATCATAAAAAATAAAAATCAATAATATTTTTCTTTCCACTAAGAATACATATATTATTCTATTCAACAGTAGAGAACAATTGAGATCTCTATAGTTACAAATTTATGGGGTGAACTTGGGAGCGTAGGTCCATCAAAGAGAAGAGAAGGTCATCAAATACATAATGAAGTCATGAACTACAAAGTCAAGAGACTACAAAGAATATGACACGTGGCAAATTCATAGTTGAAAGATAAACTCTTTGAATAATCAAGGGTTTGTGCGGTAATGATACACGTACTGAAATATCGGTAATGCTTGAGTTACAGCAAATTCCTACCGAATTTGCTACCACTCAAGCATCCAACGGTCAAAGTGATTTGCATCTCCTCGTATTTCGCATCCCATCCTAAAGTGTTATGAATCTCACCGTGAAATGTGCCTGCTGTAGCAAATTCGGTAGGGATTTCGGTAGCCCTAGCACTACCGCTGAAATATTTACTGCAATCCTTACTGCATATGACGTGTCAGTGACGTGGCAACTCAATTTGTGCAACCCATCTGCACACGTGGATCTAGAACTGATTATTTTGATTTAGGGTATCATCGGTCCAGAACAAGGAGAAGACGTCGCCGTTGCTCCGTCCAACGCCAACGGTATCTCCGTCTCTTTCCACTTCAGATCTACCTCTCTTCTTCATCTCAAAATCCATTTCAGGGAGAGAAGGGACAAGTTTTTATTTTTTTTCTTTCAGATCAAGAAGAGAATAAGAAAATACACCCCTCCCCACCGGCAACAACTGACGCCACCTCCGGCCAACACTGCCTACACCGCCGGTCACAATCGTCCCCAACAACTCAGTTCAGGAAAAAATAAAAATTAATTTCTCCTTCTTCCTTACCCCTTCTTCACACACCCCACCCCCCACACCTATGGGATGAGTAGATGAACCATCTCTCTCCCTAATCTGAAAAAAAATTCAGATCTGGGAAAAAAA
>MVGT01003118.1:650707-669209 GCA_002174775.1 Macleaya cordata | reverse complement strand
CTCACCGCCATAACCCCCATCACTCCTCTCCCTCTCCGTCCCTGATTGTTTGGAGTCTGCCACGTCACTGATGGCTTGCGCAAATTTGAGGTGCCACGTCACTGACACGTCATAGGAAGTAAGGATTGCAGTAAATTTTGGCAGTACGTGTAGCATTATTATTGTTATTGTTCTGTTCTTTATTGAGGGAGGGAGGGTGCAGAGATGATAAAACTTTAGAGAGAGAACAAAAAAAACAGAACAATGGCTACCTCACTTAGAGCTCCAAAAGCCACCGCTTTCTCTTCCAAAACCCTCCAAAATCTCTGCAAAAGAGTCCCTCTTTTTGTTCCTCAAATATCATATCGCTCTATTTTCACTTCTCCTATTCAGTTCAAATCCCTAAAATCTATCTCTAATGGACGTCTTTTCTTCTCCCCTTATCGTCGTTTCACTGTTCGAGCGGAGTCTGAAAATGGAGCTGAACCTGTAAAATATGATTTCGACCTTTTCACTATCGGTGCCGGTAGTGGTGGTGTTCGAGCGTCTCGTTTCGCTGCCAATTATGGTGCCTCTGTTGCGGTTTGCGAGCTTCCTTTTGCTACTATCTCTTCTGAGATTGCTGGTGGTGTTGGTGGAACGTAAGTTTGTTTCTCTCTCTTCTTTTTCTTTTTAGGTTTTCGAGATGAGATTGAGATTATGTTGCTTCATGGCTGCATCAATTTGCATAAGATGGAATGAAGTTGAAGAAAAATTTATCCAACCGAATTAAGGTTTAGCTAAATTACACTTGTTTCTGTAATCCTAAATAAAATGAGTAGAACTGATTTTCATGGTCCCACTGTAAACTTTTTCTTTTTGGTAAGAAAGTTCAGTCAAGAGTGCTTTATTATATCTAGTTTTAAAGTAGTGAAGGTTATTGAAGAAAGAGTCTTAAACAAATGAGTAGAACTGATTCTGATTCACCAATTTTAAACTTTTCGTTAAGAAAGAACATTGTGCTTTATTTTCTCTGGTTTAAAAGTGGTGAAGTTTGTTGAAGAAAGAGTCTTTAAAAATTGAGTGGAATCTATTCTCATTGTCCAACTTTTTTTTGTATGGGGATTGGTTCTTTCACTGATGGAGGTAAGGGTGTTCACCCCCTCCCCCCACCCCCAACTGTACTGCTTTAGTAGAACAACTACTACCCAAATGAAAAAAGAAATAGCTAAAATTTGTAAAAGTTGTTTCTAAATGTCACAATTTCTTATCACGCGGTAGTACAGGGCAGGAAAATCTACATGTTTAAAACCTTTTCGTTTCCCATACGGGAATTTTCAGACTGAGATCCCTTTTTTTTTTTTTTTGGAAACATCAACGGGGTTAAGGAGATCCCTTTGGTCACTGTTAGAAATTTAGGCACCTCTTGTTGGTATGCTCATGAGTTTTCTTCATTTTCTAACGTGGGTTCACCACCTAAGCTGCCACGTGAAGAGCAACTTTATAGGGGAGAGTTCTCTTCGTCGTTTGTGGAGAGAACCTATTTTGTGGAAAATAAGTATGGCATATGAGCTGAACTTGCATTTCTATTGTTAGTGTTAGTGTGTAGAAGAATGGATAAATGCTTCTTTAGGAATGGAACTAAATAAATCGAAAAATGGATGGAAAAGAGGACACCTATCACACGATAAAGGGTATATAAATAATATCATTCACGGAGTGTACAAGCGTCTGTCGCCTGATGATTTCTTTAGAGAAGAGGCATACTAACGCAACATTTGCTAATTGGGTTGGCTGGGCATCAGTGGAGGGACACACAAGCTACTATTACTAGTTACTAGTAAGGCTGCAAAGGCAGTATCTTCTCCTTGCTTGCTCCCTATGGCGAACCCCAAAAGCCACATGCCACTAATTTGATCTAATTCAGAATTTAGTGTTATAAACCCTACAGGCAAGGAGCTACATGCCTTAGGCTTTCATTCAACTAGCCTTATTACACTACCAGTTCAAAAAGGAAGATCTTTGCAAGGCCTTACCCTGATTCCTCTCTCTAACCTTAGCTCTAAGCATGAACCTGAAGCAGTCTAAAGATGTGAGACGAACATTTAAGGAAGCTGTTTGGTCCATTATCACTTTGTTGTTTCCATGAGGGTCATGTTTTGTGTTATTGTTTATTTGGGACTATGCAGTACATAACAAGATGTTGTTGCTTTTCTGTTAAGCTTTCAATAAATCCACTGTGTGAATCACTTATGCAGTTATGCTTCTGTCATCATTGATGCAGTTTATAATATTTTCAAGTGAAAGATATATTTGATGCAGTTTTTATTGTTGGATAAAAATTCATGGTTTCCTGGGTTCTTCCTCTTACTAGGTGTGTACTCCGTGGATGTGTTCCAAAGAAATTACTCGTGTATGCATCGAAATATTCTCATGATTTCGACGAAAGTTGTGGCTTTGGATGGAAATACGAAACTGACCCTACTCATGATTGGGGCACCTTGATGGCCAACAAGAATGCTGAGTTACATCGCCTTACTGGAATTTACAAGAACATTCTGCAAAATGCTAATGTGACATTAATTGAAGGCCGTGGAAAGGTTGGATGATCTGACCAGGTTAAATGTAAAGATAATATCAAGTGAATTACACATGAAACAATCCCTATGTGAATCTAATGATGATTTGCTGGCCTCCACAGATTTTGGACCCTCACACTGTTGATGTGGATGGGAAACTTTACTCAGCGAGGCACATTCTTATCTCAGTTGGAGGAAGGCCTTTCATTCCTGATATTCCTGGAAATGAGTATGCTATAGATTCTGATGCTGCCCTTGACTTGCCCTCAAAACCCAAAAAGATTGCAATAGTAGGGGGTGGCTACATTGCTGTGGAGTTTGCTGGTATTTTCAACGGGTTGAATAGTGAAGTTCATGTTTTTATCCGGCAGAAAAAGGTTTTAAGAGGTTTTGATGAGGAGGTGAGCTTCTGGAAATATCATTACCAGTTTCATACCTACATGGACAAGAATGATTCTTCATGCTTGTTTTACTGTTTTCTTATGTCAATGCAGATCAGAGATTTTGTTGGTGAACAGATGTCTCTAAGAGGAATTGAGTTCCATACCGAGGAATCGCCTCAAGCAATCTTAAAATCACCAGATGGCTCACTGTCCGTGAAGACTAACAAAGGAACCTTAGACGGTTTTTCACATGTCATGTTCGCAACAGGACGTAGACCGAACACAAAGGTTTGATATTTTGTTATGGAACTTAAAATTTTGTGATCATAAGTTTTCTACGATAACCAGTTGGGAACGTGTCGAGTGTTGATGTCACTTAACACTTTCTGCTTTCTAGAACTTAGGATTGGAAAGAGTTGGGGTAAAGTTGTCCAAGAATGGAGCAATTGAGGTATGATCTGTTCTAACACTTTGGCTTTACCTTTCCCAGTTGTTTGTGTACTGTACTTGAGTGTTCATTTTTTTCTTTTCTTTTTTCACTGTTTATGGTTTTTCAGGTTGATGAGTACTCCCGGACATCAGTTCCTTCCATTTGGGCTGTAGGAGATGCTACTGACAGGATAAATTTGACTCCAGTTGCATTGATGGAGGGAGGAGCATTTGCAAAATCAGTGTTTGGGAATGAACTCACCAAACCAGATTATAGGTACTCTCCTGGCTCTCCATCTTATGGTCTAATTGTTGGATAACAAATATATATATGATGTCCTCTACATTGTACTTACTGCAAGTTACAGAGAAAGTCCTTGTAATTTATTGTGGCAATATTACGCGATGATTTTTACTCTTTTTTTTTCCTTTCTTTCAAACCATTTAAACTGGTGCCTCACATAGTGCTCTATTGAACACAACTTTGATTGGGGACAGGCTCCATCTGTGTCTTCCAGGCGCATGCCACCGGATGACCTCGAGATTTGTGTGATGAGATTATCCGACAGCTTGCACCTGGGGATGCAGATGGAGCTCTCCCCCATCAAAGTCCTTCTCTGCTTTATCTGATCAAGATAGAACATTTTCAAGATATGCGGGAATGACATTTCAAGATCTGATTAAAACATTTCAAAGATTGTGCATGCACACGTGGATCTCAGCTGGTAACTTTTGTCTGTGCGCAGTCCAATTATCTAAATTTGGTGTAATCAAATCCAAGAGAGTTACAGTTCATTGTTCACATGTCATAAATTACTCAAATCTTCCATTAGATTACTTATCAAAAAGAGAAGCCAAACAAAATATGAAAAGGGAAAAAGTCTCTCTCTCTCTCTCTCTCTCTCTCTCTCTCTCTAGTTAATTGCTTGTTCACACAGTTTTTAGCATGTTACAAAAGAAGAATAGGGTGCCTAGACATTGCAGTCCTGCTAACCTAGACCCTGCTTGGCTTTGAATAGAATCGTGTATGGAGTTCCTCACCAAGCAGATAGCCCTTAAATCTTTTAAGTGTCAATGGCCCCACTTAGGTTGTGAGTAAGTGTGATTGAGGTAATCTCAGTACTTTTCTCCAATAAAGCGTCTTAGTAAAGCTCCTGCACTATATACATATGTTCTTTCATGGTATTCCATTACTTATTTAAGAATTAAGAATGCTATATATAGGCTACAGCAGAACCATCCGGACCTGGAGCACCATCTCCACCCTACTCCCCAAGTGCTCTAACAATCTCCTCCCTGAAATGTCTTTCAAAGAAATCACAATCGAACTCAAGCGTTCTGTGCACTGAAATGGTGCCGCCTATGCACTGAAATGCTGCACCCACATGATTTTGCCTGCCTGTTTCTACTATGGCATATTTTTTCAGTGCAGCTTTCTTTCTGACTTTGGCTCAGGAACTAATCTTTAATTCTACCTGTTCTTCTTCCTTAAGAATCTCTTCTAATGTGCCCTTATTATGGTCTTTTGACAGAGCTGTACCTAGTGCTGTATTTTCCCAGCCACCTATTGGACAAGTTGGTCTTACTGAAGAACAGGTGACTCAAATGATCTGCCATGTCTGCCACCATTGAGGTTGGCCTTTAGCATTAATGTTTTAAAAATATTTTCAGGCTATCCAAGAATACAGAGACATTGATGTCTTCACAGCCAACTTCAGGCCCTTGAAGGCCACTCTCTCCGGGTTGCCAGATCGTGTCTTCATGAAACTTATAGTATGTGCAAAGACAAACAAAGTTCTGGGGTTGCACATGTGTGGGGAAGATTCACCCGAGATAGTACAGGTTTATGCTTTTCTCTTGGACCCAGGTTTTCTGGCTTGATTCATGTTTTCTGAAGCAGTAGCAGCTGACGAGATATAAATTATTTTAATCTCAGGGGTTTGCAGTTGCCGTAAAAGCTGGATTGACCAAGGCGGACTTTGATTCTACAATAGGAATTCACCCTACAGCCTCAGAGGAGTTTGTTACGATGAGAACTCCAACTCGAAAGATTCGACAGAGCAATGCATCTGAGGTTTGTCTAGGAAACTGATTCCTTCTAGGTTTGCCTGTGGCCCTTATGGTTGAACTGTGGTAATTAATATCTGATTAATTGTTAAATTTTGACCTGTTCTTGTTTATTTGTCGGTCCTTACTACCTGCACGAAAAAAGAGTAATTCGTCATCCATGCATTGGTGAGTCCTTTTCTTTATCCCTTTCTTAAATTTTCTTCAGGGAAAGGCTGATACTGAGGTTAAAGCCACAGCTCGTAGCAGTTAAATTTATAAGGTAAAACTCCTTCGAGCAGTGAGGCTACAGGTATGATGATGAATGTGTAAACCATAGCTTTGATGTTGTTTCTTTGTTAATAATATTCATTATTCTTTGCCTGATTTAAAAAAAAAAAAACCTTTGAAAGTTGTTTTGTACTGTAATCCAAAGGTACCTCACGGGCTGAACCTTCTTTTGTAGACAAATATATAGAAGAATTACAATACAGATTATTTCTGTTTGCAACATGTTAACCTTCTTGCTGTACATGCTGATTATGGTTATTTCACATTTCCAGCACGGTACTATCTTGGAAATTCCCTGTTGAACTCTGAGAAGACCCTTGAAAGAAGACTTCAGATACTGAATCATACTAAAAGGGGACCCTTCTAAGAAGAAAGAATGTGATGGTTGCAGGGTTTGGCTGAGCTTTACTAAACTGTACATCGCGAAGAAGTTACATTAATTAGACATTATTAGCCCTGGTTTGTCTCTACTAAACAGTCAGTGACTCAGATAATGATGTTAAGTGGAAGAAGAAAAATTTTGTTAAAAAAAATAAAGATCATTATATTTCTTTTTCTGACTTCACATTCTTCACTATGCTGCGATCATTTACTCATATTTTCTGAAGGGTGGTTGTATTGTGTTGAATTGGTTAGAAAGGTTGGAAGAAGATTTGTTTTAATGCTCCTGTGAAAAGGTTTTATTAGTGTGAGCAAATTTCAATAATGTATTGTAGGTTTGGACTCCTTTAATGGCATGTTAAGTGAAACCTCTCATTTTTGAAAGTTAATGTGAGCATTATATTTTCGTTTTCTGACTTCAGAAAATCGCACTCCTAATTAGACTGGTTCTCTATGTTGAAAAATCCACAGGTGACTTTGTTTTGTCTCGCACATGACGTGCAGATTAGAGGGAGCCATGTTGGTTTGCCTACCCTTAGTTTGTCTACAAATTTTGTTCATATATATTTATTTATTCAAGAAAGTATATGACGGTGGTTGGGTTGCAGAAGGCCCATGTGTATGTGGTCAGATGATTTAAGTTTTGTGTGATGATCTATTCACAGAAAACTCGTGGTTCACGCTCTGATGCTCTCACTCTGAAGGCATTTTGGAATTAAGAACATTTTTTAATCGACTGCTCTAGTTCTCACTCTCGTTCCCGCTTCTATTCTGCTGATTACTTAGGTCACAACTCACATGGGTGCTTGATGCAACCTCATCAGCATAACAGATTTATTCGAATTGTTCATGTGTACATTTGAAAAAGGAAAAAAAATAAATCTGGATTCGCTATGTAATTCAACTCCGAGGAAAAAAAGGAACAACAACAACCACAAAAAAAAATCGTGCCGTCCACCCATGAGATAGCAATCGTAGGGAATAATTGGCAACTGCATGATCTCCTCGGTGGAGAGGACTTAAAATTTTGAAGTTGTTTCAGTTTTGGAGACACAATTAGTTGGGCGAGGATAGGCTTTTCCGAGAGCAAAGGTCTGGTGAAAGACGGATGAGACAGGCCATCGTTTGGTTTTATATCTCATCCTTTCAGGTAGGTGGTGTATCCATCTTAATAGTTTTAATATATATGGGTTTCATACATGTTTGGTGTGTATTATTTAATAATTTTGTAAAGTAAATGGCATGACACATGAAACTCCACTTCTTGAACATGAAATGCAAAACTTGATATGCATATGACATGGGATTTCATGGAGTATTTTAAAGCATGTTTTGCTAGCCTTTAGGCTCATTTCACTTAACTGGTTTTAGAATGCAGGTTTATCACTAGATGGGCTTTTTTTTTTGAGATCTAGGGTATCCGGGTCTCTTAGAGCACCCGACTAGTCCCTAGGGTGTGAGCAGACCTCCATATCCACACACAACCGGTTAAAATCTTATTGTGGATATGTCTTCCTCCTCACTCCTCATTCCTCGGGCATTATGTATTTTGTATTTATGATCAAGTACGTGCGTAGGTCCAATTTATAAAAGAGACTCCATCAGATGTGAGTCTTGTGTAACTGTCGTTCTAACTATAGTTTGATTGATTATTATCATGTATACCAGCTTGTCCTCATCCTCTGTAAGGGCTTTAGTTATCTAACGAGTTTGTTGAAATCAGACATTTGATCAGTCTTCTATCTTGTGGTACTATAGAACAATGGCCAGCGGTCGTAGAAAGGATGCAAGTCAGCAAATTGGAGAGGGACATCATGCTTCAGTTTATGAGACTATTGAAATTGGAGAAGATCCCAATAACATGTTAGCGGATGATGATAGTAATGACAACGATTCAAGTGATCAACAGAATGTAGAGGGGAACCATGTTTCAACTAAGAATGAAACTGAATATTCTAACATCAAGGCATTAGCTGATAATATCAAGGGAAAGCTTGAGAGCGCACCTCCTTCAGACTTTGTGGCACAACATTGTATCTACAGAGTACATGAAAAAATTCGCAAAATAAACAAGTCTGCATACACGCCTGTGGTGGTCTCCATTGGTCCCTTTCACTGTGGAGAAGGACGCTTGCAAGCAGTGGAAGAATGTAAATTGATTTATATACGTGACATGCTCACTCGGGCAACAAAAACAGGCAACAGGTGGTCGACCATATTAGAGGAGTGTGTAGAATTTATTAAAACGATTGAAGAAGAAGCTCGCAATTGTTACTCAGAACCCATCAAGCTCAGTAGCGATGAATTTGTAGAAATGATGGTAGTTGACGGGTTTGTTCATCATCGAGCTCTTTCGAAGGAGGGATATGGAAGTCATTTACGATCATGATCCCCTTTTAAGTAACACTTGGCACATTGCGAGTTTAATTCGTGATATGTTGCTACTTGAAAATCAACTCCCTATGCTTGTCCTTGACTGCCTATTCAACCTACCTGCATTACGTGAAGATCTAAAGGATAGCTCCTTTACAATGCTCGCTCTGTATTTCTTCGATTCATCAATGCCGAGACCTGTAGAAGTTCTTAAGCAGTACTCAAATTATAAAGGCGATCATTTACTTGATCTACTGGCTAAGACATTCCATCCTCCTAAGCATCAACCTTCCAACGAAATGGCAGTGTATTGGGATTTTATACCAAGTGCGACGGAGCTCAAAGACGCAGGAGTTGAGTTCAAGAAGGGCTCTACAAAACGTAGTTTCTTAGATATCAAATTCAGTGGTGGTGTGTTGGAAATTCCTCCTATAGTTGTTCAAGATAGGACTGATTCTTTCTTTGTTAAGAAATCTTATTGCTTCCGAGCAGTGCTCCGATGGAGATGCCAATTACTTTAGTTCTTATGCTTTCTTTATGGATCACCTCATAAATTCTGGAAGCGATGTTCAGGGCATTATCACAAGTTATTTAGGCAGCGATGAAGATGTCTCTAATCTCTTCAATAAGCTCGGTTGTGAGGTAACTATTACCAATTCCTATTATTCTGATCTCTATGATCAAATAAATAAATATTACAATAAGCGTCGGCATGTATGGAGAGCGACTTTGAAGCGTGATTATTTCAACAGTCCATGGGCAATTACTTCATTCATCGCTGCAATTCTACTTCTTGTTCTTACACTCACCGGGGCCTTATTTGCAATTCTTTCTTTCGCTATTCATAAGTCTTGATTAATTGTATCGTTCCAATATTAATTAGTTTATGTGAATATATAGAACAAAAAACAAGTACAAAAAAATCAACAAATTTCATTAAAGGGTGCTTAAAATCAAGAAAACTGTATGGTAGATTGCAAAGAGCCCATCTTAGAAGGTTATTGCTCAACCCAATATTGATTGTGTGAATTTTAGTGAATCTTAAGAATTTCCTGGCTCCATTATATCTTGTTGTATCATATAAGATCGAATCACAAGCTTAAGAATTTCACTTTTAAATTTGTGCATCTTGAGAAACCAACTTGAAGATTTTAGCAGAAAAACTTCTGTTTTTTTTTTTTCTTTTGGAGAATAGAACAGAAAACAAGTACATAAAATTCAACACATATTATTATTCAAGGGTGTCTAAAATTACGAAAATGTGTGGTACCCCTTCATTTAGAGGGACAAACCTGAATCATCATCCTCCTCAAGGGTGGAAGTGTAAACAAAGTAAAGAGCCCAAATGAGTCCAAAAATTCCAAATAAAATCCATCCAAGAAGGTTGTTGCTCAACCCAAAGGGAAGCCCTGTCCCTTCAGTACTCATCCTCTCATCCACCAGAGCCATAGCTGGGCTTGCAACAGCCGCGCTCGCTGCTGTCATTAGTGCTGCATTCATGCCGACATTTGAGTTCGTCTCACATGAGGAGAGCTTATTCTCTACCGAACATCTGGTACGTCCTCTCTTGTCCATTGCCGGCAACCCTGACACCCATTTTATCTAGATGTAAATGCTTTTGCATGTTGTTATCACATTAATGAAGAAGAAAGGACATTAACATAAATATACATGATCATGTAATTCACTATTACATAACTTTTTACTGCTAATTTTTGCTTGGACTAGAACAGAAGTTTGTACGAGACCTTACCAAGAACAGATGAGGGTGCGATCCTGACGAAACCCTTTCGCCCAATGCCAGCACCGGCAATCAATGAAGCCGGGGCGGTTGCCGTGATGGTGGCCATTTTTCTTCAAAAATTAAAGAAAATGATGGCCGTAGGGTTGAAAAAAAAGAAAAGAAGAGAGGAGAATCACTGCACAAGTTCTTTTTGCTGGTGATGGTTAATTTCAGGTCTCGAAAGAATTAAAGACTTTAAGATTATTTGTTAGCAAAATCTATATGAGTATGACAAATTATGCAGTTTGCACCACACAAGTGGATATGGAGATGGATAGTCCCCTCGTATTCGTATTCTCAATCTCCATTCACCCAACCAACATCCTCCACGTCTCCCATTATGTCCCAATATTTAGATCAGATGTTCATTTTTTATAACTTTCAAATATTAAACTGAAAGCATATAAAATTCAACATGCCCAGCAAAACTTACAACCACAACCTTCTTCACTGAAAGAAATTGATCAGAGGTCTCAGCTTGTTTAGAGATCTCTGACTGGGCCTACCAATAATGTTGGAAAGTTTTCAGTATATTTTGATTTGTGTAAAACCAGATAGCATTGAATAAATTAGCTAAAACAGAACATAAATATTTGTTATTTGATTCAGATCAAACTTAATCATGAACAGCATGTGTATTCTGCATGGATCGCTGTATTTTGAGGCCTAATACAAAAAAAGAAAAAAAAAATCAGAGTAATGGAACGGGAGTACAGAAAATAGAGCCATACTGAGATCCCAATAAATGTCATCACCAGCGCAGATTTACAGTTAAAGAAAACCCGTTCATCAAGCTAAAAATCTGATCAGGACTTGATAGTGATGAACACATAATTGAAACTGCTAGAGCTGAAAAACATCAAATTGAAATTGAAGTGTATATATATAGTATAAGTCAATCTGCTGCATTCGAAACAAAAATGAAGTGATTGAACCTACGGCGACAAGTGAAAATGACTTTTCTACATACAAATACCAGCATTCCAGACCTCGCTTATTTCATCTCATTTATTAATTTAAATTGACTCAGCTCTAAGATTATGGCCGGTGAAAGAAAAAAGGTAAAAGAAGTTAGGGAAAGGTTGAATTTACATGAGAGAGAACAGAAAAGAGAAAAAATTAAGTTAACATTTGCAGCTCCGGAAAATGAAGCAATATATGTAAGAATGAAGAGTTCTTTCTACCCTTTGAAACTATCACTACTCATGAATATTGCACTGTTGCAAGAAAGGGTGGTCATACTTGACATATCTGTTCCAGTAACCCTTGTATTTCCCGATTCCAATTTCTAGCCATGGTTTCATATTTCCATCATAGTGAATCACAGCTGCCCTTTCGATCTCTCCTCGTCCCAATCCTGACTCGTAGCCAAGACCTAGGATGTGCCATCTATGGTCCAGAGGCACCGTTTGGTTATAGAAGGTAACCAGACCCAATGGCAAAGTTCCACCCTTCCACAACTCCCTCTTCTTTCCCTGCAAAATCCATCCCCCAATGGTCACAAAACAAGTATTAGAATCCCCAGATGTTAAAATGCATAAATGCATCCGTGAACGAAGACAAAACAGTTATGTGATAATGTATAATTTTCCTGCAGATGGTTGGAATAATTTCAGCCAATCTAAAAGCTTCCAAAAATTTCTGCGACTTTGGGAAAAATAAAAATCTCTTACCAGTTCCAAGTATTTAGTGTAAACTGCTGTCAAATCTCTTCTCCTCCACTCTCGCAGATCAAACACATTCATCCCAAATGCCCATGTGCATGCGTTGGCATCAAATCTTTTTGCCACAGTTGGATCTGAGAAGTTAATAAGCATATCCATCCGACGAAATGATGAATCACCTTCTCGACAGGTTTCCACCGCTCCATTAACTTTTCCCTTCATATCTACTCTCCACAATCCCCTAAGATCCCTCTGTACTACCACATCATGGTCAAGGAGCACAATTTTATTCAGCGCCGGGAAGACCTCTGGCAGATAGAAACGGAGGTGATTCAGTGACGAAGAGTATCTAGGGTCTCGAGAGTCTTGGATCTTCAACATCGAACCGTACTTGGAAGAGAGCCATTCAAAATCCTCAATGCTCTTGATCTGGATAGTGGCTTGACCAGGTGGGTTTAGCAAGAACCACATTTTTATTGCCGGGAGGTTGATAGCATCAGTCACCACATGAAAGACAATTTTCTCCTGTTCCTGAAAACATTTTGAGCAGGATTAAATTCTCTTTTTGATAATAAGTATTTTCTGAGGTTATATCTAAATTTTTTATGTGGAAAGTTATCCAGTTGCATCTTTTTGCCAAGAATCTGTCTCTAATCTATCGAAGTTTAAAAGCAACCAGAGAATAGTGTCAAGTGTAACAGTTTTCCTGTTATCCTTGTAATTTCTTCTTCATGCTCAAAAGATACAAGTTGAGCCCAATCAAGGAAGGAGCAGACAAAACTATATTAAGGGAAAACAAAACTAGAGCTAAACGATCAAAGGACCAAATCTGCAGTGATCTTACCGAAGCAGAAAAGATGGTGGAGTTAACAACCACTGCACATGCAAGAATGTTGTCAGAAAAGACAACATAGTGATAAAGATTTGGTTCATTCAATTTGTGTTGGTTAGGGAGCTCCCTCTCTTCAGGCTGCAGCATAAAGTAATTGTCAGTGAGTCGCATGGAGAGGCAATGAAGACCTTTCGGTGTAGTCCTTGAAGCAAGCTCAACAAGATACATAGCCTGATTTTTCTGTGCCCGAACTTGTTCTTCAGTGTTGTAGGTCATTGCACGGAGCTTTGTTGCCATGGCAGAGCAATCAGTGTAAACACGGCTGGCTTTGAGCAAGGAAGCTTCCATGGATCTCATCCTTTGCACAGCACTGCACAGATTTTCTGGTCTTAGATTAAACCCAAATTTAATCTTTTCTTGCAATATATTTCAGTAACTGTTCAACCTATTCTTGGATTTCATTCATTAACTACTTGTCATTTCTTTTCCTCTTTAATGGTCAGTTAGCACAACATTTCTTTTTAACTAAACTTTCTACCAAACTAGATTCTAATGGAAGATGAGAATTCCTAGGGAATCGCTTTACCTTCTCGACAAATCTGAATCCTTGGTAGCGTCACCCACTGCTCGTTCTACCTCTTTTATCCTCAACTTGAGCTCTTTTACTAAGTGGGAGTTGCTGGCTGGTGGTGCAAAATTCAAGTACGCCTTGGCCCTGATCAGCTGATCTTTCATCCCTTTTACCTTCTCATCAGTTACTCTCCGAGGCTGTGGCTTCGCAATTGCTTCTCTTTTGTCAGTTTTTTGGTGAAGTTGCCCTTGATTCTGTAACCAAAAATATTTAGTAAACTGTATATGGACAACAAGAATCAATTGAACTAATTTATTCTATTTAAACAATTGCAATTGCAAAAGATAAATAAAATCAAACTTAAAAATTGTTTTGAAGACCCACTTTATTTGGATCAATAATGTGAAAAGATTTGTGTGATAAGTCACTCCAGCTCAAGTTCCAAATTTATACACGGAACAATAAAACCTGCACTGCATTTTTAAAATTACTGTTTATTTCAAAACCTTTATTTGATTTAATTTAGTCTCCAAACAGGAACAAGGTTCGACACTTAAACCCTTCAAGTCAGATCCATATGGAATAGACCTTAGTGACAATCCAGACTTCTTCAACGTTCTGGCAGGTTTTTTTGCAACATAGAAGGCTGAAGTGTATCTTATTTTTTCCAACGAAGTGTAGCCATGAAGGTTTTTCATTTTTCCTTTTTCCTTGGTTCTTTTTTTATTTTTTTGTAACAATTTTTTAAGAAAGAGTCCTGCTGCAAACAGTGATCAGTCTTTTGAGAAATAGAAGAGATACCTATCGACAATTTTCCTTATCAAGAAAGAAACTAGCCTCCATCCCTCATTTAACAACATATTGGTTGTTATCGTTTTCTTTTTCTTTTAATTTTTTGGTAGATTATGTGTGATTTTGTAAGAAACCAACGTGTTGTTCAAGAAGTAAAATAATACTAGGAGAAGGTAACCTAATTATCTGGCAAAGAAGGAAAATACTAAACCAAAAAATAGAGCAAGAAACTCCAAACAATTTGCAAATTCAAGGAAACAAACTCTTGAGGATGATACCTCATTGTAAGAGTAGCTTTTATCTTTTACTTTACCACCACTTTGTTGGTGCCTAAAAAAACATGATAAACATCCAAAAAATGCTTCAAGCCAAGGGTTGTCATTCTACCAAACTGCTTAATCCGCCAATCATCCCATATACAATTAAACGACACTGCTAAACATACTACACCCCAACCATGAGTTCATGGACTAACCCAAGAAGAAAAAAAAAAGGAATTCAACAAACTAATTCTAGGGAATTGTGTTTCCTCATCCTGCATTCTCCTATTCATTGTGAATAAAACTCTGTTGTGAAAGTAAGTTTGTTATAAGAAGGCAGTGATATTCCTAGGGGACGGGTTAAATTGGACTCGAGAAGTCCTGGACTAGTTTGTGGTGGATTTCTCTTTCAACCAGATCCACCTGGAATAGGATGGCACACAGTTCCCTCACCAAAGCAGAGTTCTCGAAATGACATCTTGGCATTTCACCTTGTAGACCTATTAAGTTCTTCTTCCCTTAGCTGTGGGGTCTTGCTTCTTGTTCTTTTATGCATTCAAATAAAGCTCGTTGATAAAAAATAAGTTTGGAAATATTTTCAATGTAATGACAAACAAGATGTTTATTAGGCATATGTTTTCTGGAGGTAGATCATGTTGCCAATTGTTACCTATAAAGGGAGATTTAGATCTTTACATTTTTCAAAAATACTTACTAGCTTATTTTAGTTCTTTCAATATAACATGCACATGCGTTTATGTTCTCCAAGTTGACTGAATAACCAAGTCTTTATCCATGAAATGAAGACAACGTTAGGCATGATTAATACAAACCCGAAGTACAGGCTTCTGACTCAAGTGACTACAAATAAGTAAAATGAGAAATGCGGTGCCAGGAATTTAGAAAAATATGCAACTCCTTAATAATATTTTAGCAACAAGCAGGAAAACAATCAGCTTGACGTACAAGTAGCCCAACTTCTTAGGTGAATAATTCCTAACTAGAACAACTTTTAAAACTAATTTCTATTCAACACTCTGATCCAAGTAATAAAGTGTGTGTTACCGAAATCAAATCAACTTTCCTCTGATCCTAAATTAATAAACTGGGTCCTAATTACAAAGTCCAGTAGCCAAATATTTGGACACAACTATTATGGAATAAAGTTACTGAAGTAAATAAGAATCTCCTAGAGTTCACCAAGATCATACCTTTTCTTCAGAAGGGGGGGATACATTTTTCTGTTGGATTTGTTGAATTTCTGCCTTGACATCATAATCAGTCCCTGAAACATTTGAACCAAAAAGTGAGCAGAAGGACTTTCAGTAAAACCAACTAGTATCAATACCCAAAAAAAAAAAAGAACACAGAACGAACCATTTGGTTCTAATAAACTGGTATGGCTTCCGGCGTCGCTGTTAACTAAAGAATTAGAATCCCCATCTTTGTAAACAATTAAAGTAGGCTCTTTCAAGCCTTCTCCTATTTCCTACATTTTCAATCACCAAATTCCAGCAAACATTAAATAAGCAAATCAATAAAGGAAAACAAAATCTGAAATCTTCAAATCCCTTTCATTAGTTAACAATTTAGCAAACCTGCTCTACTGCATTTAGTTTGGGACTATCAGTCTTGTATTTCTGCATAAGATTTAACAAAAACATCTTCAGAATCTCTCTCCACCAAAAAAAAAAAAAAATTCAAACAAAATACGAAATTAAAAGCGAAAGAGAAACTATAAAGAAAAGTTAGGATCATACAATGCCAGATAAATCTTCAACAAATTCTTTGTGTGCTGAAATGAAGAATTCATCAAACAGTCAATTAATACCCTCATAAATTTGATAAAAACCCACAATAAGATAAAAAATGAAACAAAATTTGAGCAATCAATAAAGAAAGTTTTACCGAAAGAAGAGGTGAAATTTGATAGCCTATGAGAGACTAAAAAAATCGGAGCCAGAACCGAGATAGAAAGTAAAGAGAGGATGAGGATCCTCTGGCATCTTAGATCCTGCTTCATCAATAAACTTTACCCAGAAATTCTAGGGTTTTCTCTTCTTCTTCTTTTTACCAGATAATGCATTTGCAGATTTAGGGTTCCTTCTTCTCCTTCATCGGAATCTAGAGAAAGAGAGAGTTAGAGAGAGAGGAGGCCTATATTTCTGTGTCTGTAGAAGAATTTAACATTGAATTTTATATGTTTCTTTTTGAAGTTTATATGCTTTGGAGTTTGCAGCGAGATTTAGAATGCGGGGATGACGATGATGGCGATGTATGATGATATGGTATGATCATGATGGTGGTGATGATGATGATGGAAAGTTAGTTTGCTACTGTGTATTGTGTCTCACCTGTAAAACAGTGAGCCCAAGGTGTTTTGCCTTACGTGTCAATTTCTTGGAAAGCAATGTCTGTGTAAGTGAAATACAATGAGAAATCGCCAGCTGTGTACGATAGGATGTTTATTCAATCTTGTGATTTGTGCAGTATGCATCACGATCTACACGGTCAAAGGCTGTAGCCGTTATAAAAAAAAACTTCAACGGCTATAAATTAACTGCACGTGCCCTCCACCAGTCTCAAGATAAACAAGTGGTGTCATACGTTCATCTTTCCTTCTTCAAATTCAAATTTTTATTTTTTTCGGGATTTTTTATTTTTATTTTTATTTTTGTCTTCAAAACTAAACCTTATTATGGCCAACCATGGAGCGTGCACTGTGTAGAGTAAATATTGACTTGTGTATATTGTGTATTTTACATTATCAGGAAAGAGAATTGTGTAGATTTTTTTTTGAAGTAGGGGTATATCTATACTATTATATAAATGGAATACCCTTTCCAGGTAGTTATTTCGTTGAATGGCCTCACTTTTTATCAAATACCAAAAACTACCCTTGCATTAAATGAAAAATAATTTTGTTTTGAGGTTTCCAATTCATCTAAAGAGGGTATTATTGTCAATACGTAGAGACCCCCACTCACCTACGAATTCAGTTGTCAATATGTATTTAACTTGAATATTAAAATCTTACCCATTTAGATAATATAATTTATTTATTAATTCAGACCACAAAATAATACATTTCAGAAAAATTATCGGCTAATACGCGTTATGCACGCTCATCGCGCGTGCTTTAGGGCTCGTTTATTTAAGATGAGCGAAGTTACATCATGAAAGTCGTGTGAAACACATAGAAACTATTAAGTACAATTGATCTACTAACGAAACAGATAATAAAGAGCTATAAAAACCACTACGAGGGCTAGCGATATCTTTACCAAAGGGATATAGAACAATACCTACAGATGTTACATAAAACAAAATAATAAAAAACCACATTCCAAGACTTTCTAAGTCATGGAAGGAATGCATCACCGTTAGGCTAAAGACCTATATGTAAATTTAAAAAAAATATAAAATTGTATGAAAAAAATACACGAAGTAGAGTATGGGAATCCGCTCATTTGTGTGGCGAGTGGGCGAATTCTGAGAATAGATAATGGAATTTTTTTTAACTTAGTATTGCATGGACTTTGAGAGTGACCCAACATGAAGTCTATCAAAGACCGTCCGGTGTTTTCCTTAAATATAATATATATATATATATTCAATTTTATGTATGTACACAATTTGCACTGCACATGCTCTTAGAAATCTATTTTTAATGGAAGCTAATGAGTTGCCTAACAAATCAATATATTTGCATCATGAGCTGGGAGAGAGGCAAGGTTTTTTCATTCCACAATTAAATTGAATAGTGCTACCCAACCCCACCCTGCTTAGGGTAAAATTTGTATCATAACCATTAGCTGCATAATTAAATAACTCTTAATACTAGAAATAATAGAAGTAATAGTTAGATACCGATTTAAAAAAAAAGCAATAGTTATATTTTTTTACTCATAAAAATTATAATAAAAAAACACCTAAATTTACCGCATTACCGGCTATCTTCATTTTAAACTCCGATTACCGCGCACAATTTTCACCCCCACCTAACAAGTTAACAATGTGGGTGAGATAGCACGATTCAATAATTTTTAATTTAAAAGTTAGGTCCTTGGAGAGTTTTAAAAATATTATTAATAATTTAATAAATTATGATCTTAAAATTAAATAAAAATCATAGAATTTGTAAAAATTTAAATAGGATT
>MVGT01003118.1:597851-639326 GCA_002174775.1 Macleaya cordata | reverse complement strand
TTAAAAATAGTTTAAAAAAAAAATATATGGGGCGGCCTCTAAAATATATTCTTTTATCAAATTTAAACAACGGTAGCACTGTGAATAGGATTGTGTATTTCTAAATTTTTTAAAAGTTTTTAACTTTTACACAATCAAAATAAACAACACTACTCTGGATGCTCTAATAATTTCTAATTGAAAATAAGGCATAAGTAGAGATGATCATAAGTTAGAGATTAAAATATCAGACGGTTGAGATGCATGCAATAAGATGGCATCAATAATTTTGAGGAAATCAAATTTGCCCAATTTAAGTGGGCTCCACAAAAGTTGTTCCCTTGATGAAGACATAATTTTTTGATGCACCTAACCCTTACATGCATCAGCATCTCTCTTCCTAAATACAACGCGTGAATCAAACAATTTAGCAGGCGCCATTCTCTCTTTCTTGTGGGGGTCAATGCTAACATGCGCTCTGAGCGATACTTAAAAAATAGAAATTGTCATACCTTATGTGCCGGAAACTGTAAAATTAAAAGCTAAAAAAGTGAGAAACTCGTGGAGGGGTTGTATTGAGTATGCGCGTGCAGGTTACTAAGTTGTCCACCAACGGCGCAGTTTATCTCCAACCCTTTTTATCTAAGCTCTTAAACTCGTTGTTTTTCGTAAAAAGAAAGGAAACCTCCTTCAGTCTTCGTGGGTCGTCAAAATCTTCTCGATTTCGAGCCTCGATTTGATCATCAAAACACAACTCCTTTACACAAAATCCAAATCCAACAAAACCCACGTCGTATTTTCTCAAGTTTACTCAAACCCATCTTCCAATCACCGCTTCAAACTCCATCTATTTTTTTTGTTCTGTTCATCAATCAGATCGAGAGAGGTGATAATTTCAGACTCAATACATCTCATTAAGCAAAAAAGTTTGTTTTTTAAGGCTTTTTTGCGTCTAATCTTGCCTATTTTCTTCGTGATTCTCATTGTTTCTTGTGCTGAATGCAGTTACAGAAAGAGATTAACTTGAATGCAAATCTCATGTTCTGTTGCGTATTGCTAGCATGCACCGTATGAATACGTTCCTTTAAGCTGCGTTGAGGGATTTTGCGAGGTTTAGGTGATGACGAGCCATGTGGTGAAAGTTCGTAGGGAGACGCTTGCGGCGTGCATGACGTGCCCTCTCTGCAATAAGCTCTTGAAGGAAGCTACAACTATATCTGAATGTCTTCATACGTGTGAGTTTTTCTTAGCTCTGTTCTTTTACGTGTTTGTGATTTTTTTGATCTGGGATCTTCAAAGTTTGCATTTTTCATGTCCTGGGTTGTACGTATTATGTGATTCTGTGATTTGGGTCCTTTGTTGTTTATGTTTTTATGATCTGTTTTTTTACGTTCTAAATTTCGTCCCTTTCTACTGTTTTTGACATGGGATCTTCAAGTTCGCATTATCATGAACTGGGTAGTACGTATTATGTTTATCTGTGATTTGGGTTTGTCTTATTTTTCATTTTACGATTTGGGTCCTTTTGTAGTTTACGTTTTAATAATCTGGGTTATTTTTATTTTGAGTTATTGTGATCCCCACTTCTCATATTTTGCTTTTGCTATTGCATAATCTTGCGTTCATACTTTTTTTTATATCTGGGTTTCTCCTACTCTTTAGAATTGAGGCTTAGCTAGAGAAGAAAACGAGATCAAGAAAATTCTGATTCTTGTTCTGATAATTGGTTTATTAGAATTCGAGGTTGATGTACGATTGAGCCTACCAAAAAGGAAAAAAAAGAGAAGACATTACAATAAATGAACCTGGTTTGGAATGTAGGGTGTTTGGGTTATTAGATGACTTCCTAATTTTGTGGTTCAAAAAAAAAAGTGAGACTTTTGTTAGATGTGTTCTTTCTTTTTACCCCCTCTTTTAAATTCAAATACTTTGAGGCATCAATTTGCTGGGTTACCTAGGGATGGGCAATCAACCAGATTGTACATGGATGCTAGTTGAGTCGGTAGCTCTAATGTCTAGAGCTGCTTATGAGGTTTAGAAACAGTTGCATTAAAACTCTCTCTCTCTCTCTCTCTCTCTCTCTCTCTCTCTCTCTCTCTCTCTCTCTCTCTAGAAAAAAGAAAAGAAAACAACATACAGCATATTTAAATTTTAGAACAATTTGATGGACGGAGAGTTCACGGGATCAGTTGATTTCCATTCTTCTAATCTGCTTTGGCCAATTACGTACTTTTTATGATCACAGTGTCATCATTCTGCTTAACATTGTTGTCTTAGATGAAACAGCTTGTAGAGAATACAATCTGCAAACTGGATTGCCCCTTGTGATGGAATCTGGTTATTTCTTGCTTATGGATGTTAGATGTTGATAGCAATGCAATCGTGTTTCTTCTTTGTCCTTTTGATGATCTTGACGTGACTGCTGTTCAAGAATTTCTTTTGAAGATTAGATTGAATTCATTGATGAACGGTTTTGGATTTTCTTAGAAGCTTCACTGTTCCATGTTCATAAAAGGTTCCTAAGGAATGAACAAAGTTTCTGTTTAAGTCATCCTATTTGTTGGTTTGTATGAAAAGTGGTTTTTTCTTAATGTTGTAAGCATTTTGCGTGGAGAATGTCCTATAGGAGTCTTTTTTCACCAATCTTTATCTTTATCGTTTCTTTAAAGTCCTCAGTAGTTAGTAGTCACTAGGGTTGCTGGTCAGAGCTAACTACACATCTGTCCGTATTTCACTCTGGTTAGGTTGCTTAGTTTCTTTCCCTTTTGATCTTCTATGATTAAACTGAAGGATCTGAAGTACCAAAAATATTGTCTTTCCACACAATGTTGGTATACCCTTGCAAAATCAATAACTATCGAGATCAATCATTCTGACAATGTAACAAGGATTCTCTACTGTTTATAATTATGCTGTGTCCGATAACCTCTATTATTTATTTGTCAGACGCATGGAAGCACATTTTTTTCAGAAAAATCTCAATTTGTTCAAAGATTTATTTTCAACTACCTGTGGATCAGCTTCTTGAAGTACAGTTTCTATGATACATGTCGGGTCTCGGGTTTGTGGGGTCAGTGCATCTATATTTTTGTTTTGGTAATAATAATTCAAGTATTTGTGATACTTTTTGACTGCATTGAGATGAAATATCTGATACTTTTTGTTTTGATCTTAAAATCAGTTTGTAGGAAGTGCATATATGAGAAGCTAACAGATGAGGAGGTAGATTGCTGTCCGATATGCAATATTGATCTGGGTTGTGTTCCAGTGGAGAAGCTGAGGTAAAATCTTTCTTCCTGACATATTCTTTTGCCACTATATTCTTTTCTGGTTTTGGTGAATTTCTCCCTCAAATATGACAAGTATTTGTGCTGTGTAGATATAAGATTTGACCTCTAGTTTTACTTGACCCCATCATGTCACTCTCATTTAGATATTGCGTTTTCCTTTGTGAATCACTGCATTAGATTGTGTTGGACTTTCTTTCTGATACATAAAATCTGAAGTCCAATAGTTGTATGAGGTGCAAGGTTCTTATCTTAAAGTTGTTACAGAAAAGTAAAGCACTTCCATTGTTATAGATCACAATAGATCTCATGGGATACTTACTATATATATATATCTTGTTTCTCCTGATGAAAACTAATGATGGAAGCATTTCAAACTAGCACTTAAAGCAAACTCTTGAGTAAGCTTGCTAACAAGTTGCACACTTTTTGCGGAGGATTGGTTATCTTTGTTGGTTTCTTCCTTTTATCTGAGATCGCAAGTTGCTTGGTAAGAGACATGTTTGTTCCTAGTAAAAAAAAAACCCTAAACGAGTCTTTTATTGCACTTCTTTCCACTCCATTTGACCTATTAGATTAATTGTTAAATATCTGCTTATCCCGCCACTTCTTTCCACCCCATTTTGTTTCAGGCTGGTTTATTATCGTTTTTCCTTCTTTGAACTGCTATAATTAAAGATAGATATTTTCTAGCAAGAAACAATTCATATCCTTGCATTTGGTATAAACTAGTGATATCTTTTTGTCACCAATACGGGATTCCATCCCATGCACTCCTTTGTTCCAAACCAAGACATGCATTTTTTCTAAAACAGAGGTTTATGTGGAGATATGCTTATTGAAGCAAATACTTTGATTGTGTGTGATCTGCAGGCTAGACCACAATTTACAAGATGTAAGGGCCAAAATCTTTCCTCTCAAAAGGAGAAAGGTTAAGGCACCTGAAGTCATGCCTACAATTTCATTGCCAGTAAGAAGAAAGGAGAGATCACTCTCTTCACTGGTGGTCAGCACTCCCCGAGTATCAACACAGACCAGCTTGACTGGAAGAAGAACAAAAGCTGTTGCTAGAAAGGCTGCTGCTTTACGAGGATCTAGTTTTGTCATTGAGGAGCCGGGCAAAAAGGAAGAAGATGCTCTAGAAGAGCGTCACGAAAGCTCAAGTTCACCCGAGACCCTGAGCAAGATTGCTCAAAATAGAAGGCAGGTAAAAGAGGGCATACATTACTTTGTTTGTTGTTGTAGCTATTAACTTTTCCAAGACGCGAATACAATTAATTGGGCCAGGAATTTTGTACCTTTGCTTAATTTACTAACTGTTACCTGGCATCCTTAACTGTTATACTGGCACAGAGTTCTTCCACTGCAGAACCATCGAACCATCACATTCCTAATAAAGATAAAGAAAATGTTGGTGAATCGTGGGCAGGGAAAATTGATCTCTGGAAACCCTTAAACTGCCTTGTTGAAGCTGCAAATAGAACAAAGTCTCATAAGTTCAGTTCACAAGCATCTACTATCAAGTTGGAACTAAACAATGACCCAGACAGTGAAGTTCGTGTGCCTAAAACCAAAGTCAGGGAGCATGTGAACAAATCAAAAGCCCAGGATGAAAAAACTGGCACTAATATTACCCCTTTAGGGATGGTGAAACCTAGAAAATTTCTTAGGATGGGCAGGAAAAGGGCTGCTGCTTCTGGCGAGCTTGGCGTTACAGGTCAAGCTGTCCTTGATGCTGTGGGTGCTAAACGTGACAGAAGAAATAGTCCAATTTGGTTCACATTAGTGGCTTCTGAAGACCAGTAAGAAACCATTTCTACTTGAGATTAAAAGAATTGGCTTCTTCTAAGGACTAGAATTTTTTAAATTAGTCATATCTCGCTCTTGTGTTTTTCAGGGAAGGAGATGCTCCCTTGCCGCAGATATCTGCATGTTACTTGAGGATAAAGTGAGTTCCTTTGTTTTCACTACTTCCTCAATACTTACAATTCTTCAGTTATTTCTGTATTTTATCTAGTTGTGTTTGACAGCTTAAACCTTGGCTTTAGATATCATAACAATGCATGTGTATTGCTTCAAGCATGGAAGTATTTTACTGCCATATCTATGTTATTATCATCTGTCCAGTGAACGGCTCCCTTGTGTACATTGTTGAAAAACCTGACTCAACTAAGTCATTAAAGTTTGCAGCAATTTCACCCTCAGATGAGGAGGAAATGAGCTGGATCACGTGTACGACAGTAGCCTCATTAATTTTGCTATAAAATACTTATCTGGTCTATATTTTCAGTTTGTATTTCTCTATGCTTCTAAATCTTATCTTTGCATGTTTTTGGCTTTTTATTGGTTTTTGGAAAGAGATGATACTGGAATGCCTCACTGAATTGTTACTATAGTGCTTCTTGCAACCTTTATTAGAAAGTATCTCATTTCATATTAAATTGCTTTGTTCATTGCCATATAGGGACAGTAATATTCCTGTTTCGTTCATCCAAAAGTATCTCGTGAAGAAACTTGATCTTACAAGTGAAGCCGAGGTAAGTCGAGCTCTGTTTCTTTTCAAGAAAGTACATTAAAATCAGACCTTAGTAGATATATTTTGCTATATTGCAAGTTTAGTGACAAAAACAAAAACTGCAAAGATTTGAAATTTTGTTTTGTTTGTGGCATATGCTTTGTACCTCTGGTTCCTTCAGGTTTTAACAAAAGGTTTAAATAACAGCCATTTAACCATTCATAACAGTGTTTTAAGGATCTTTTTTAGTACCCGTGATATACTATAATCATGCTCCTTCTAATGGCTCTTAATTACCGTTAACACATTTGCCCTGCTTGGTATCCTGCTAATATTTGCATGGCAATGCATCAATCTTTATACGTTTTTGGTGGTATATTTTCATGGTGGTTTGCAATGGGCTCACAATTAAGAGGTAAAATAGCTGTGAATTATCAGCAAAAACCCCCTACAAAAGTTCAAGCATTCCTAATGATGCAAATATTAGCAGGATACCAAGCAGGGCCACTATTTTAGGACTATTTTCATGTTTTAATCTTATTTCATTGTTTTCTAAATAGAGAATCTACGTAGATCGTATGTAGTAGTAAAATAGGAACAATTAGAGTGACATGAAACAAGGGTACCCATTATTATGGTGAATAACTGTCAAACCAAATGGTTACTCTTACTTCCATACTTAAGCCTGGTTTTCTACCATGCAAGGAACTAACCTGATAGTTCATACCGAAGTTAATTATAAAGTCATTCACTTTGATTACAAAGTTGCTGACTTGTATAAAGTTAATGACTTATACAAAGTTAATAAAGTTCTCCCTTCGGGGGGAAATAATAAATTTTATGTCCTAGGTATGAAATCATTAATCATTGTGTATATGCGGACTGGTTCTGTATGAGATGTATAGAACAGATTTAGGTTCTGAATGTTAGGTGATGACTATTCTGGATGTTGCATTGACTCATCTATTAAATTATTATTTAATAGGTGGAGATCCGATGTCACGGTCAGCCAGTTGTCCCCACATTGGAACTGCATAACTTGATGGATTTATGGTTACAGACGGCTACGACATCGCACAGAATTCCCACACCAGTGGGCACCACTGCCAAGGATTTTGTGATGGTTTTAGCTTATTCGCGGAAGGTTCCAGCCCTCTTAAAAACCTAGACCATAAATTCTTCTTCATCTACGTCTTCAGTAATCTATATTTCCCTTGAGATCTTAATGTAGCCTTCCATTCAAGGATATCCTTGCATGGATAGAATTTTACCGATGTTTATTTTTCTCTCTTCATTCAACCTGTTTGTAACAAAATGAGTTTTTTTTTCTTACCATAAATAGTGGTTTACTTTGCGTTGTTTTGTCCATTTTAATGTTGTATTACAGAAGCATCTAGCAGTAAAGATGCAACGTTTTAAGGATAAGTATATTCCAGGATCCTATATTTCGGGTAGGCTCTAACTGATGGTTCTTATATTTGGTTTTAATGTATCCAGGACAGATTGAATACTTGCACCCAGAAGAAGATTAGTAGCTCTTATATGTACAATTTGGCTTTTCACTGTCCATTCAAAGCTCTAATCTTGAAATAGAACAGGGTGCATCTGTTTCTTTACTGACTAACAAGAATTCAGATTTCAGACCAATATCAGATTTGGAAAAGGTGGGACACCTCTCAACCTGGCCATATATATGTAAACTTGACTGCATTTTTCTTACTACAAATTTTTTGCCAAAAGGCCCAAAGAAGACTTAGTTTCTGAAGGTACAATCAAACTTGATAACCAACCTAATTGAACTATCTTAACCATCAACTCACCATATTTTCAGAGTGATTCTTGACGTGTTTGGTCGATGTGGTGGACTCGATCTTGAGACTAATGACTGATCTGAAGATTCAGGGTGAATCCATGGACACTTGACAATATGGAATTGGCCCAACCTATTCTTACACTCTGCTTACACTCGCTTGTGCTTGTGGGTCATGCATGGATGGGGAACGTAGAGCTGGTAAAATGACCTGTGAATTGCCAACCCTACCTTAACTCGATCTGCAAGATCCTACCCTAATTCGACATGCTGACTAAACCGATAGGTTAGGGTTGGAATTTTTTGACTAGTTACCCCTTCAACCTTATTAGAGATAGGGTCAACCCTGACTCGTTTAACTGTTTTATATAGAAAAATACTAAGCGGATAGGATTAGGGTTTGAAAAATTGACCCGTTTTATAAACTAGCCAGAATTATGATTTGATAATCTTAACCCGTTAACCCGCATAGGTCGATCCTAATCCGACCGTAGAGAGCATACATGAGATGGTTTAAGCCTTAAGGGCTGATTCTCCACCATCGATGGAATACTTCTTAAGAGTAGGCGCTTGATATTTCAGCCCAACATTTTACTAGGATGTATAGCGTCTTTGGATTTGTACACCTGTCCAAAGGTCCTTCTTGTTCTTTCAGATCGATACGAAAGAAGTGTTATCTAACGGTTCAAACCTGCACAACGGAATTCCGGTTAATAAACCTGTGCACACAGCACATAAATTTTCTATTCTTCTTCATCTCCGCTAAAACCCTTGCAGCTTACTGATTCTCTCTCTATTTCTTTAGAGTCTCTAAATCGAAGATGCAGCAGGTAAAAACCCTAGAAGAAATCTTAAGTTTTTTTTTTTTTTTTTTTTTTTCTTTTTTCTTTTTTCTTAACATTTGGATCTGATATTCCTGGTATGTTTTGAAGGGTGGTGGATCAGAGACGGAAGTAACATGGGAAGATCAGCAGAACATAAACAAATTCGGAAGATTGAACAACAGATTTCACGAGCTCGAGGACGAGATCAAGATTGCTCAGGTACCCCTTTAAAATAAAATACTGCTTTGATTTTTTATTTTTCTTGTTATTCTACAGATTTTGAAGCATCTGGGTTTGTTTTTGTTGGATAATCTGAAATTTTGAACCCCATCTTTTGTTTCTCTTTGTTTACTTTTTTTTTTTGCTTGTAATATGATTATGTAAACGAAATTTCCATCCATACATATTTCAGATGCTACTGGTTGATCATTATAAACAGAACCAAGAAAGAGAAAAATTTGTATGCTAAAATTTTGTTGATGTTTGAGAATTTTAGTTTTCTGCATTTCATACTTCTGCAGTTCTTGTCCACATAATGTCTGCATTGGGTACATATTTAGGGCCCTTGTCCATATACTGCTCCAACTAATCACATAGGATAGGGGTCCTAAGTGGGTCTAAACAGTGGTGGGTCTCTATAATTGCACTCAACATGTAAACACGATGGCGATGAAATTGACCTTCCCTGTGTTGCCACTGCCACCTTAGCTAGAAACTCCCACCATTATACTGAAGAAGTTTGGACTATCACTCCAGAAAACTTACTTCAATTCAATGTTATTTGGATTCTATTTCTGTTTCTGCTTGTTTTTGGTGTCTTGTGATATACTTCAGTCTCTGGTTTCTTTTGCTGGGGAGGCATAAGTATTTATTTGGCCCATCTTGTTAGCTGCAAGTTAAACTGCCCAGGAATGAGGTTTTGAAACCATTTCACCTATCTATTGTTTGAGAGTTTAAGGAGGGTGAATTAGATCTTACTATCTTAGAAAAGAAACTTAGCTACAACCTTTTAAGAGCAATCCAAGTTGTTAGCCGTCTTTTATCATTGTTGGGAGAATATTCTTCTTGTATAGATCTATAGCCTAACATTGCTGGTTCCAAGCCAGATGAAGGGCGCACTTTATGTTAAGGTGTTAGCCGATATGAATTTTTTTTCCCATAAACTGTAGTTGCGGCCTGTTGTTTTAGGCTTATGCTAGGAAATAGAAGATTTGGCTGAATCAATAAATTGCTTTGCATCTTGACTACCCATGAATACCATCCCTTTGCTGCTACTGATAGATTCTGGTTGTGAGGATTTGAATATGTTCATCCTGCTGTGGTCTGTATAATCTGAAATTATGAATTTGGAAAATGTATGGAAACGATCCTTTTATATGCTCTCGGATCTTTCTTTTTCTTTTTTATTTGATGTAGGTCTATATAGTGAAATATAATTTTAGACACTTTTTTTCCTGACGATAACTTTTTCACCTTTGCGAAAATCATCCAGTTCTACTCAATTGTGGGGTTCTCATCCGTGCATAAAACTGGCACTTGAATATCCATATGGACCCATAGATAGATATGAAGAGTGATTGATAGATAGGTGGATGGATCTTGAGCATGTTCTTCAAACTATTTACTGTGACATTTGTACCAGGTTTTTATGGTTCTCTCACTCTACTTAACTTTTTCTGCTTTTCTCTCCTCTATGCCGTTGAAGCCATCAAAGCAATATATAAATTGCACCAAATGCAGTTTTCTTGAACCGGATAAGTGGTTGGCGTCATTACTTTTATCAGTGAAAATAATGTGTTCATATAAAATTTTCTTTTCTCCTTTATACTAGTTTTGTTTCATGTTTTTCCTCTAGGCGCCTTTCCAAATCTTTCAAGTGGTTGTTCTTTTGCAGGAAACAAATGAGAATTTGGAGGATGCTAGCAATGAATTGATCCTCACTGACGAAGATTTGGTGAGGTTCCAGATAGGGGAGGTGTTTGCTCATATGCCAAAGGAAGAAGTAGAGGACAGGATAGAGCAGATGAAAGAGGTGACTAGTAAGAACTTGGAAAAGCTGGAGGAAGAGAAGGATTCGTTGCTTTCTCAGATGGCAGAGTTAAAGAAGATTCTGTATGGGAAGTTCAAGGATTCTATCAACTTGGAGGAGGATTAATTGGGTAATGTGTTTCCATCTTTTTCTTGCTTTGGATGCCAAGATTACCTCGGAGAAAACATAATTTACTTTTACTGGGTGAAATGCTTTGTGGCTACCATATTTATGACATTATTTCAAAACCTGCTTGGAAATGTACTCATCTCTGTAATCACTGTGCTTCTTTTGGAATTTATTTGTAGATGCCAAAAATTGTTCGTCTTCCCAGTGCAATGCTTCTGATTTTGTGGTCTTTTATGCCTGCTGATTTTTCTTTGGAGATGCTACCGACTTTATGGCCATATTCTGTTGTCTTCCCGGAATTATGAACATCAATTTGTTGACAAAGACATAGCTTGGATTATCATGATATTCACTGCACACACTGCAAGAATCGTAAAGTATAGTGACTACAACTACATAGTGCAACATTTAAGTCAACTTAAGGGATCGGGAATCCAATCTTAAAGACGTTAACTTAGTAACTAGTCATTGCTGTCCAAGAGGTATTTGGTGACCCTTAGGTCCTGACTTTCTTGACAACGTTGTTTGTCTGCTTGATTTGCAACTCTTCTTCGTCCATGGCTTATCTGAGACCTCTTTTGTGATCAACCAACTCTTCTTCTTGAATATGCTGCATCGACAGAGCTCAGTCATGCATCTAAAATTTATCGTACATGCACTGGGCAAGTTTTCAGATTTCATTCTTTCCCCTTTTTTTTTTGGAAATGGATTGAAGTGTACCTAGTAAAAATATTATCCTCTTCTCAAGTGAAAGAGAAGGATTTTTTTTTTTTTTCATTTTATTTGTTTTGATTGAAAGCATTGAGTTTATTGAAGGACAATAGGAGCCCTCCTCCCTGCAGCCTGTGCTGAGCAGGGACCAAGCAAGACGACTACATTGGTGCGTGCGTCTTTTGGTTAATGATGTCTTTAAAAAAGAGAAAATTAGAAAGAATAGAAAGAAAGAAAGAAAAAGAAGCAACCTGGACTGAGTTAAACAACGGCCTGCACTGATGGGGACCAAGATGACTAGTAGTTGTTATGTTAGTTTGTTGCATGCCAACACTCCACAAATTAATGGTTACACAGGGTCCACACACGTTGCCTCGAGGGAGAGAGAAACTCAGAAACTAACAAGTTGTTTATTTTTTTGGTAGAACTTTTATTCTAAAAGACTAGCCCATTGCGCATTATTAATTAGGTAGCTAGGTTTAGAATTTGTCTTAATTAGGTAGGTTGATTGATCTTTATTTGATTCTCACGTGGAGTTGCTTAGTTGTGCTAGAATGTTTATGGTTTTCCTTTTTCTGTTTTTTAATTGGTATGGCCAAAAAGAAAAAGTACAAATAACCCTTTTATAATTCTAAGTACCTATCTGTGTAATTTTCTTAAGGGTGAGGTTATATAGCTCTCTTATATCATCCTGCCTGCCCCTACATGCAATGCATGTGAGGGCTGATTTTCTTACAGAATGATCTACATGGTGAAGAGGACATACTCACTTGAAATCAGCTCGTTCTGAAATTTCTAACCTCAAATCTGTCCGTTCTAAATCGACGGTCAAATAAAGAGTTAAATAGTTACTAATTTTTTAAGGACTAATTTGAAGGGGGTTAGAAATTTTAGAGCTAGCTGATTATTGAATAGAATGATATAAATAAAGAAGAGAACATTCTGTAAAAAAATCAGCTATTGGATGCGTTGCATGTGGGTCCTACAGGGGCGGGATGATATAAGGGGGGCTATATAACCTGACCCTTTTCTTAATGTGAATAAGATTTTGAAACTCGCAACACCTGGCCTAGGACTAAGTAACCAGAGTGCGGAGCGGCTAATTAAAATTATCCTTAATTTTGAAATGCCTTCAAAGCGAGGGTGTGGTTCTGCTCGAGAGTGCATGGTTTTAGAGTGAGAGCATCATCATGTATTACGATTCCAGTTATTAAGGTCCATGACTCCTGCAGCGCATACAAAGCCTACGTATATCGGTGCAATTACATAGATCAAGACCTAAAACAACAACCACTAATAAATTTATAATCCAATACCTCCCACATAGGGGAGGGTTATCAGTATATACCTTAGTAACCAATAGTGTAAAGTGGTACGCTCCCGTTTTGGAATTTCACATTCTTGCTCTAAATCATGCTCTGATGCTCTTGCCTTAAGACATTTTTTAATTCACCGCTTTGATGTTCTGACTCTCATTTTGATTCTCGCTCCACGCTCTGATTATTTAGGTATACCATCAGACTAACCGATGGTTGGTCAAGGACCACTAAATCCTGGGTTTGCCACGCGTACGTATCGTGATCTTGGAACATGGTTTTTTATTTTTTATTTTTATTTTTTTTAAACAAAAATAAGAAGAAAAGAAAGAAAGAAACTCAAGATGAGATCTGGTTTAATATATGCAAGGATGATCTAATTTTGTTTTCTTTCTCTAAATTTTGTTACATCAACACAATTTGAACATCCCATTATTAGTACATAAAAAATCTCTCCCATCAAATGATTTTTTAGTTTGTTTAGGGTGCCAGCCATAAACAAGCACTATATACATTTTGAGTAATTTTTGATGGATTAAGACAACTTGTACTCTTTAACAATAACATCATTCATTTACAAAATACCCATTCCTTTCAGATGGGTGGGTTCCACTTCACTCTTTCACTATTTCAGTGAAACGATTTAAAATCAATATATTCCTTTTCTTCCAGTGAAGCTGATCAATCATGGAGAATTTTTTTATATTCACAGATATGAGATCATGGAGAGATCCTCTTCACCAAAATCTCAACTCAAACTGAACTTTCTATTAAGCCAAAACAATCCAAAGATCTATTCAAACCTAATAAAAGAGGAAATCAAACAGTCAAGAATGTTTTAACGTGTACTCCACTAATTACCCTTAATTATCAATATATAAGCTTAATTACAACAATCTTTGTTCTAGCCATAGCTTCTTATTAATTTGCATGTATTAATTTTGTATTAATTAGACTACTAATTGTAATCATATATGAATTCTTCTTTGTACAAAGCTATAACATCAGGTGACATTAATCACCTGAGACAAATAAATTCTGAAGATCTTCTTCTCCAAATGACCCCTCTTAAAAATACAACCCTTCATCTTGCAGTGCAATTTGGAAAATTAAGTTGTGTTGAAGAAATTTGCTACAGATGTCCAACCCTAATATGGCAAGCCAACTCGAAAGGCGACACTCCATTGCATTATGCCGCGAAGTTTGGGCTATTCGATATAGCTACGTTTCTCATTCGTCGTGCCGAATTCTATCATCATGAAGACATCGAAAATGGAGGAGATTATTTTGAAGGATTATTATCGCCAGTGCAACGGCTAGTGAGGATGAAAAATAAAGAGAATGACACAGCTTTACATGAAGCGGTACGAAATCATCGATTTGACATAGTGAAATTGTTAACAGAAGCAGACCCAGTTTTCATATACTTAGCTAATAATGAAGGTGAGACTCCGCTTTACTTAGCTGCCGAAGAAGGGTTGTATGATTGTGTGGTTCAGATATTACAGACATGTCCATCTTCTGCTTATGGAGGCCCCCATGGAAGGACTGCTATGCATGCTGCAGTATCGAGTGATAATTCAGGTATTACATACATATGCAGCAGCTAGATAGAAGCTTAAGCCTAGATCTTGATTCTGATTAAAACAGTTTTAGGAAAACAATTTTTGATCCAAAATAGTTTAGTTTTATGGAGATGGGTAATGCTACGGGGAGATTTTCTGGTAGATCCCGTATAGAGATAATCAAATGACCGATTTTCAGTGAGGATGACTTTCTCACAATATAGATCATTCCCACCGAAAACGATATCATTCTAAGACTCCTAATCCTCTCATCTACGTGGTGTAATTTTGAGTCTTCTATTTATCCGTTGAAGTTTAGATGGTAATTTTTAGAGGGTTTAACGTTTTAGAATAATATAATTTTTAGTAAAGATGATTTACATAGTAAAGAGATCATCCTATCTTCGCGTGGCATTTCTGATGAGTTTCATAACGGCTGTTTTTTTTAACAAGAATCTATTTGGAGTATTTTGACTAGTATATATTTGATATTGTACTCCAATGGTTGGTAAGAGTGTCATGTGGCATTCTTTAAGGGCCCACCCAAAAATGTATGACCCTGTATAATTGGTGGACCACAATAAAAGGTCAACTTGATGAACCTGACTACCTGAGTATCTAATTGGTTTGTTGATCTCTTTGGGCCCACTAGAGAGAGAGAGCCGGAGAGGACTAAACATTCATGTGGCAAGTGTGAAGATGTATACTTACAAAAAAAAAATACAAGTGTGGACTCCACCAACTAACCCACCTAGTGGGGTTCTTGATTTGTACTCTTAATATAGAAAAAAGAGATAAAATAATATAAGAAATTTAGTTTAATCATTTTTTCACACTGAAATAGTATTTTTTGGGGTAAAAAAATTATATGGATAGATTTGACTTTCACTTAGTCAATGGTCAAGGATGAGGCAAAGTAACTTAAAATAACGCAACTCCCACATGATAATATTATCTAATTCTCTCGTGAAAGGTAGGGTTGAAAATAGGGTGATTTTGTATACTATAAAAATAGCATCTTGCATGTGTGCCGTGCTAACTAAATTTTGTTAGTAGTGTTTATTGTTATTCACAGTTTAGACTTCGATTTAATTTTTATTAGTACCGAATTATTGATCTCATAAAAATTATGTTGACCTCTTTAAAGAAAAAATGCATCTTCATTTTTCTAATTGGATAATGCTACAGTTACTGCAGAATCCTAGGGAAGAACTTACATAATGAAAATCTAGAAGTAGTGTGTATTCGCACACTCTCGTGATTTATGTTACATACCCTCGTGATTTGTTTTAAACCCAAAATTATTTCTTTCGATTCTAGGCTTTTCAATAACTGTAACACTACCATTTCTGATTGGAGCTCTTTTTTCATCTTTCCACGAAACTAGTGTTGAATATTATGGGTTTTTCCCTTATTGTCATCTAGTTTCTAAATTTGGAGGATTATGCACCATCATAAAACATTGCTATTTATAATCGAACAATAAACCCTTAGAAAATAAATTTCATTAAAACACTTCACAAAGTATATGTAGCATATGTGCATTTGCACAAGGCATTAATTAAACTTTACAAATATATGTGTAGATATCACAAAAATTTTACTTGAGAAGAAACCAGCTACGATCCAAGAAGGGGATAACAATGGACGGACTCCGCTTCACTATGCTGCACAATTGAATTTACATAAGAGGGTTGTTCAGTTATTAGATTTCGACAGCTCGGTCGCGTATCTTTCGGATAAAGATGGCAAGACAGCTCTTCACATTGCAACCAGTAATGGATCGAGAAAAGTTATCGACGATTTGACTCGACATTGCCCTGATTGTTGGGAATTAGTCGATAATAAAGGCCAGAATTTTCTACATGTTGCAGCTGAGAATGGGAGACTCTTCTTGATAGAGTACCTTCTTCTATCATATGTGATGGTCGAGGGACTTATAAATGAACCAGATAATAATGGAAACACACCTCTGCATTTGGCTGCCATGACAGGAAATCTTAGGGTTGTTGATATTCTCAATAGGGATCGAAGAGTGAACAAGAGAGTCATGAACAAGAATTACTTAACAGCTCACGATGTTTTCACTTCAAAGATCAATATGAAGGTGAGGATCCTTAGATGCCAGGTTTTGACGAAGTGATTTGACAAAAGATCTCAACCCTTAATTTCATTCATCCAATGGTTTATAATCTGTTAATAAATGATCTTTATCACGTAGGTCCTGAATTAAAAGGCCATCTCATCGTTGGATGGTGAATTCAAGGGTCTGCATTCGTTGTCAAAACCTAGCGCCCAAAGATAATCTAGACGAGTTACTAAAAACACGCTAGAGTGGCATGGGAGTCTAATATCACTAGTACTAAAATTGCTTTGGCCACGGTTAATCGCGGTGGCTGAGTATTTGTCACGTCACGGTTATGACCTCTACTGTGGCTAAAATCATTTTAGCCACAGTGATATTTAACACCGTGGCCAAAAGTAAATTTGTACTAGTTGACTGAAAATGTAGATCCATTGATTCCCCTAGATGTTAATAATATGCATGAAACGAATTAAGTAAAAAAAACTAGAATCCTGGCAATTAGTTTTAGTTTTGAAATTTTTTAAACAAATAATTCTCATTTTTCTGTTTGTAAATTATATGTAGTCGCCAGATTCTTATCTTAAATGGTTTATGAGGATGAGAGGAGCAGTGCCGAGTAGGCGAAAACCACTTATGGAAAATGAAGGAGAAGCAGCAAAGTCGATGAGCGATCCCAAAGAAATCGGCGACACTCATTTGTTGGTGGCAACACTAATCGCCACGGTCACATTTGCAGCTGGTTTTACACTACCAGGTGGATACATAAGCGACGGCAGTACTCACCAAGGGATGGCAGTATTAGTAAAGAGATCGGCTTTCTCAGTATTTGTAATATCAGATGCCATAGCCTTCTTGCTTTCAACTGCAACGATACTGGTCTACTTCTTAGCTACCATCTTCCCTAACAAGAAAATAATCTCTTATTTGGTTGAGATGGCAGTACATTTTACCATCAGTGCCCTCTCTTTCATGGTGGTAGCATTCGTCACTGGCATGTACGCGGTACTAGGTGATGCGATGGGGTTGGCCATCGCGGTGTCCGTCATCTGTTGCAGCTTTTTTATTTCGGATTTGATCTTAATTTACATTGCCTTTTAAAAGTAGAACGTATGTACTACTACTTAATTTGGCGAATGAAGGCTCTTTTGTCATATAAGCCTAACTAGAGGAGCGCGGATCATATAAATTCACTGCTTGCTAGACCTTAGTATGATTTACATTCACAAAAGATCAACACTTAGATTATATCTATGTGAACCTCACAAGATTATGTGAGAAATTTTTTCAAGACTTTTGGATTTGATCATAATACAAATATCTATTTAGTGGAATATGGTACAACATGCGGCTTCCTCCGAACACAAATGAAAGTGCTCTTATAAAGTCTGTGTGTGAAAGTAGCATTTCTCCTCTTTTTATTCTATTCCAACGGTATATATCAGCTTTGTTACACGCGATCATGTACAGTGCACCCTCATGAGTCTATTTATCAAGAAAACAAGCCCTTTGCCGTTTATTCTTTCCATTTAGAAAGGCTTGATTCGTACAAAGGAAACTAACTTAGTGGTCACGATCGATGTCAAAAAGTATGGTGTGTTTGAGGGCTCTCAGCAGCGACTATAGAGTGAACAAGAGGGCCTTCAACAACAACCACTTAAGAGCTGTGGACATTGCTGAGGATGGTATATATCTCTGAACCTAACAAGAAGTAAAAGAAAAAAAAAATGTTTTACATGTGAGACCTACAATACCCTTCCCGAAATGTTCCCTATCAAAACACCTACAGTTGGTAGACCCTTAAATCCCAGCAGTAACTCCTTACCATCGATCTGAAAACACAACTGAGAGACGTACAAGCATGGCAGTCTCAAGGAGCTGGGTAAAGAAGCATCCTGCTGCTCTATGCTAGCTTTGTAATTTGATGCGTGCAAGAGCAAATAATCATATTTAATTGTCACTACCCAACTCCCGAATCAGATGATTCAGACCCATATTAACTAAAGAGGCATACAAGTGCATCAAAGGAAAATAACTTTGCCAAGAAATGCATGACTGAGGTTTCAAATATTTTATATTTAATTAATTTTTCCTACTACTATACTTATATTTTGTTCTGTTTTTATTTGATTGAAGTTCGAGGCACATGGCGATCTATTGGAGGCCATCGAGCATCTGTCTAAAGACCAAAGGATGGAGAATGTTCGGAGAAGAATACAATATCTGTTTTGGTGGTCAGAAGATTGATGATCCTTGTAAAAAAACAAGTAAAAGAGATGGAGAAAGTAAGCCAAACCCATTTGGTGATGGCTACACTGGTAGCTACGGTTGCGGTTGCATTTGCAGCTGGTTTTACACTACTAGAAGGCTATAATTACAGCAGTGATACTGAGGGACCACGCAAAGGAATGGCCAATTTAATCAACTCACCAGCTTTCATGGGGTTTGTTGTTTCCAACAACGTAGCCATGCTTCTCTCCACTTCTGCAATATTCATCAACTTTTGGTCTAAACTCATTAACGACAACGCCTACACGACGAAACGCTTGATTAGAATGGCACTTTGGTGCACGTTCTCCGCCATCATAGCAATGGTGGTAGCATTCATGACAGGCACATACCCAACGCTAAGTGTCAAGCCCGTGCTTGCCATTCCCTTATGTTTATTTGGCTGCAGCTTCTTCCTACTCTGTGGATTCCTTATGCTTAAGGTACACAAATGGATGAATCCCCCTAATATTTCTATAAATGAGTGAGTACTCTCCAATGCATGTAAGTTGTGGGTGATCACACCTATAATCTCATGTATAAAACCAGTTCCATCAGACCCTCAGTCGGTCCAGGTCTACTTGTCTTTCTGGACCATCACCAACTCCAAACTCCTAAATTGAAGTACAAATCATGTCCATGTTGTTTCCCTATATTTATTACTCTATTCCCTCTGTAGTCCCTATCTTTTTTTTCCCTCATTGAATGATTCCAGTTTTTCAAAAGATTGTGGGTAAACACAAATATGATATTTTCTGCGATAGAGATTCAGGATTAGATCCTATAAAACTATCATACTCACATGCAGTACAAATCATCTTAATTGAAATACTTAAAGACTATCAGATGATCCAAGCCATCCAATCAATATATATCACAATGTGGAATGCTAGGTCTTGGCAGTTTCCAGATAGAATTACTGTTATAACGGAACTCTTGTTTTATTCTTTGTATTAGTTTCCGTTTGTCTCTTTCTTTTAGAACGAATGATATCGAGAGCACAGTAATGCAAAATTTTCCATCTCAATGAGCCCTAAGGCAGTGCCTTATGATCACTCCAGAGATGCCAAATTGGATCTCATATAATTAAATATCCTATAAAAATGATCATCAAATCAATAAAACCGTAAAACACCTAATTCCTAGGTAAGTGAACAAAGATCAATGATCACAAGCAAAGATTTTTTTTTTTTTCTTTCCCAATTTTAATCAAAAGCAGATATTAATACCAATTCGTCTCATGATACCCGATTGCAATGCTTGGTACAAACAAAACAGGGTCACCTAAACTCCGGAAAACTTCCTAAGAGTTAACTCCTCTAAAATCTGAACAGCATTAACACTGAACCATAATTTCCAACGAGGAATGGCTCCCCAACTGTTGAGAATGCAGACCTAATTGAAACTACATGAAAAATGACTTACATTTGTTCTTTTTTTCTTTTCTTTTCTTTACATCACAGCAGAACACTCTTTTTTGATAGGCAAGTAGGTTAGTACTCAGAAGGATGAAGACATACGGGTTTCCAGTTTCCAGCCTAGGTCATAGAATCAAAGCTCTCTGAATTTACCAACCTAGCTAGTTGGCACCTTATGCGCCACAGAATATTGTATAGGCGTATAGCACATTCATGCTTCACACATAACTGAGTTCAAACATCAATTAGATAAACCAAATGTTGGCACTTAAAAAAAGAAGAAAAAAAGACCCAGGACAGAATGACAGTGACTTCGAGCATCAATTGGAAAAACCAAATGTTGGCACATAAATTTTTTTTTTTTTAAAAGAAAGACCCAGGACAGACTGAAACAAATATGCAAGTGGATCTATCAAATTTGGAAAGATTGCTTTGAATGTAATAATAAACAACTTAATACACTGGAATTCTTCATATACCTCTCCCACAGGCTGAAGTAAAAGGAATATGCCTCAACTAAAAATGTGTCAAGATAATGTTAATCAAGGACTAAGTAGCATAGAAAATCTGAACTACCTTTCATAAATCCTTACAACATAATGCAACTGAGTTGCAGACACAGTTCCTTTCTACTCCCAATTCTCCAGTACCAACTACAGCTATGTAAATTATCTAATTAGGATCACAAATTACTTTGTTCCAACATAAGCAAATCTCATTTGGCTTACCTGGTTCGCCAGGCTCCTAGATATAATTTACCCCAACCTTATCCTATTCGCCGCTTATCTCTATGATTCGGAATAAGCCTCATATTATTAACGGGTGAGATAGGACGCAGCAAATAAAGTTTAGAGTTCCTCATACACTTGAAAATCGCATAAACAGAGAGGTACAAAGTAATGAAGGTTTTGTTCCGATTTAATTGTTCTATGCAGATTAGCATATTATTCATTCAAATACACCAGTAAATTTATAGACAAAGCATACATGTTATTTGAAAACAGAGTAACATGGGTCACTTTGCATTAAAAACCTAAACTAAAGAAGAAACAGATACAAAAGAAATGAAAGGAAAGCAATATCACACCTCTCTTTGAATTCGACCCCTTTTACAGATCAATTGGAGGAACCCTGCTTCAGATTGAACAAACAAGACTCAAAATCACTTGCTTCCAATCAAAGTCCGGATGATCACGAATCAATCCATAAACCAAACAATCAGGTCAGCAGAATCATTAAACACGGCTGTAAGTAGTCGGCATTGTACTACCAACAACAGAAAGCAATCCACCATCAGCAACTTCATACTCGTCCAGACATTGATCATCGGTAACCCTAAACGCAGCGTGTAAACTGACAACCACAGCTCCAATTATAAGCGAAACCAGAACATTCAACCCCACATGAGTAAAAGCTAGGGCAACAACAGTAACCATGCTGAGCACAATCAATACCAAACGATCATCAAATGTTCGATTAAACACCACAAGTGGCTCGTCCCGGAAGAAGTAGAGGAAGAACCATCCAACGAACACGATCAAGAACACTATCATCGAAATCGGATGCCATAAAAGACTCAAGAACAGTATAATCAACACGATAATGGCGTAATTAACACGAAAATAACTGATATTTCCCCTGATACGGATCATAGCTTCGCCATAGTTGTACGGTCGACCGAATGAAGATAAATTTACGAATTCTTTCCATGGCCGTCTCGTCGCGATAATCGATTTGGCTCTCTCTGTTGCTAGAGATACAAATTCAGACCGAGAGTTTGAGGAAATCGGGGCTGTCGTGGTAGGAATAGTGCCGTAACCTGTCTGTGCAGGTTTCGACATTTCAATTGAAAATCTGAAACCTTGGTGCTTTAAGTTTTCTTTGGTGATAAATATGAATCTGTCGATGATTTAAAGAAAGACATACCCAGGAACTGTTGAAGCCAAAAAAAAAAACCCTGGCACCAAAATCGAGAAACCAACCCTAAAACCTAAACGTAAATGCAGCAATTTCAGATCGGAGGGGGAGGGGGAGAAGAATCAAAATCAAATCCAACAAACACTCATGGTGATTGATTCAGAAAGGAATCTTGTTTGCTGACTCTATTAAATGAATGAAATTAACTATTCAATGCCGCCTATTCTTTATTTCTCTTTCGCGATATGAATATATATATTTTTTTTTAAAGTTCCGCTGGCGGAGCCCAGCTCAGTGTAAATGAGCCACCATCTACTGGTAGCTAGCCACACAGGCAAAACAAATTACAGGTAAAACAATATTTTTTTTTTCTTTTGTAAAATAATACCCAGGACAGTCTAATTTTTATTTTTTATTATTTAATTAGGAAAGAAGATAATCCACGGAGGAGGACGATGGAGTGGTATTTTGTGGACCCTCATATGGTAGTGGGGTTCACGTTTCCCTCTTTTCATTGGTTTTTATGGTAGACAGAATGAATTTGCCAATAGTCTGTTTGGACAAGGGATTTAAGGGAATGATTTTGTGGGGACCAATGATTTGTTGGAAAAATCATGTTATATTTTTTCTCAAAATTCTTGGTCCTCACAAAATCTCTCCCTAAAATTCCTTATCGAAACAGACTACAATAGAAAAAGAAGGTAATGTGCGAGGAGGGTGCAAATATTTCTCAACTACATTTGAATATATATACATGATAGGGGCAAGAAACACATATAATGGGAAGAAGCTGCAGTCTAGTATACATACAAAGGGGAATGGCAAGTCCAGGTGAGTCACTTAGCACAACACACAGCATGAAATCGTGAAGAAAACAAAAGTAATTAGAGGAGAATGAGTGCAATTATGCAACAAGAAAATTTTGGTGAGTAGCCGTGGGATTCAACACACTCTTTAACTTGTGCTTTGCAAGTACATCCATTAAAGGCACTTTAGTTTAGTGTGCACCTGGGATTGAATATCCCTCCGCTACCCACCAGAATGTAGGACATCGTCCTCCTAAAAAAAATCAACCCATAAATGTGTCCCCACAACCAATGTAAATGGAGCGTTAAAATAAAAAAAATAAATAAAAGTGGGGGCACTTTGAGAAAGAGAAAATGCAAAAAAAAAAGCTTATAGTCTGTTTAGACAAGGGATTTTAGGGAGGGATTTTGTGGGGACCAGGGATTTTGAGGATAAATATAACATGATTTTTCCACCAAATCCCTGGTCCCCACAAAATCCCTCTTCCAAGTCCCTTGTCCAAACAAACCATTAGCCTTTAGACCTACATGAAGTACCTACAAATGCGGTAGCATCTTGAAATAGTGCATTTAAGACTTTGATTGAATGTGTACAGATACTTCATGTAGGTACTTATAAGTCTAAATAGCAAACTCTTTTGAAAATGGTGTGGGGAACTACTTTTTTGGTAGATGGACTTGTTGCTGGAGTTACAAAACAACAAATAAGAGTGTAGATACAACTCTAGTAACAGATGTTTGAAAAAGCTTAGAGAAACTTCTATGGTGCGAAAGAAGCGCAAAAAAATCGCCACAACCTCTTTTAAAAAGAAGGGTACCAAGCAATTGTTAGTAGGGGTTTGGGAAGATTTGATGGCACAATAAAAAAAAAAGGATCATACATGAAGGGGTGGTTTCATCTGGGGACTAATAGTTGACCAACACAAAGTCCAAGCTAACCCCAGGGTTAGCTGGCGAGCTCTATGAACTTTTAAGCTTGATTTTCTTTGAAACAGAGACATTCAAGAACGAATATCTTGTCGGAAAGTTTGCATATTCAGAAACAAAAATTTTAACAGAACATATGACTACCACTACTTTCGAGCCGACTCCCATTTGAATATGGTGCGGACAAGGAACACACATAAAGGGAAGAAGCTGCAACCTAGTATACAAAGGGGAATGGCAAGTCCAGGTGAGTCGCTTAGCACAACGTAGGTGCCCGTCACAAATGCTATCACCATTGCTACGATAGCAGATATCGTGCAGAAAAGTGTTACAAGAGTTAAGGTTTCGAGCTTGGCTTGCCTATCGTTCCGAATGAAATTGGACCAGAAGATAATGAATAAAGCAAAAGTGGAGAGAAGCATGGCTATGGTGTCGAACACAATGAAGACCATGAAAGCTGGTTTGACTTTTAAAACAGCCATTCCTTTGTTGGGTCCATCGCTGTTGTAGCCTCCTGGTAGTGTAAAACCAGCCGCAAATGTAACCGTAGCTACAAGTGCAGCCACCACCATATGGTTTGCGTTTACTCTCTCTATCAGGTCAAGTGTCTCTTTAGCATATTTAGCATAATCATTAGGCTTCATACCAGCCATGGCCGTCTTCAAAAAAACCAAGAAAATACAAGTAAGCAGTGTAATATGTAAAAACTAAGAATGAAAAAAAAAAATTTAATTAACAGCTCGATTAATTAGTGGTTTCCACGATTGAATTACGACAGAACCCACGTTTCTAATCGTGGTTTCTGTTGTAAATCAAGAGTTAGTTTTTGTCTCCATTGGTGAAATTTGAACTGTTGGAACTGGAAATCCCACAGGCCATTTTGTAAGAATTTTGGGCGGGAGGGGTTAAAACTTAAAATGTTAGCATGAGATATCTGCACCCTTTATACTATCCTTGAAGATAGGGTTCATTTCATATTCGAGGAGGAACATTTTACACAGCTCGCTTTTACACTGGAGTGCAGATGAAACAATTTTAAAGGCTGATTTTTTGTGATGAGGATGGTCACCTCATCATGTATATCATCCTTATATACCAAAAATCAGCTCATGAAGATCATCTCCATGTGGGCTCAACGTAGCTGTAGTAAATGATCCTTTGTCATATTTTGGAACCACGTTCGCAATGTGGTAAGCTGTAAACTCATCCTTTTGTCGATGGCCCTCGTGTTCACTCTATTGTTCGCAATAAGAGTTCTCCAACAGTCTCCGCTGCCAGACTTGACAACCAGATGAAAAGGTGTGTTTCCATCCTTATCTTTCTTATTTATAAATTGCTCCATCATCTTTGATTTCATCGCGAGAACATACAAGATCACATCCAATCTTCCATTCTCAGTCGCAACATGAAAAAAATTCTGTCCATTATTGTCTAGCATTTCCCAACAATCAGGGCAGCGCTGAGTCACTGCCTCGATTACTTGAACATGATTTGGATTAATAGCATTAGTGTTGGACGCGACGTGATGAAGAGCTGTCTTGCCATCTTTGTCCAACATGTATGCAACAGAGCGATCAACATCGATATCCAATAACTCCACAACCATGTTAACGTTACCACAAAATGCAGCATAGTGAAGTGCACTACATTCATACTCGTCCACTTCTTTGAAAATATTAGGCTTCTTCTCCAATAATACTTTTCTGATAACTGTTTACATATTAATTAATTACTGAATTAATCAAATTCAAGCAATTCTGTAAGTATTTGCATGAAATCTTACTAAATATTACCTGAATCCTGTGTCAATAATGCTGCTGCATGCAGAGCAGTTCTACCACCAGGGCCACCATGAGCAGAGGATGGACATTTATCTAAGATCCAATTCACAACATGAGAAAACCCATCCTTGATAGCCAGGTAAAGTGGGGTCTCACCGGCATTATTAGCGAAGTATTCAAACGTTGGGTCTGCTTCTATCAACAACTGCACTACAGGAAATTGTCCATTTCGCACTGCCTCATGCAACACTGTGTCATTCTCTTTATTTGCCACCCTCACCAACTGCTGCAGTAGAGTTGTTGGAGGTGTACTTGATGATCTTTCAGCAAGATCAGTACTTCCTCCTCTTCCAAGTCCTTTTTCGACGTCATCCTGATGGATTTGGGCATGATTAATGAGGTATTGAACAACACCATCTAATCCTAACCTTGAAGCGACGTGTAGAGGAGTGTCTCCTTCCAAGTTTTGTTCCAATAACATCAATGGACATCTCTTACAGACCTCTTCTATGCAAATTGTGTTGAATTGCACAGCAATATGAAGGGTTGTATTCTTGGAAGTTGTAATTTGGAGGAGAAGATCTTCATTTGATGCTATCAGTTGTTTCAGGCCATCAACATCCCCTGATGCTAGAGCTCTGAACAGACTAGAATCCATGACTAAGCCAAATCAGAATTGGACTTAACATATGGATGGGTCATTCACAGTTGAATCTGTAGGTGATTAGAGAGAGAGAGAGAGAGAGAGAGAGAGAGAGAGAGAGAGAGAGAGAAAGAGAGAGACTTCGGATGTTGTGAAGTGCAAGACAGGAGAAAATTTTCTTAGCAAGAAAAAACCAAAAGTATTTTGATTGGACTGGAGAAAGAGGAAGAGAGATAAAGGGAACAGAGAAGAGGAAGAAGTGGAAGTGTGTCACAAAAAAGGTAACGAAGACCAAAACAACAAATGTTTCATCACCATGGCCATCCAACAATTGATAGTTATTGGTTTTATGAGCCCTCCAACACTTACATTTACCAACCCCAACACCTCCTCACTCAGCCCCTTCTGTTTCTGTTTCAGGCTCAAAAAACCTAGAAAACGTCAATAGGTCATCCTCTTGCCATAATCAGCCCTGCAGAAGGAAACTCCGAGCAGTCAAACCCTTAGAGGGTTGCAATGGCTGGAGCATTTTTCTGGTTGTTATTGGTGTAGTCTCATCTGGTTATTCTCAAAAAAATTGAGATTTAGTAAGAATTTGGATTCTTCAACACTGGAGATCATTAAAACTTGAGTTCAGTTACAGAAATCTGAAATCAGCCACAATATGCTTCAATTCAATAAGGATTTTAGATCATGCATTCAGAACCTTCTAGGAAGTTATAATTCCAGAGACTGGAGCAACGGTCGTTGTAAAGCGATCCTTTGGAGGTTAAGGAAAGAATGGATTTTTATCAGAACTCTCTTTAAATTGGACTTCGAGACATCAAAATACCGTCTGGCTCCAATGTTGGTGCCAAGAATAAGGAGATATTCAACTAGTTTATGACTTCATGCTGAATGGAAGCCTTGATAAGGCCTTGTTTGAAGTTAAAACTCCATTACCATGGCACCGCAGACACAAATTTTTAGTGGGTGTCGTTTCTGATCTGGCCTACTTGCATCAAGAGTGTATAAACCAGGTAATTCAAACAGATGTGAAGGCCAGTAATATAATGCTCGTCAATTTTCTCAATGTTTGTGGGGAATTTAGGATTAGCAAAGCTAATTGAGCACAATGAATCACCAGATGCAACAGTTGTCGCAGGAGTTGTGGTTCTTGAGCTGATAAGTGGAAGGTGACCCATTGAGAAGGACATTAGAGAGGTTGGAGAAGTTGGAGTGAGTAATAATTCTGTGGAGTGGGTACGAGATTTACAAATAGAAGGGAAGCTGCTAGGAGCAGCTGATGTTAGAATCGCAGGTGAGTTTGATGGAGGAGAGATGATGAAAGTGTTGTTGGTTGGGTTGGCTTGCTCACATCCTAATCCATTGGCTAGGCCTACAATGAGAGGTGTGGTTTAGATGCTTGTTGGCAAGGCTGAAGTGCCAATTGTTCCAACACCAAAACCTTCTATAAGTTTCAGTACTACCCATCTCTTGTTGGGCTTGCAAGAGTGTGTCTTTCATTATATTGAAATGATCACCATCCATTGTTACTTGTACTTGTTTAGAGAAAAATAGGGGTTAATTGGTCACTGTTTGCATTACGTATGAATCATAAAAATCTATTTATTTGCTCGACGAACTACAAGTGCAACATCTATGATCTTTTTAATAGAGAACCATTCTTTTCCATGAACTCAAAGAACCTCATGGTATATTTTCGAATCTAAGAAGAAAACATGAACAATGAGCTCAAGAAGAATTTTTTGCTCTAGGACTTAGCACATACACTCTCTACTTAAAATACGAGTAAGGGCAAAACTATGAAAATGCCCTCTAATTACCATCTCTGTACCAACTTACTAAAATCATGTCAGTTGACAAACAAACAGCTTTTTAGTAGTCAATTGCCAGTTCCCAGTTGTCAATTACTAAAAAAACAAAACGCCATCTTAGATTAACTACCAATATAGAGTAGTTAAAAGCAATTCACGTCAAATAAAAAACCACATGAAATCAATTTAATCTCTGAATTAACGAGCGTTAAAACCTGGAAGATTTACCGGACTTCCACATAATCACACAGACAACAATTTTCAAAATTCAACGTCGCCTTGCAACTAAGCCTCCCCTACCAGATAGAAACCAAACAAACTAAAACCCACCCATGTTCATTCAGCAATTTCGCTCTAAGACCCATCCAATAGATGATCCATCAAGCAAACAGTTCAATTGAAGCATTAGGGCAGTAGGGGATCCACTTAAGACTGACTATAAACTTACATATAATACAAAATTCCCCACAGATTTTACTAAAATGGATTTCATTTAGTTGATTAGTCAAACCAACAAGTAAATCTAATAAGAACAAAAATGAACAATCAAAGAAGAAGAAGAAGAAAAGAAATTAAAACGCAATCAAATTCACTGTTATGATTAAATCAAAATCCCCAAACTGAAGAAATTACTGGAATGAATTGAATTGAATGGGATGGAATGGAAAATCACTACTCACAGAGATGACGAGGAGGGCACGGAGAGGGCTGCCTTGGCGAGTCCAAAGAAGAAGATTCTTGGTGGAGTTTCTAGAAGCTTCTCGAAGATAAGGAGCATTCTGGTATACAGAAGTCTTGATACGTTGTAGCAGATAAGTTTTGGTTTTACGATCATCATCAGCATCATCATCTGGAATGAAAATCTGGGTAAAGAGACGATGGAAGACAGTACACAAGGTGGTCTCTTTCTCTTTCTCTCTTTCTCTATCTTCTTTCCGATTTTGATCTGTAGTCGTCGCCGTCGTACTAATCTCGATCTCTGCCAGTGTTGGGTTTTCAGAATTCTCGTAATTCATTACTAAACCGTTGGATTCTACTGCTACCCTTTCTTCGGAATCCCCCATTTTTAGACTTTCTGATCAGTTGTTCTTCCAGTTCCAGACTTCCAGTACATGAGCTGCTGGTAGTTTCAATTCTAACAATTAAAAGTTGTTGGCACGATTTAAATTTTGATCTGTCTTTTCTTCAGATTTCAATTTAATAGTTTGAGCTGATGCATGCTCTCATGGGAAAACTACAATACGGAGTTCTGTATCAACTGTCTGATACAGAATCTAACTTTTATGCCACGTAGCAATTTATTTTTAATTAATCAATTCAATAAGTCGATTTATATTAACCTTCCCTTTTTGTTATCTCTATTTTTTTTTAGGGTGTGTTTGTTTTTGCTGACTCGGAGATCTGAAATCTGACTCGGATCTGATTCGGGTTGAGTCAAATTTCAGACTCTTTGTTTTTTTATTTTTTTAAAAATTTGATTTGTTAGCTGACTCAAATAAACATGTGACTCAGAGGTGATTAAGATGTCTCTCAGGCAGGTATAATTTTATGCCTGACTCATCTCACATCTATCTGAGTAGAAGAAAAAGACAATTATACCCCCACGATTTTAAAGACAAAAAATCGAAAATTTCAAACTTTCCTCATTTCCTCCATCGTGTTTCTCCATGAAAAATCCTAGGGAGATCTAGGTAAAGCCCTAGAGCACTGCAGATATGATCTTCGAGCTCCAGATGAAACCCTAGAGCGTTGCAGATCTTCCGAATTTGTGATTATGATCACTTTTCTTATGTTATTTCTTTGGTTTAGATTTGTTAAATTGCTTTATTGTGATATGTTCTACACAGATTGTTATTGTTCATAATTCATTGGCCATTATTTACCCCCTTTTGCAATTCATTCTCTCTTTTTTTGTTTGGAAAAAATCAATCGACCACCAGTCAGAGAGTCAACTCTGTAACTAGAAAAAAATGTAACTTCTCAGATTAACACTTCACATTTATAATTGCCATGACAAAAATCAGGAAAAAAATGTCCTTCTCATCATCTCAGCATCTCTAGTCTTTACTCACTCGCTCAAACAAATGCTCATCCGGAATTCTTAGAAGTTTCTTCTTTCATCGATTGATCAAAACCAGATTTCTCTGTAAGTGATTTCTTCTAATTCTTCAAAATTTTGTACAAATTAATTCTGAAGAAACTTTCTCTTTGCTGTCAAAATAGTAGGATTTGATGAGTTCTAGGGTTTGCTTTTGCATTTTTAGATTCTTTTTTATATCTTTACATGAACCAGAAATCAGTATGCTTTGATCCAGTTATGTTTCTTTGGAAAATCAATACTTTAATCTAACTTTAATTATATATTGAGTGTTCCTCTTAGGAGTTGGAATAAAGATAGTTTAATTAATTAAAAGATTAAAAGCCAAGATCTGTTGACACCTTAGTGGCAATTATGGAGTTGAATTGTTTTACGAGTTAGGATCGCCATGATGTAGCCAAGAGTTCTGTGGAGTTGCAGAGAGATGATCCGAGGGATAATTTTTCTGCGAGGATGATTTATAAATTTACCATCATGTAGATCATCCTAACGGAAAATCACATTATCTAGAATTTCTAACCCCATAACATTTGATAGGGTTTAGTTCCAATCATCCCCATAACCTTGGATCATGTTTTTGTGTGCACCACATTGACCACAAAAATCTTCGCTAAATTCGCTTGGCTCCCGAAGAACTTGGGGAAAACCGGAAGAACATGATTACTTAAGCTATTTGGTTTCATCTTTCGCTAGTTGATTTGATTCAGTTTGCATGAATTAATCATCCTGAACTCTGGGTTATAAAGTGTATGTAGATATCAATTCATTTTGATTTATTTAAGAATATTTTAGGGCTTTGGTTTGATTTCATTTGATTATTTTAATTATTATATAGTGAAATAGTGATGTCAATGGATTTAACGTATGAGTCATAAGCTTAGCAGTGACTGATGCTAATGTCTTTTGAACAGGACAAACTAGAGATAGTGGATCTAAGTTTGCTGCACTTGGAGCTAATTCTCTTGATACGGTATGCAAAACTGATTGATTTGTGTATGATGAAAAACGCTTTAATCTGAATTGTTTTATGCATAAAACCTAAATTGAGTAAACCACATAAACTATTCTTTGATGTTTTTGAGGGGATTTGCCATAATTATGCATATAGATGGATTTTTATCAAGTTGTCTAGATTGCTTTTTAACACTGTAAGTATGGGTAGTAGTTTTCACCCTTAAATCTAAGACGTTATCATGAAATTCACTGCAGATTTTGTGATATTAGTAGCACTTATTTTTTAAGTATGGCTAATGATAAATCCTCGGAGACTGGAGGAAGCAAGAGTGGAAAGGAAAACAACGATGAGGAAGAAACTAGTGATAAAGTGACTTTTAGGAATTGCCCAGAATTCCGAAAAGATTTTATTCAGTTATGCTTAGAAGAGGTGAATGATGCAGGTTACATGGGATCCTTATTGAAGGCACAATCATGGGAAAAGATGGAGAAAAAACTTTTAAAAAAGTTCAAGTGCCCAATGCCGTACAAAAAATTAAGGAACCACTGCGACTACCTTAAAAAACAATATATGGTTTGGAGTAAACTTATATCTATGACGGGACATGGATATAATGTAGAAACAAATAAGCTTGATTGGCCTGAGGAGCAGTGGAATGAGATAAGTAAGGCAAGATCTAGCTCTTAGTTCTTAGTTTATTTTATAATTAAGTGTATGTAATGTTATTTTACATATATTTATTACTCTATATTTCATTTTTGTTTAATTAGAAGGTGAAGAATGCAAGCCAGTTCAAAGAGAAAGGCTTAGAAGATGCTGACATTTTAAGGGACATTTTTTAGGGTAAGTTTCCAAGTGGGGGTATTAAATGGACACTGGGACATCCTCGTAAGACTACAAATGTAAATGATCTACAATTAGCTGGTACATTTGCTACCAACACTGTTCCTTTAGAAGAGTTAGAACAATCAATACCTCATGTTGATCTAGAACCTTCCATTCAAGATGATGTACAAAACAGCTCTGCTTCAAAACTACCAGATAAAGAAAAGAAAAGAAAAAGGGTTAAGGCTTCATCAAGTGACGCAATGAATGAGAAGGTCGATTACCTTGTTGAAGCAATTGATAAACATCTTAAACATAAACAAATTTTCTTGAAAATAAGTGAATGTGTTGCAACCCAATTTATTAAAGCACTTGACGATTTGAAGGATGCAGGGCATATCACTTTTGATGAATCACTTGAAGTTGATTTCAAAGCATCTAAGCTTAGTGGTTAGCAGAAGTTGTTCGTTAACTTGCATACGATTTAACATCAAGTTTCGTATGTTAACAAACTCTGAAACGATGAAGAAATTAAACGAGATTCTTTAATGTTTGTTTTGAGATGTTTTAATGTTTATAGTAGATAATTTGCATGATGACATTGGNAAAGGTTATGGAAGAGAAACCTCAGGCCTTAATACTTGTCATTAAAGTTTGTGTGACTTATCAGAACCAACAATAAGCAAGAAATACCAAAGAATTATTACTGAGCCAGGTTACTTTTGCATTAAAGAGAAAGAAAATACAACAACTAGCTTTTCCCAACTTAAAGAGAAGCATTAAGCACTCGAGCTCAATTTGCCTAGCTCTAAGACAGAGCAGTCTAATCTTGAGCTGATCAGTGTCAGGTAGTGCACATAGCACACACTGACATATTATAGATTATAAAAGACATTATATAAACAGACAAGTCAGATGTCCAATTAAGTCAGAATAACTGCTTACCAAAGGCTAGATGCAAAGAAGGCACTTATGGGAATCACACATGTTGCATATCTGCATAACCATTAAAAAAACATTCAAGAGAAAAATTACATGCTAAAAAACAAAAGAGGGAAATTTTCAAAGTTTAATAACCTTACATTTCAAATGTCATTTTGACAGGTGTTACAACCTACACAAATAACAACCAACAAACGCTAAGACACGAATACATAAATAGGACAATAATGTCTGAATTGAAAATATTTGCTTCAGGCAGAATGAAATCGGAGATGTGTCAATGCTACAAGCTCAACTCATGCATAAAGTAATTAATAACCACACAAGCAAAAGGATGATGATATGATGAGAAAGACAGGAAGTAATTTATGCTTCCCAGAGAGAGAAATATCTCATTTAAACAAGGGAATTTTCCATGATAAGAGAGTAAGAGAAATGTCACAGACGAACATATACAAACTGAATTTAAGAAAAATGGGGTCTTATCTGCAGGTTCAGATATTTCTTTCCTGTCAATAGTGGTTGATTTTTTTTAATTTACATGTAGTTTACCAGAAAATCTAACCGAGATTATTACCAATTTGTTAGCACATCTCTAAAACAATGAAAATGAAGAAATCCAACAAGTTCTAGAGTTCAAAATACAATACTCGAAAAGGATTGTATGAGCAGTATGTGGTTGTGGAACTGTAGAGGGAGACCAGAATAGGACAGTTAACATGCTGACCTGCACCGCCTATAGGCTGAAGACAAATCAAAGGAGCCAAGTTCTCTCCTAAACAGGGAGGATGATGTAGTCATATATTAATACGGTTTGGTGGACCAGTTATACTTATTTAGTTCTGGAAGTTCTTACAGAATAAGGGTATTCTAGTACTTCTACTTAAGCTAGACGGTTAGATCGAACAACAGGAAGATCAGAGTAAAGAAGTAATTACACTTCAGGATTGTTCACTGATTGTTATATTGTAAAAGGGGTTACTGATTTGTATATTTTGAATAATGGTAGGTTTAAAATTTGCATCTTATTTTGAGATTTTATCCAATTGGATTTCTGTTTCCTGCACCAAATTCATGATTGCATTAGTGTGACAATCACACAAGATCTAGTCACTTTTACTATTAGATTAGAATTTAGATAAACACTCAAGTTTTATAGCATTTATTATAAGGAAGCTGAAAAGAACAACTAATAATAGAATAAGATGAGAGCCATGGCAAAAGAGCAGGTCTACTGAACGTGAATTTTTATTATAATTTAAGAAAACTGAAAACATCACAATGGTATTGAGTAAGAACAAAATAGTAAGGAAACATATCTAGATTCCAGAAAGAGAAGGTACCAAAAATCTAGATGAAAAGTGTACCTTGAGAACACGAACAAGAATAAATGCTACAAAGCCAGAAAATCCCATATGAATCATAGTCAGTGTTATCGGGTACGGAAAGTTGAAGTATTTTGGAGATAGAACCCACTGCAAAAAGAATGAAAACAGATCATTCCAAATCCATTTTACACAAATTCACATACTATGGATGTAGTTGATAAGCCTAGAAAGTATATATTGTATACTATAGATTGAGCAATCTTCAGCAATCAACCCTGCTCTATAACCTGGGATAACGATTTTCATTTTCTAGTGTTTTGTATGGTTTCCTGTGTCCGACTTACACGTATAAAGAACAAGTTTCATAAAATAGAGTGGAAAGAAAACAATTTCCGTCCCCACCAACTAAGTTTTCTCTCTTTACTAGGCAAGTAGTGTAGTATTTAGTAGGTGAAGGCAAGCAGCGAACCCAGGTCATAGTGTCAACATTCACCTACTTAACGAACTCATTGCCGAGTGCCGACACCTTAAAATAAATCTAGTGGTATGTGATACCCAGAAATGCGACTATGCGAGATATTTTACATGCACCGAGCAATGCACAAAAGGGCACTGTTTTTTCCTTCAAGAAGTAATGCAATCATGGTATCAGCAGGAATTAAATATCCTCAGAAGTATCAGCAAGCAATGGTATTAGAAACATCAGTTAGAAAGATGGAGAATATAAACCTAAAAATGGAAATAGCCAGTAGGATAACATGTATCATATAAGCAAAAGTAAAAAATGCATCAGAACCCTGTAGGAAAGTAGAGATAAATTATCACAAAGACCAAGACTGGAATGTTCCTATTTCCGAGTCCCTAACCCGGTAAATCAAATGCCGGAATGCCCTAAGCTAAAGCATAACAATGCTCTACTGAGAGAAAACTAACAATTTTGCCTTCACCAAAAAAATTTAACAATTTTGAAAATGAAAAAGAACATCCAATCAAATAGGACAGAACTTTAAAAGATGAGCACAGTCTACCAAGTATGGATGTGCAACAAGATGCAAAACTATAAGGAAGTATGGATGTGTAACAAGATACAAAACTAGAAAGAAATATGGATGTGTAACAAGATACAGAACTATAAGAAAATCATCAAGGTGTGGTACCTTGTTATACAAAATAACCCCTGATGAGAGAATTATGTATATTAGTAGGTATAGATAGGTTAACACAAGAGGTCTGCCAATCATCATGTTTCCTATTTGTTTCTTTCAATTCCTAGCTTGCCAACCATCTGAGAAAAGAAGCTTTCTAGGTGAAACGAGAAATGTTAGGATAGCAGTCATGCTCCAGCAGAGAGATGGCGCAGCTATCTAAATTGGTAACAGATATCCACATCCTTGACCATTTATCATCAATGTAACGATCAAATCATACAAAAGAGATTGTTGTACTTCTGAAGTTCTCGAAGCTATGAACCTGGAAAACGAGACAAACGAACAGGCATAAGCTCAGAATTATACAAATTGAGAACTAGTAAGTTTGCACGCATTAAGCTAACATAGAATAATCAAGCACAAATGCAATTATCATAATAGCATAGTGCTGTCCGTATACATTATGATACCAACACTACATTGATTGCCATAGAACGGAAATCAAAATTTATTTAGCCCTAGATATTTTTCTGTTTTTTATAAACTAGTCCTAGACATTCCTTGGCCAACCAAAGTTTGTTATGTTCTATTAATTTTTATTTTACTATAACTATATGAGTATAGTAAGACCAAAATCCATGATTAATGGGTCTTCAATTACTTCTGGGGACCAATTACAGCATAATGTTTGAGCTCATATTGTATTCAGTATTAAAAATAGTTATGAGTTAAAGATAGTTATAAGATCAATAACTAAGTTTTACCTACCAACTCTGAAATTATGTTTTTTTTTATGTATGTAGTTTGTAGAATTACTATTTTTTTTTAACTCATAGCTATTTCTTGCAGCTTACAGTTCATCGGAATAGCAAAAAAAAATTCCATGAGATGCTTGAGGGGGGCAACAGAAGGTCAGATTTACTTGGTATAAATCTTCTCTTTTGATAGGAAATCATCACCTTCTCAATGTCATTCGAAATAACTGCGAGAATATAATCTTTCTTCCGTAAATTTTCCCTAACGTGCAAGTCTAATCATATTCAAGTCTAAGAATGAATGTCAAAACATAGTTTTACCCAATCCATCCACATCACCTTAGTGTATTTAATCATTTTCACTCTTTTCGTGTTGGTGATTCTTTCTTGAAGATTAAAGATGATTAATGCGGTATAAGTAACCAATCAACCTCTTTGAGCACCTCTATAGCTGTTAACGCAACGAAATCTGAAGACTGAGATTCACAAAATGATGCCAGAGAGCCAATGGTGAGGCTCTGCCAAGTAATATAGCACTACAAGAAACAGATACAAACTCATATAAAATCAGCAGAAGATCAGATCAGACAATAATGAGGCAAAATGGAAAGCATAAATACATTCACAAAGCACTGCGCATCCACCGACGATTAGATCCATGCAAAACCGGTAGATCAGAACAAGTAAAAAGCACTCCTCAAATACGTCTCTTAGTAAAAATTAACAGATCTCTGAATCGTATTACGAGATCTGAATTCTAGTGAGAGAAAGAATAAATAAAGAAAGATAAGAAAATAAATAGTAGCAGAGAGAGAAAAATGGATAGAAACTCACAGAAAATTGTAGATCCAAGGTAGATGAAGGTATGACTCTGTAGAGAAAGTCGCCGTGAATCGTATTTTCCGGGAAGGATGGCCGGAATGGAAGATCCAAATTGCCGGAGGTGGAAGTGCAGAGAGAGAGAGGGCTGAAACAATGGAGGTGGGAAGATGAGGGTTCCTAAGATGGAGGAAGTAGTAAAGCTGTAATAAGCGTATGTAATGAGTGTTGATGCGTCAACTGTAGTTCTCTACAAGCAAAAAAAAAGTCACATAACTAGTAGTTAAAAATGGTCCATGGGCCGGGTGAAGATTATGCCCAATTATGTAGCCTGCTTGTAGTGTCGGTCCCAGGCTTCCCAGTTCCCAACACACTCAGACCCGGCCTGCTTCAATCGTTTTTCACGTTTTTTAATTAATTTTAGTCCCGGGTGATGCTACACTTACTACAAAGTTTACTGCAAATTATACTGTCAAGTTTACTACAAGTTATATTGCAAAGGCTATTTAGGAGGGTATTTACGTCAATTGAGAAATGACGCAAATCACAAGGGGGTGTGAGATTATTTAAGATCCGTGGGATGACTTTTGCAGTAAGGTTTGCAGTACAATTTGCAGTAAGTTTAGCATTTTCCTTTTAGTCCTACACCAAGCCCAGGTGTACTGGAAGAGCTCTGGAAGGAGCCGATTTGTGCACATTTGTGGTGGTCTTTCTTTCTATATGTTGATGGTTAATAATTAGCATGTTACAATTAACGGGTTTTGAACCTATTGTTCACACCTAAGTAACCAGAACTAAACTTCAAAGGTATTCTGAAATTAAGGACATTTTTTAATTGACCGCTCTAGTGTTCCTACTCTCATTCCTCTCCACGCTTTAGTTATTTAGATTCACTCACACACACCCATCCACCCATCATCTTTTCGATTCGAATCAACTTGCTCAAAGATTTGAAGACGATTTTTTCAGGCTGTCAATCCTCTCTCCGTTGCAAACAAGATTAGAGACTTTTACCATGTTTCTTTCTTGATTTCTTTATATCTCTGAAAATGATTTGCAAGAAAATAATTGTACCAACAAAAGCAAAAACAGTACAAGGGAAAAGTTAAATACAATTTCGTTCCGCCTAAAACAAAATATGAATTTCTTTTAGAAACTAAGGACCACAAATCCAAGAGAGAGATTTTCCTCAAAAGAAAAACACTCTTCATTTACTAACAACATTCATTCACAGTTGAAGTTGAACATGCCAACAGCAGAACAAGGGATAAAAAGATGGAGCAAGTTACAATTCCATTCACTAGCATAAATTTCAAGCAAATGTACAAAGCTCCATTGAACCATAACTGTTTAGTACTGGAAGATTCCTCCACAAAACACACTAGTTCAGTTCATTACAAACATAGAAGACGACCCCACCCACCATATATATAAACAACTCAATAGCATTTCGACGAAAACACTAACATGAACAGACCAACCAGATTTTTCTAACTATTAAACAGGTCCCAGATAATCACCTTCCAAGCTACCCAGAATCTGAAATTCCCTGTCAGTCTCAATCCATTTTGTGCCAAGAACCATGAATCGTACCTCCACATCCTTCTCTATTCTCGAATGCTTGTCGTTCATGAAGATAGGATTTTCACCAGGGACATGGTGGTAGTCTGCCATTTTCTGAGCTGCGAGATATACTTTCTCGATGGGTCCGCAACTCAGGAAAACCCCCTGTTTCATGATCTTGTTCACGACACCACGTAAGATCTCTCCCCTGAAAGGTTTGAAGGTAATGCAGGTGAAAACTACAGGGAAGAGCACATCTCCTGAGTCCTGCCTAACCTTTCCCTCACCGATCCTCTCCAAGGTGGTAGGAGCAACAAAATAACCATGCTCTTGGGTAGCTTTCCGACTGGAGAAGTCCTCTAATAGGCGTATGATGATGGATCTTTGGAGAATCAGTCCTTCACCATCCAACTGATCAGGAGGTATCACCACGTTCCTGGGCAATTCTACCTTGAGATACATAATCGTTATATCTGTTCAAAGAGACAGGAGGAGCGGTTCGTTACATCTATCTATATAATAAATCAGGGAGGTATCTTCTTATGTTTGCCATCAACGGTTAGGACAAAGGAAGGTATCTTTTGCATCAACGGCTAAGATATAACACAATCTCTACACTAATTGAAATATCTTTTTTATATTGAAATTTTTTTTTTTTTTGGCAAACCTTAATCTCTTTTACAAGGTATTGACCCGTGCCGGAGGCACGGGGATATACCTAGTACTATCATAAAGGAAAGCAACCTTTCCAACTGTTACTGAAGCTGAAAGATTCTATTCTTAGTCTACCCTTTTTTTTATGGATAAGGCAAATATATTAAAATAGAGAAAGAATGCACAATGAAGATGAATTAACAAAAATGAAAAAGAAAAAAGAAAAAAAATATCATCCCAAGCATCTTTAAATGAAGTAATAAATAATAGGTGCAATATCATCTTTTCACTTAAAACAATTTGGAATATGATGTGCAAGCACATGAACGTGAATATTAGGTATCAGTCACAAAAATACACCTGCCATGAATGTACGCACATGTGCTTCCTGTGAGTTACATTTAAGTTGTTCTCACTTTTAATGCAATCAACATAAATTTGTTAGACTACCATCTCATATACTCCTCAACCTGAACATATGTATAGTTGGCAATAGGCCATGCAAGATAATCCTAACAATCAATTAATTACTCGGTTTCTGATGATCACAAATGCAAGTACCCAGCTCCACAGAAAAAGTATGTCGCCCGCTAGCAAGGGATTTCCAGCTTGTATGAGGACACAATAAAATTTATCCAATAGAGTGTGCAGTTAGTATCAGTGTATCACTTAGGAAACCCCATTGTTATATATGGTTAGAGAAGAGAAGCATCATAAGAAGTCTTCTCAGTTACGAAAAAAATTATGTGGTTCCATAATTAATTTGCATGTGTTTTGTTTGTACGCTATAGCTCATAACTTTTCCAGATATGATAAAAACAAGTGCCAAGTCGAGAAAGAAAGTTATTTAATTCGGGTTGGATTGCTAGCTGATGCATTAACGTTTAACATACTTATGGTAATAAAAGAAAAGTTTTTCTTATATCAAATTGGAGGGCCTTCCAGCTGCTATGGAGCCATAACCAAGAAAGAAAGGTCATTAAATTGTTCACTCCAGATGAATTAGAGCACATAACAATACAGAATGAGGTGTAAGAAGAGTATAGCTTCTCAACTTTTAATATCAATGCAAAGACTCCGTGCATTATTTATTTAGATGTGAAATGTGAATACGCTGTGATTTCAGTATGTATATTTCAATAAAGTCGAACATTAACAGGTGTATGACTGTATCTGCTAATCGAGTTATCTCAAAGTCACTTGACTAAAAAGGGTACACTTTTTTTATATAAGAAGAACAGAAAAGATGTTACAATCCTCATAGCTTAGCAAAAACCTGTCCTAAGAGATTCTAGACTAAATCCATCAAACTGCAATTCCCAACCTATGATAACGACCAAGTAACTCAGGAAATGATTATTCTATATTCGCCAACTAGGTTTTATTAACAAAGTTACAAAACTAAGATTCTGATATAACACTACTGTGAGATCTAACCAAACTATTTCTCAGTAATTCCTATTTCTAGAATAAGTTTGAAGATTCAACCAGGCTGCTAATTTGACAAGGAACTGAAATTTGGAGTTGTTAACAGACAGAATAATAAAGGTCTCATATATAATCCTAATTATTTACTACATTACAAACAAAACATCACAAGATTCACAACATTTGTGATTTAACACATAAATCACAACATACAAAATAAAAATTAGATTCACAACATTAGTTATAATTTATAACTCACATTCTCAAAACATACAAAATGTCAAATTAACATTTAGATTTAGGAGAGAAAATTAAAATTTAGAATTTAGCCCTAAAACCACAACATCAGATCAGAGATTGCCCATTTGGTATTATATCTAAAATTTGGCACCATATCTAAAAAAAATTAAAATTTAGAATTTAGCCCTAAAATCACAACTTCAGATTAGAGATTGGCAATTTGGTATCATATCTAAAAAAAAAAAGGTTAGCCCTAAAATCACAACATCGGATCACGGTGAGGTGGAGAGAGGAAGAAAAGAAGGAAAGGAAAGGAGAACAAAAAGAAAAAGGAAAAGGAAAAAAATAAATAAATCTCAGCTAGGCCCTAGGGTTTACAGTCGAGGAAGAAGAAGAAGACGGAAAGGAAAGGAGAAGACAAAGAAAATAAAATTTGCTCTGCTGCTGCTGCAGCTCACGTTGAGCAGCAGCTCGCGAAGAAAGAAGAAAGAAGAAGAAGAAGAAGAAAAAAAAATTGTACCTGTAACTCTATAAGTAGCACTCGAGCTTCCCCTTCTCGGTTTCTCCCTTCCTTTCTTCCTCTCTTTCTCAGAACCCTAGAATGATGCTACATTCAGGAACCTAAGGAAAGCCCTAAACCATAAACTACTAACCGAAACCAGAAACCAGAAACCTCCAAAACCCCATATCAGAGAACGTCGACCAAACAAACCCTAATGTTAATGCATCCAGGAAAAATGTGGAAACCCATAAGAACCCAAATGCTCACAAAGAGAGTCAAAGCAAGAGGTGTAAACCAAATAACCATTTTTACTCCAAAAAAAACAAAACAGATGCAGAAACTAACTATAGAATAGAGCGAGAGAGAGAGAGAGAGAGAGAGAGAGAGAGAGAG
>MVGT01003118.1:548076-597130 GCA_002174775.1 Macleaya cordata | reverse complement strand
TAAGGGTGTCAATTGGTACCCAAAAACCCGGAACCGAACCGGTACCGGAACCGGTTTTTGCGGTTCCGGGACCTCACTTTGTGGATCCGATAAATTTCGGATCCATTTCGGATCTACCCGTTTTGGATCCGAAATTTTTCGGATCCATTTCGGATCCACCCATCGGGTACCCGCGGGTACCCGGTTCCGTATAAATTCTATAATTTTATAATTTAATTTACTATTATATAACAATTTTTTAATTTTTTTAACTTTTTTTTAATTAAAAAAAGAAACCAATGACTATTATTTAACAAATTTTATAATAAAATAAATTTTATAATTGAATAGAATACGAAAATACAAAATACAAATAGATTTTGTGTGAAAAAAATTAAAAAACAATAACTTAAAACGGGTATCGGGTACCCGCGGGTACCCGCGGATCCTAGCGGTACCGGATCCGGAACCACCAATTGAGGTTCCGGAACCGGAACCGAAAAGATCCGGAACCGCTTCATATTAACGGGACCGGATCTGGAACCTTTAAGTTCCGATCCGGAACCGACCCGTTGACACCCCTGTTTGGAGCTAGTGAGCTTAAAAGATGGTGTTTGGTTATGAGTTTTAAGTTGTGCGTCACAAGATGGTTCCCGAATATGGTTGATTTAGGCTGTGGAATCGGGATAATCGATTTTGGTCGAGAACTGAATTTTATTATTCTGAGAAATTAGTGCACGGCATCGGACTTACTGCAAATCTTACTGCTTAGTCATCCCGTTCTCAAATAATCTCATACTCTTAGTGATTTGCGTCATTCTCAAACTGACGCAAATACCCTCTTAAATAGCCTTTGCAGAAAGATTTGCAATACATTTTACAGTAAATGCAGTATCATTGTATGTTCTATACATGCCAACTAATTAAAATGAGGTTTTTTTTAAGTGCATCGATAAATTTAAAATAAGAGTTTTTACTTTCATGTCACGGTCGTCAACTATTAATTGGACCAATTCAAATTTTAAGGTTTATAATGTGTGTTGTTTCTCTCTCTTTTATTTATGTCAAAAAATCGTTATTTATGAGTCGAGCGAGTTACAACCGGTTCAATGTTATTGAATCGGATAAATTACGCAAAAATCGTTTGAATTTTATGTGAAGGCTTAGTCATATTAACATTTTGAATCATCCTCTACCAATTTTCATTTGACTCGGTCGATTGGGTAAGCCATGATCCTACATGATGAAACCACACTTCACTCCATATCAAGTGCCAAAAAGCCCACTTGATATGATACGTATCAAGTGATGTTGAAATCGTTTGGTGCTCTACTACTTCGTAAGGGTAAGTTCAGTGAGATCCCTAAATTCCATAATAGAGGATGGAAGGGTCTTAGATCCGGTAGAAATTCCACTGTTAAGGGATATTTAACAAAGCGATGGACAGACAGACCATCGCGGGGTCATTGTGATGGATTAACCATCACAAAAATGGTTTGACCATTGCTCACTCCAACGCTGACTTGAATTTAGGGATTCTCTCCCTCTTTTCCTATTCAAACTTCATTCCTAAACCCTGGAATCTCATGTCAAGGGATCGAATGTAGGGGGTTTCCACTAAACCTGACCTTAACTAATTTAACAGGGCAGTGGACTCACCCCCACTTGTGTCTTTGAAAGGTGGCAGCCCCAAGTAATTTGATGGCCTGCCCCTATCCAAGACGCATTTGGAAGATGGGCCAATCCTGGCCCCTGCCCGCCCCAGAATCGACCCAAACAAATTTTCAGGGCTACATTATTAACCCATGCGCAACTTAAAAATCTCCTCTCCCTAATCACATAAAATGCGCACCTTGAATATCACTCCACCAAGGATAGATAATTCAGAGACGGAAAAAGACACTCCTCACTTCATAGTCGTTAAAAACCTCCCAAAACCACAAAAACCCTTCTTAATTCTTCATCACCCACAGGCTTATGGTTTTCAAGATATTTTCTTCAAGCAATTCATTATTTTGTAGTTTTTTATTCATTTTTTAGTTCATTCTTATTTAGATTATCTGATGTCTCTTGTACCCAGTTGCCAAATCTACCAAACAAGCTTCTTGGATTCATTTCAGAGCTCTTTATCAAAATTCCATGGCTCTCGCATGCAATTTTTAAGGTACGGTTCATCAATTCCTTTCAAGAAACAAAATTTCTATGTAACACAGAACACAATAAACTCAAATTCGACACCTGAAAAAAACCCACCAAGGAAATCAAATTTTGTGCCGGAAAACAGGGATGATTCTCAGACTCCCTCTAATGGTGGATTCTCGAGTCGTAGCTGGATTGATAGATGGAACGAAACCCACCAACCAAATATTATGAAACGACCTCAGGCTGTATTGGATTACAAAAATGGTGGTGGTGTTTCAAGCGAAGACGATGAGGATAATACTAGTACAAGTACTGGTAGTAGTACAATGGAGAAAATCGTGGAGAAATTGAAGAGATTTGGATATGTTGATGATTCTAGTGAGAGAAAAGAGAGAGTCCATGAGAGAGTTCCTGAGAGAGGATCAGTGGAAGATATTTTCTATGTTGAAGAAGGGATGTTGCCTAATCCACGAGGTGGGTTTTCTTTAGATACTCCTTTGGGTGTAGAAAATTGTTTTGGTGGCAATGGGGACATCAGATTTCCATGGGAGAAGCCCTTAGTGAAACAAGAAGAGGGAAGAGATTCTGTTCGTCCGAAGAGTAGGACTTCTTTAGCTGAATTGACACTTCCAGAGTCAGAATTGAGGAGGCTGAGGAATTTAGCAGTTAGAACTAAGCAGAAGACGAAGATTGGAGGTGCTGGTGTTACTCAGGCAATCGTGGATTTGATTCACGAGAAGTGGAAGACTTCAGAGATTGTAAGGCTCAAATGTGAGGGTGCTCCTGCGCTTAATATGAAGAGGATGCATGAAATATTAGAGGTTAGTTTCTTGTTGAAACTTGTCAGCTTTTTCTTTCCCCTTTTTGTTTTAATTTTATTTTTCCTCAAGCCATTGTAAGTTTGGTAAGTTGTAGGAGATGAGTTTATGTGCCTAGATTGTTACTATTGCGCTATTGGGGCTTTACGTGGAATCTTGTTTTTCTACAATAAAATGGTGTCTATCAGACTATCACATATCCTATCTTAAATTAGGCAAGGAACTAACATGTTTACAGTTTAAAACATTTAACCAGACTAGTACACTTATGCTGTTTTTAGAAAACATAAACAATTTTAATACATTATATCTTACTGTGTATTGTGGCACCACAGTTAAAGTAGTAATTATCTTATTGTATGTTGTCTTCAATGATTCTTAACCAGAATAAAAATTCTTCGTCTTCAACCCTTGTGTTGCCTGTGCGGTTTAGAGTTTAGACAAGTTGCCAATAAATATGAGAGACTTCCAATGTTAGTTTGGTTACAGGCATGCTTTAACTGGAAAATTATGTTGTCTATTGTTGTTTTACTCTTACACAGAGGAATGGAAGTGCCTTTACTGGATCTTGCATCATTAAAGTAACTCACTAAATCTTCATTAAAATAATGGTATCTGAGAAGAGAAAATAATTATTTCTGTCTCACAGATCAAGAAAGAAAAAAAAGAGAAAAGAAAAGGAGAGAGTTTTAGTTTGGGAGGATCCAACCAAGGTTGGTGCATACCTTTAATTGGTTTTTGAGTCTCATTTACAGTGGCATCCTTTGTTTTGGCAGCTATTAGATAGATGATTATAACCGTAGATCAAGATCATTATTAGGCGAAACATGATCCTTTTAATTTTTGCATAAATTGCATGAGGTGCGAGAAATGGGGAAAGAAGGGGAACAACCATTGATTCATTGTTAGCTTGCTAGTGCATTTTGAACTACCGATCAGGAAAAAAGAGAGGAATATGCAGGAGTGCAGGACTGTTCTTCAACCTATTTGTTTTAGAACTTAGTTAGCACTGTGATGTTCCACTCAATAATGTACTTGGAAGTTGGATTTTAAGTGAAGATGCAAATCCTCTTCAAATCAACATATTTTCTACTTCAAGGGTGTGTGGTCCTACCAATTCCCTTCTCTGCTGTCTAGTTAATAAAATTACCACTGGCCAAATTCTTTAATGTTTGGGTTTCGCTATATTTATTACAATTTAATCGTTTTGCTAGAGAAGCCTCTGGTAGTTGCATGGATTTCATCATTCAGAGAATATATGGGTTTAAGTTTTTAAATAGTTTGTTAATTTTTCCAAGTTTATTTGCTTATGTGGATTTGTCTATGCTGTTCAGAGAAAAACTGGTGGGTTGGTGATCTGGCGGTCTGGCAGTTCTGTTTCTTTGTACAGGGGAGTCAGTTACGAGCTTCCTTCAGAATTTCACCAAAAGAAACACATTCAGAACCCCAACAACATTGATTATAACTCTTATGCACCAACTGCTAATAGAAATAGTAGGCATCAGATAGAACGTGTCTCTGATGTTGATATGCAGGTGGGTAAAGTAAACTCAGGAACCGGCAAAATAACGGATGCAGAATCATTGCCGGAAATCAAGTATGAACATGAAATTGACAAGTTATTAGATGGGTTGGGCCCTCGATATACAGATTGGCCTGGATCTGACCCATTACCTGTAGACGCTGATTTGCTCCCAGGTGTCGTTCCTGGTTACACACCCCCATTTAGAATACTTCCTTATGGAGTGAGATCTAATCTTGGACTAAAGGAAGGTACAGCCCTACGACGGCTTGCCAGAGTACTTCCTCCACATTTCGCCCTAGGTGTGTACTGCTTCTACTTAATTTATTTGCTGATTTTGTAGTCTTTATAGGATTAGAATGATTTTAGTTTCCATCTCTAGGAAGAAGCAGGCAGCACCATGGATTGGCCATGGCCATGGTCAAGTTGTGGGAAAGCAGTTCAGTTGCAAAGATTGCTCTGAAACGAGGAGTGCAACTTACTACTAGTGAGAGAATGGCCGAGGATATCAAGGTAATTTAATATCCTTATTCTAATTTGCTATCACCATAGGAATTATTATTGGTTTGACCAAATTACAGTTACAACTTACTCAGTTTTTTAATCAATGTCAACCCTTTTTCTGTGCATTACATGACTATACAATATTAAATACTACTGCATTATGAGCTTTGATGTCACTTGATATCTCATCTATATTACCACAAGGTGGTGATATTTTAACCATAGTTTATACTCATAACAAGTAGCCTGCAATATTTTAGCTTTAGTCTATATTTGTAACAAGTAGCCTGCAACATTTTTGTAGATTAGGCAAGAACTCAACCAGTAATACTTAATTTTGTTTATAAAAGCGAGGTCTCTTATTCTTGGGTTCTTTTAATCATAATATTTGGCGGGCCTAATGAAGTGCAAGGCTAATTTTGGAATCTGCAGATTGTCAAGAATCTCATGGTCTCATGGGGTTCTCATTGCTTCTGATCTTTTTAGGTTCCCTCATGGAATCTATTCTTGAAACTGATGCACTGTTTCCCTGATGAATCATAATGAGTTCATGTGAATATTCGGTGGGATTGGTTAACAAGGCTGTGTAGCAATAATTTTTTTTTTTCCCATTTAAAGTGTAACTCATTGTGATTTCTGTAATTTCTCATTTCATCTTTTCTCTTTTAAAAACTTTTTAATGCTTATACACTCCATGGTCTCTAGTGTTCTTGTAGTTACACATAGTTCATACGAAATCTGACTCCTCTTTCCCATGCTTTAACGGCAAATGTGTGTCGAAGACAGTAAGGTTAGCACACACTATGTGCATATGGAACTAGTAAAATTTGTCATATTCTACATCTTAATTTTCCTCTTCAATTATACTAGTATGATGCTGCTCATACTAGGGGACCAAATTTATAGATGAAACATTAGAAGGGGTATTTTATCTTACACGGTGATCTGCCTCTGTAATATAAATAAAATAATGTATTTCTAATAGTTTGATCACTTCTTCCAAATAGTGCAGGTCACAGACACCTATGCATGTGAATTTGTAAATTAGGTTAGTTCACAAGTTACTACCTGGAGACTCTTTAATATATATTTCCCTGGATCTTGTGGTGATTGTATGCAGAAACTTACAGGAGGTACAATTCTTTCTAGAAATAAAGACTACATTGTCTTCTACAGAGGAAAGGATTTCTTGTCCCCAGAGGTGACAGAAGCGTTGTTAGAAAGAGAGAGGTTGGCTAAGGCCTTGCAAGATGAAGAGGAGCAAGCACGGTTGAGAGCCTCATCCTTCGTTATTCCTAGTGCTGAAACAACTCCAGGATCTCGTATCACTGGTACACTTGGTGAAACTCTAGAGGCTGATGCACGATGGGGGAAGAGGCTAGATAACAATGAAAAGGATAAGATGATGAGAGCTGCAGAAGTATCAAGACATGCAAGCCTTGTCCGAAAGCTTGAGCTGAAGCTTTCCCTTGTAAGTTCCCCACTTGGAATTAGATATCACGAGTTTGTTCCCCAATTGGTTAATAAACAGGTCTTCTTGGATGAACTAGATATCATGAGTTTGTAGACTTAGCTGAACAGTCTATGAAAGGCAAAGCAATTAATAACCCATCTGATGGTTTTAACCATCCATATTTGATATACCTTGGGTACTTGGTAGCATGATGAAGATTGTTCAATTAGATAGGCCGTGTTTCGTTCTCAATCCAATAATGAGTCTCTATTCTATGAAATCCGTTCTTTAATTTCTGAAGCTTTTGTGTAACAGGCTGAACGTAAGTTAATGAAAGCAGAAAAAGCTTTAGCTAAGGTGGAGGAATTTTTGAAGCCAGTAGAACGATCAACAGATCCAGAAAGCATAACTGACGAGGAGAGATTCATGTTCCGCAAACTTGGTCTGAGGATGAAAGCGTTCCTACTCCTTGGTAAAAACTGATAACAAAATCTGTATTTACCAAAAAAGTACTAGCTGTTTTATCTTCTCGTATTGCTTTTTTCATATGGGTGCATAAATTGCATATCAGGGAGGCGAGGTGTCTTTGATGGTACGGTGGAGAATATGCACTTGCATTGGAAGTACAGGGAGCTCGTTAAGGTTATTGTGAAGGCTAAAAATTTTGACCAGGTGAGAAACGTTGCATTAGCGTTGGAGGCTGAGAGTGGGGGAATCTTGGTTTCAGTGGACAAAGTTTCCAAAGGGTTCGCCATTATTGTATTTCGAGGACAGGACTATCATCGGCCTCCTACCTTGAGGCCCAAGAATCTTTTGACGAAAAGAAAGGCTTTGGCACGCTCAATTGAGCTTCAAAGGCGTGAGGTATCTTAATATTATTTAAAAAGTTTTAGTTCTCATTTTTGGAACTTCTGCTACAGGCTTTAATAGTTAAAGCTGATTCTTCCCTTTATTTTTTCTTTTTTTGTTTAATTCACAATTACTTCATTTCTTGTAATTTACTTTCTACTCGTCTAATTGTTTCTTCTCATTTTGATGAACAGGCACTCTATAATCATGTTTCAGCTGTGAGAAGGAGGGTGGACATGCTAAAATTAGAACTTGTACGAGTTCCACAGTATTTCAAATTTGTTTGATTCATGTGATGAAAACAGGATTTAGTATACCCGTCTTATTTTAAAAACTGACTTTATTTGTTCCATCTAGTCCTTATTCTCTCTCATATTCTCATGTACAGGATCAAATGGAAACTGTGAAAGATCAAGGAGACGAGGAGTTGTATACAAAACTGGATTCCGCATATTCTACTGAAGACGAAGAGAATGAGGTTCAGTTTTATTTATCTTTCGGATATCCTACTATAGGGCTATAATAATGTTATACTAGCCAGTTGACAATCTATCTTTTCTCTTTCCCTTTTTGTTTTCTGTAATAGGATGAAGGTGATGATGATTACCTTGAGACATATAAGAGTGATGATGATGATGATGATGATGATGATGAAGGTGGTAGTGACAACTCAATCCAAAACTTTCACTCGGAAACAAGTTTCCCTTATAATGACCAACATCAGTCCTGGAGATCAGACCCTGATGCATCGAAACCGTACACATTTGTGGATCCTAATACAGAATACACCAGAACCCATGAAGCTGAAACAGAAGACAGCAGTTTTAATGGCTTGGAGTAAATGATTTGTGTCGATAGAAAAGGGAAATATTTGTAAGTTATCTTCAAGAACAAACTGAAAATAGAGGCAAGGGGCATAGAACCGATAAGATCGGTAAGTGTCCCATCCATTTTGGGATGTATAAAAATCACAGTAGTTCATCAATGAAAGCTAGATTCGATGAAAGTATGCTTTTTTCAAGCAAAAAATGAATTGAACTTAAGTCTGTAAGAGTGGTTTGAACTCAACGCTTAAATTCGGTTGGTATTTGGATTTCCACAATGCAACCATGATGATTGAGGAACTAGATCTGTTTGCAGAATATAATACAATTGTGGGGTGGGTAAATTGGTAATTTTCACATCATTGGTGATGTTTCAACAACTTGACTCTACATCCAACCCATTTATTTTTACATCTAGTTTGTGCTGGCCTATGAGGTCTACATCAAGATGATTCAAGGTTTTTTTTTTAATTTTTAATATTTATTTTAAAATTGATGTAAAATAAACAATAAAATGGACGGTGCAGATAAACTTGGGACTACCTTTAGATGGGTTAAAAGTTTTAGAATAATATCAAAATTTGTGAGGGTGATTTAAACAGTACGCAGATCATATATCAACCCTTGGATCACCCCCAAAGGCCCGTGTAAACAGGGTGTAATATAAGTTGGGTGTTATTGAACAAAAAAAATTGGGTGGAAGTAGAGGCTTTTCCGGAACATCAACCAATCACGTCTCCGAGTTACTAAATTCAATAACGATTGACTAGAGTCAAAGGGTTATCTCTGAAAAGTGAAAAGTTATTTTGGGGTTACCTCAAATTTGAAGAAACTCCAAAAGATTGGAGGGCAAGTAAAGTTGCTTAAAAATAACCAAGAAAATTCAATTCGTTCATCGTAACGGAATCGAAGATTGAAGTTTAAACCCTAACAAAGATAAACACAATCGTGAAACCCTAGAGAAGAGTAAATTTAGGTTGTTCATCAATGGTGTACATCAGTTCATGGGACGAGTTCGTGGAACGATCGGTGCAGTTGTTTCGTGCCGATCCCCAATCTGTATCCTTCGATTTAATTCCTTCTACAGTTTTGAATCTTGTTTTCTTCTTCTTCTTCTTCTATTTTTTTTTATGTTGCTCTTGAATTTCTACATCTACTTAATCTGTATTTCTTGATTACTTTTTCCTTGATTCTTGTTTGTTAAGTCTCGGTATGTGATGAAATATAGACACTGCGATGGGAAGTTGGTTCTGAAAGTTACAGATAATCGAGAGGTATGAATTCAATTTCTTTTGATCATTCGTTTAGATTCATCTGTATCCACAGAATCATTGTTTAGATAATCTGAAGGTATGAATTCAATTTCTTTCGATGATGATGCTTGTTGTTAGCTTTTCTTAGTCGATCTTAGTGCATTAGGATTAGTTTTGCTGTGTACATTGATTGAATTCTCAATTCAGAGGTATAGTTGTTGGCTATTAATAATAGGGCGATTTCGCAGAAAATTCATAATTGTTGTGAATCGAATCCATTCTACGATTCAGTAGATGAGATGTCAGTTTGCCATAAAGTGGAGAACGGTCCTATTGATGAACAAGGTGATGCTGTATTGCTGTTGCTTGATTTTTTGGAAGCTGTTGGTATACTAGATTAATAGGTGGTGGATCTTCCACTTACCCACCTTGACTTTGAACAGATTCAATTCAACTCAGTTAAAGAACCACACAGTTTGATGTAAAGCATTAAGAAGTGAGGGTAATTTCTTTATATTCATAATATAAGGAAGAAGGAAGTGTCTAGATATAGTTATTTTCTAAATGTAGATGGGATTATGAAATTATGAATGAAACTATCAACCACAGGGATTAGTTCCAAGAATACATGTTATCCATGATGGTCGTACGCGTCAAAAGGAGAAAATTATCTTTGAGTTTGTGCCGTTACACTTGAAGTTAGTGATTTGTGGTGAGGAAATTTTGAACTATGCTATAGGCAATTGTTGAATTGTGTAGATATCGTTTCGGCTGAGCTGTATATATGGTCATCACTCCCGATTCTATGTATCGCTTATCATGTATCTCTATTATTTTTTCTCTTCACAGTTGAATGATCAAAATGTTAACCTTGAAACTTCAATCAATCAGTGAGATTCTAAATATGGTCATAACTCCTGATTCTATGTAAAGCTCACTCGAGATCTACCCAAACTATTTTATTCTTCATAGTTGAAGGATCGAAATATGAACCTTGAATCTGCATTCAGTCTGAAGGATTTTTCTGTGAGAAGCACTCTCTTTGGTAGCTTTAGGTAGGTCTGAATCTCAACATTGTAACAAACTGTTACCTAGTGATAGTGCAATGTTAATTTAGATAATTAGTGTGCTAACCAATTTCACACTTAACTTGAGGGGAGTTGTGTACAAGGATAGGGTGAAGAAAAGATAGCATGGGCCAGGTTATTATGCTTCCTAGGATTTGGGTGAGATTAGTAAGAGAAACGTAATCACAAAGAAAGCTTTAGATGACAGTTATTACTGTCAGAATGAAACGTAGCTTTCAAAATTTTCATGTACGTTTACTAGTTTTGTCAGTCTAATTGGCTGCAATATGAAAAAGTTGCATTATTGAAATATGATGGGTGAAGATATTGGATAGTAGTAGTGAAGTTGCATAAGACTACAATCTGCGTTGTTCCTTAAATTTTTTGATTTTTTCTAATTCAGTGGTTCAATTACAAGTTTACGACTGGATGAAATTCAGTGGGATGGTTCTTTTTTCTACATCTCAGTATAGATGCTGTTTGAATTGGATGTTGATGTTACATTTAGCATGCATCTCTTAGAGGTAGCTTATTCCTTTGAGTCTTCTACTTGCTGGCGTAGTGGCATTATTTACGGGTTTTTTGTTTTTTGTTTTTGTTTTGTTTTTTTCAGTGTCTGAAATTCAAGACAGACCAGGCACAGGATGCTAAGAAGATGGAGAAGCTGAACAATATCTTCTTTACCCTGATGGTTCGGGGTCCTGATGGTACTATTATTTCCCTTGGACTTATTTTGTTCCTTTACTATATCATAATCTCCCAACAGAAAATAACAATTATAGACCATAAGCTTTATTCATAAATTTTGTTGTGAATTGTCACAAACTTGCAATATTATGCGAAAGCAGCATTCTTCGCTGCAGCAGCTGTAGTACCATCGCCTGATCTGCATCGAAACAAGAATTGCTCTGTTATGAGATTATAATAACATTCTCTACAATTCTTGTTTGGTGCTAATTTTGATTGTGGGTCTTGATGTACTTCTAACATATCTAAATTGGAATGCCTGTGCAGCGGATATAACAGAAGTATCAGGAAAAGAACAGGCAGAAGCACAACCAACCAAGAAAGGAAGAGGAAGGAAGCAATAACATGTTCATACTTGAAAGTCCAGGTAGGTCAATTGTGAAGATGATTCGAGTGACATTGGTCGGTTGAGATATTTCTTGCTTTTATTAATTGAACAAATTTTTTATGTGAGAAAAAAGAAAACTATCCACTGTTTTTGGGACTGACCCTTCTAAGGGGTCTTCTAGATCTACAAAACATTCTAATAGGAGTCTGTACAAGACATCTCAATTGTCTCTGAGAAGAAATTTTTTTGGCTCTCGTTCTATCCTGGATCTATGTTTTTCTTGTGTGTAAAAAAGCTGATCTTTAGGAAAATGAAACTGTGATAACCATTCATTGCATCGGCGTAATGATGGACTCACAATTTAATGGTTCAACCATAGGAATCTTGCAGGACAAAAATCAATGTCAATGGATAATTGGAAAAAATTTCAATAAATGATTAGTATTTCTGTGATATTCATGTTCGTCTTTTTTGAGAAAGAGATATGCGAAGCCCGTGCTAATGTGAAGACTTGTTCATTTGATCTCTCTTGGATGGTTCCTACGGAAACTCTGCAAGAGAAATCTGTAGAAGTTCAAGTCATAAACCTTGCACCCATGAGCACGGTAATGTCCTCGAGATTCACACTGCAATGTACATAACTCTAGGACCAGGGAAATGCCCTGTTATATAAAGAGTTTGCATTGCTGAACTGGATCGATGGCTTCATTGTTATTGGCTTTTCCTTCAAAGAGGAGAAGAAGAGAAAAAGAAAAGACATGTATGCTCTTTTCTTTTGCTTTTTCAGGTCCTTTCAAAAGCGTTCTATCTCCTTGGGCTTTGGATTTCTTTGCTTTCTCCTGTGAATCTCGAGAGCATTAGTTTGAATTCATATCCAGCATAGGGCGTGTCGAGGGGGAGTATGGGGAAGTACTGGTGAATATGAGTTCACAATTCGAACTTTTTAGAGCAAATAGTTCTTTTAACTTGACATATGCCAAAGTTTTTTTTTTTTTTTTCCATCCAGATGGTTTGAATGTCAAGGAATTTGACAGGAGAATTAGACCCAGCCCACTCTAATTCTGCGATTAAGCTTAAGTAATGAAAAAGAAAAAGGCAAATATGCTCTCTTAATGATGCTTTGACAACCAAGCGAAAACGCGCCAATGGTTCTCATACAAAAGTGTCCACGTAAGGGTAGGTACAACTGTTTCGAAAATGTCTGACACGTAGCCTAACATAAATCTAAGGATTGGTGCCTAAACCACTATCATTCCTTAATTAAGAAAAAAGTATTAGGGAAATGACCTAACTAGAAGATAATGATCTTGGACCTTTGTTAACATGTCTTTTACTTTTAATCTTAAAGATAATATAAATGTATGGGGGTGATGTAATCAAAAACATTCCTCATTGATTATTATTATTATTATTAATAGTACTATGTTGTTGATCCAATTCATGCTTCTCATTGCCTTTTGAATTTAAAAACTCAAATCTTTCATCTATTAATGGTTAATGGTGTAAGTGGAGGAATCATTAAAGTGTACAGATTTTGTCAACTTAAACAATTGCACAAACTATCACATACTATTACATATTTAAGGATTTTTACTCATTTAATTATTAGGAGCTAAAATACTCCGCCAAATGAACCAGGTCAATTTGGTATGGAAATACGGGTTGCGGATTCAAAATTCGGATTTTTGTACTCTCCGAACATTCAAATAATTTCAGGGTTATTTTAATCATTTTCAAGAGAAAACAATTTTTTTTTGATAACCGAGATGTTTAAGCTTCTTAAAACATTCAACTAATTCTCGGAGTAGGGTAGACCTTTACATCCACATTACAAGACAAATTTTTATTGTCAGATGGCTTTAAAGAAAGTTCAAACTCATAACCTCTAAGTTATAAAGTAAGAGATTAAGCATTAAGCCAAACTCTTGTTGAGATTTTTTTTTTTTGTTAAAAAAACTCCTTTGACCTTAAGATCACTGGGATCCACAGAAACAATATATTTTTCTTATTTTTTTTCTTATGGTTTGTTTTGTTGAGGATCTTAAATAGGGATTTTATAGGACCAAAAATTTGATACAAAATTAATTAAATTTATTATATGATTTATAAGAGCATCTCCAATGCAAAAGTCTTATAAGACAATGTCTTATCTACGTGGCATGTCTTATAAGACAATGTCTAATCTATGTGGCAACAAAATCTTCATAATATACATTGTTTAAAAAAATGCACCTCCAATTCAAATATTTTGGGATGACTTTTTAACTTATGTGACACTTAATTTTTGAATGGGTCAAACTTATTTTGTTTAAAAAGTAACTAAAAGTTTTGGAGGGAAAAAATACTGATGTGAACAGTAAGACATTGTGAAGATAAATTTATAGAAATAGACATTCTACTTCACAATGTCTAGAATAACTACCGCCACGTCATCATCACATCCTTTCTTCACATTAGCATTAGAGAAGGTTTTTTCAAAAAGAATGTCTATTTATCACATTCACATTAGCATTGGAGATGTTCTACCTAGTTTTCTATTAAAATCCTTCCAAATCCGAAATCCTCTTAGACAGCGTTTTTTCCGGCGCGGGAATAACTGGGGTCACCAAAGCTGCTCTAGTCAACAAACCTCGGGACACGTGTCCATCCATCTATCTCTTTCCACGTGGCTCAATCTTATCCGCCAACTCCAACTACAAAGCTATAACTCATCTATGGTGCCACTCCAGAGAGGTGTGGGCCCGAACTTTGGCAGAACATTTTGACGAATGGAGAGACAAAAAAATTATTAAACAAAAGTAAAGTTTGAAAAATATAAAATAAAAAAGAATAACAAAGGTCTCCAGGTGGGACCCACGTTCGGATCTGTGTCAGTGACGCCAGTTTCGTCTTTGAGACCTTCTCTGGGGTGCGCAGGTTATTTAAATGCGCACCCTCTCTCTCTTTCTCTCTCTAGCCTCTACTCTGTTAACATTTTCTTCTTTTATGGATTTTAATTCAATATTTTATACACTAAAAATAAATATGAGAATTTAATTTTATTTGGTCGTGTAAATTCTTTAGCTAGCTAGCAACAAAGTCTTCTCTTTCACACCTTTCAATCTTTTACAGACATGGGAGAAGAATCTAGGGTTTCAGCTTAACAGCTTATTTCCAACAAAAAGGTCTGTTTGTTGTTCTTGCTTTTTCTCTCACTCACTAAATCTTCATTTCTTTGATCTAGTAGCTTCCTTAATGGTTAAACCCCTGTCCGGGTTTTCTTTCTTCTGTGTTTTTATTTTCCAAATTAAGATGAGAAGTTCGAAAAGGCTGAAATTTTGATTAAACCCCATCTGGGTTTTTTGTTTTTCTAGGATGGGTTTCCAAAGATCTTTGTTATAGAGTTAGTTTTTGGAGTTCTTATGATGGTTTTATAGTCTGGGTTTATAGGATTTTTGAGAATTAGTGTTTTGGGTAAAACATGGAGGAAATTGAAGAAGCTAACAAATCAGCTGTTGAGAGCTGCCATAGAGTTATTAACATTTTATCTCAACCCCAAGATCAGATTCAGTATAGAAACTTAATGGTGGAAACAGGGCAAGCTGTATTTAAGTTCAAGAAAGTTTTGTCCCTTCTCAATAATGGTGTGGGTCATGGGAGAGTTAGGAAACTGAAGAAGCTTCAGTCTCTATCCCCTTTTCCCCAAAACATCTTCTTAGAGAATCCAAATTCGAAAACAGATGCTGCAACCAAGCCTCTCCAACTTCTTCAGACTAACCCACCCATTGAGATGGATTCAAAAACTAGGAATTCTATGCAACTTACCCAAAAAATGTTATTAGAAAATCCAGCATTAGAATTGAGTTTAGTTGCTAAGAATCCTCTCCAACTTGCCCAAACACAAAACTACCAATCCCTACAACAGCAACTTCAATATCAAAAAAGCTTTCAACTTCAGCAGCAACAACAAATGAAAATACAAGCAGAAAATATGATGTTTCGGAGGAGCAACAGCGCGATTAACCTTAAGTTTGATAGCCCAAGTTGCACACCCACTATGTCATCTACCAGATCTTTCATCTCATCTCTGAGTATGGATGGTAGTGTTACTAACTTGGATGGAAAATCCTTTCATTTGATTGGTGCACCACAGTCATCTGATTGGAATTCACAGCAGAGTTCTAAGAAGAGGTGCTCTGGTAGGGGAGAAGATGGGAGTGTCAAATGTGGAAGTAGTGGTAGATGCCACTGCTCAAAGAGGAGGTTAGATTTACAGACTAACTATAAATATTTTATTGGTTGTGCTTGCGTGATTTTAATTACTTATTGTTCTTTATAGGAAGCTAAGGGTGAAGAGATCCATCAAAGTTCCTGCTATTAGTAACAAGCTTGCAGATATCCCTCCTGATGAGTTTTCATGGAGGAAGTATGGGCAGAAGCCGATCAAAGGTTCCCCACACCCTAGGTATATCCACATTTCTCTTTCCTGTTTATAGTATTTTCTAGGTGATGCATATATGCTTGAGAGTGATGATTTTTCATTCTTTTGTGTTGCTCTTGTTCATTGTTTATGCCTATCTTTTAAAATTGTGGTTGCATATAAGTGTTTGATGGATATGTTGGGTCTTATCCTTCAAGAGAAGGATTTGAGAATGAGTTGTTTCTGCACGATGGATGCTTTTCTATTATTCTTTATGGTCTTCCCAAAATTTTAATTGCTGTTGTGGATATCACTGACCTTGGTTTTTTGTTTTTGCCTGTGTGTGTGTCCTGAAATGGCTGTTGATGGATGTTGTGTTCAGGTATGCCCGTCAAAGTAGAATATATGTTCAGCAATTTTAATATGAACTGACCCTGAAACTGGATTGAGCAACTTTTGTAGAACAATAAAAGCAGAGACCTGTTTCCATTCAACTTGACCATTATGCCTGTGTATATAGTCTGTAAGTGTATTTGTAGAAAAGAAACAAGACCAGCTCTTAGATATGTATAACTTTCATGTTGTTGATTTGCTGTAGTTCAGTTTTCTGGTCAAGGTAGGAGAATCAGAAAGTTATTCCTGCTTACAGAGAAACTTCTAAAACTAAACATTGAAAAGGGTTTTTCTGTGTACATAAGGAAGAAAAAAAAACAAGAATTGCTTTTCATATTTAGATTACAGATTTCTTTTGTTTGTTGAGTATGACATTCGTTGCTGCAGTTCATATCTTATTAATCTATATATTCATTGCATTGCATTCAAGTTTGATAATAGAGAAATCTTTGAACTTAGAAGGCCTGGATAAACATGATGCAGGGGATACTATAAATGTAGCAGCATGAGAGGTTGCCCAGCAAGAAAGCATGTTGAGAGGTGCTTGGAAGATTCCTCAATGCTAATCGTCACTTATGAAGGTGAGCACAATCACTCCAGGCTACTAACCCAATCTGCCCACACATTGACTTCATAGAGAGAGGGAGCTATCAATCCAAGGAAAAAAAGAAGGAAAAAAGGCTTCATAGACGAGCTTCTTCGAGATCACTGTAAGGGATGTGCTGCTATGTCCATCCACACCTGGTCTTCTACTGGTAATTTGTGCTCCTGTACATATAATGTATGGTTCAAGATTGAAAATATAGATGGAGCGGCATTCTGCGAAGGAGTGTAGGCAATCGGGCTCTCTTTGGCTTTTTTGGTAAAGGACGAAACCACAGAGCCAGACAAAAGTGTACACAGCAAAGGGGTTGAGAATTGTAAGCACTCACTCTTCTTCCATGACAGCCTATGCTATGTTTCCTACAGTGAGTTTCTGAATGAATGCAATCTTTTTGGAATGGCAATTTTAAGATTTTATTGCTTCTTACTCCATGTTTTCTACACCAGCTTTTTACTTAGGTTATGTTTAAGCTTCTCACGGCCTTTAACTCTTTCCATGTTTGCTATTCAACCAACACCCGCACGCACTTAATTTAATGCCACATATGTATGGGTTTCATCTAATCATTCCACCAACTTGCTTACACAAGCAACTCCAATCAGTATACCCACTGAAACCAAGAGTTACCAGAGTCATCCTACCTCCCAAAATTTTTATACCATAGTACACTCGGTACAATTTTGCTGCAACAAAAGCAAGGGTGTGGAGCCAAGGAGTCAATGACATTTTGCTATGTGGGGGATTTAATGGCTTTTGAAACCATGGTGAAATGCTTGGATTCATTAATCAGTGTTCGCCATAATGCTCCACATGGCAAAAGGTGATGGGTTCCTTAGCTTCACACCCTTTCCTTTTGTAACAGCAAAATCGGACTCTTATAGGTCAATCTGAGTGTCTATTGAGGTATGAAGCACCTAGAAGGCAACTGTTGCTACTGAGTAAGCTGGTAATGAATTCATACATAATAGACAGGATGTGGTTTACCATATGATGAGCTTGTTTGTTATTCTTAGGTGACATGGTCTTTTCTCCTCCATGCCCAAAATTGATTTTAAATTTCTATTCGGACTGCTTATAGAACTTTAGCCTGACTTCCTGTTCAGAAGACAACTCTTAGGATCTGAGTTGATGTATTCGAGTAACAAGCTTACTTCACCGTGTAAGAGAAGCTTACTCAGATTAGTTCTTATCCCGAACACTTTCAATTTTAGGTTCTTCATCTTTCTTTCTATGATTTAGAGTTAGACCATTCTACTCGAGCAGGACCAGAGTAGACTGTCATTCTTTGATACAATATTCTTACCCAATTTGCGTTTAGAATATTCTTCCTGTAAATGTAAGTTGTTCTTCTGAATTGCAAAAATTCCGCTGCACGTCGTCGTCATCGCCATCTATAACGATGAATTGGTCCATCACTCAACAGAGAATATACAGCTGTGTCTAAACTCTTTAACATCTCAGATTCGGTCTGGCTTAAGAGGGAAACAAAGGAGATTTTCTATTTTGGGGTGAAGTCCTTGTCCTTCATGAAATTGACTCTCTCCCAAAGTAACAAAATGAGCTCCAAAGTCCTAGCCTTTTGTGGAGTGAGGAAATCATTCTCAACAAAAATTACCCCTCCCATCATCTCTTTATTGGACCTAATATTCATGTGTACTTTTATAAGTCACATTCAACGAGTACATGGAGTCCTCAAACACTTCAGCATGGCGTGTCCAATTTTGTTCACCCCCTCGTAATGTTAGGTGAAAAAACCCACAACTTTGATTGGGTGTTGTGAACTGTGTTTTCAAGAAAAAATAAAAATGAACAAACAACCAATCAAAAGTGATGAGTTTAGTTCACCCATGTTAAGGTGGGTAACAAAAACCAACTCTGCATGGGTTGTCCGAGTTGGCTCATCGAGAATTCGTTACCCTAAGCAACTATGAACCAATAACGGTTAAAGGCTTTCATCAAGTCAAATGAAAAATCTCCATAAATTTGAATCATATCTATCTATCAAACCCAGCTTATCATAAAAGGAGCTTAATTCCGGTGAAAATTTAACCAGTCATGGAGGTTTTACTATGCTTACTGAGCAGATCGACTGATGATTTATATGAGGAGAGTGGTGTTATTTATTTGTTAATACTGTCACACAGTTCGTCCTAGAGTTACTTTATCAGCAGAGGTCCATTGAGAAGCCAATCTGATGCTAGACCACCCCTCTCATCCAAGAGATGACTCAAAAAAAAATTTTTATTAATGAATAACTCCTAGCCACTTAATCCATGTACTCTTCTTCTTCTCCTTTCAAAACTTTTTGTTTCTTTAGCTGTTAAATTTCAGATTTCTTCCAAGAAATATTGAACGGTCTGGATTGTCTCAAGCAATGCATAACCCACCTCACAAGAAAATTCATCAGATCTAATGAAACGATGATGCCGGTAACGTAATGGTAATGGCCAAATGGTTTTTGGGGCCACAGTAAAAGCACTTATGAAACCAGTTTTTAGGGAGATTGAGATTTATGTTGGCTTGTAATGAAACATACATTTTGCTAAGAGTGGATAAGAAAAGTAACTTAAAACGTGGAAGATCAGTTAAGAACATAACCCAAGTTTTATAAGCACCCTTTAGAGGAAAGGTATCCTTTGCTCTAGGGTGCAAACAAAAGGATGACAAGTGCATACAATCTTGTAAAGATCAACAAAACAGCAGTTCATATAACCAAAATTCATCCATCGATCATAAACAAACAAATCACATCTGGCCATCGAGTTGCACTCAACTTTAGCAATTTTGTGCTGAAATAGATTGCAGATGATGCAATCTACACCCACTTCTCTTTTCATCTATAACTTTAAGCTGAAAAAGACAGCCAGTGAACCAGGTTGCAGAAAGAACTGAACTAGAAACTACAGGAAAATAATGTTGTCTAAAAATGGACTACTACATATGAAACCTTTTGAAAGGATTATGCTGAAATGGGTTCCAAGAATTTTAATTATTTAAAACTCTGAGCTCATCATCGTACGTACCTTATTGAAGTTTCTCTGCACTTTATCGAGCAGCTGATTTATATTCTTTTTGGAATTACAGGGAAACAAGTCATCTGAAATAGAGGAACCGTATTAAGAACTGACTGACTGAGTGAGAATGGTTCTTCCAGCAAGGTTTAATAGTTTGGATTTCCATCCAACAAGTTTCTTTTGGAGCTTGTATTTATCTTTGATACTCGTTCTTTTCATTTTCAAGATTTGGTAAGTGGAATTTGCGATGCCTATCATGACGGTTCTTATTGTGGAAAAAGGTTAATATTGTAAATTAAAGTGAATTGGAGACCATGACATCTGGCGAAATACGAGACTCTTAATAATTTCGTAAATTAATTATTATTCTAATAGTATTTCTATGTGGCGAATTAGAGAAGAATATGTCGTAGGGAGACGAGGTTCAATCCTAATTAACCAAAGTGTAAACCGGGAAGGAGGGCGAAAGCAGAAGTAGAAACTTCGGAATACTCAATTAAAAAATGTCTTAAGCTTTAGAAAGCCTTTAGAAAATTTTACTTACAACTCACTTTTTATATTAGATAATCCTCATAAAGAATTACAAAGATTCTAAACTTTTAACCACGTCCAAAGTTGGACGAAGAACAACAGTAAAATGAATGATACAGGTGACGGTGGTGGTGGGGCTGAGGTGATCAAATGGTTGACAATCAATATTTCTTATCTATAATTTGAAAAAAAATGTTTTCTCAATTTCGATAGCTCTTAGATTTTAGCATGGGTGTTATGGGTTCGATCCCAAAAAAAAAAAAAGATTTTGTTAACATGTGCCCTAAGGGCACATGATAAGCTTTTAGGTTTTGTGTTTTGTTTAGTTTCTTAAGGTTGTCTAAATGGGCTGATTTTTAGATATGTATATTATTTATACTATTTGGACCATATCTAAAAAAATCAGCTCAATTGGAGACCTCTAGCACCCTCTAGCACCATAAACACTTAATTTAAACTTTAATAGTGTGAATGGACGGCTTACATTTAAAGTGATTTGGTTGGAGGGTTAGATATTTCTGATTGAGCTGATTTTTTGTGGACATCTTACAAATAACAATAATATTATGTCTACAAAAATTCAGCTAATTTGAAGACTTTAAACTTGCAAAAAAACTCCTTCGAAAATAATCTTATCATGTGCCCTTAGGGCACACGTTAACAAGACCCAAAAAAAAAAGGCCTAGAAATGGGTATTATTATGCTCTACAATACGGATAGTATACGTAACATTCGACATCAATATGAGAATCACGTGCAAACAAATCACGTGACTATCATATGTCTTTGGGCGGGCATGCATGCATGCATTCACATGATGATGATGATGATGTATCATTATGTATGCCCATGTCATCAATTGGGAGGGATGATATTTAAAGAGGTAACATGTGACGGAATGGTCCCCGGGTAGGGCGACAGGTAGAGTGAGATCGCTCGCCACAAACACGGAAGATGGAAGGAAGGAAAAGCAGATTCAACACACGTGTGAAGTCAAACTGCCTTCCAAGTCTTTAAAAGAAGACTGACCGAATACTGCTATTGTACGCCAGTAGTGTAGTATTTCGAGGCCACCACGTCAACATCTAACAAAGCGTGAAGATAAACCAATAAGGACGCCACCGTGTGTACTCTAGTCTGTCGGTAATTTTCCGACGAGTGACTTTCTCGTTGTGTCTTTCGGGAGTAAAAAGCAAAANCTCTCTCTACCGTACTGCAGATTTTCTCGTCAGAGTATGAGATAGGGAGTATGTCTTCCTTGTTACCTAGGGCAAGACTAGCTAGGGTTCCCATGTAATCCACATGCACTGTTTTTCAGTTTTCCTTTTTAATTTGTCTTTTTATTGGTCAAGCAAGCTCAATTGATAAAAAAAACAATTTAGGGTTCAACAAATTATTTAAACACCATTAGGAGGATGTAGCCCGAGGATAAGCAGAACTCGGGTTAGGGCAAGTGTTATGGACACCTTAAACAAGCAAAAAAAAAGCATTTTTTGAGGTTAGGGCAAGTACCATGGGCACCTCAAACATCCAAACCCCTCCCTCCGGTCCTAGATTTGGGGAGGGAGTAAGGGGTTTGAGGGAACAATCTTTGCCTAATTCTATACAAACATAAATGTATGGAATTAGGCAAAGATTGTGCCGTAAGGCACAGATTGTGTGCGTCCCTAATTTTCCATGGCACTTGCGCTCCCCCAAACCTTTAAACCCCTACCTCAAACAACCTAAATAAGGGTTTTCCATGGCACTTGCCCTTAGAAATTCACCCGGCCGCCATGTTACCGGGTGTGATCAATTCACGACATTTTCATGGTGTTTAGTGATTCAAATAAGTGATAGCGGGATACTAACGAAGATGAGATCGAAGACGTTATTGATAATGCCACCAAAAAAAGTAGGCATCATGAATGATATAGAGAAACAATGACCACACTGAAAGAAAAAGGTTGGCTATTGATGATAGAGTGAAGAGAATTGTAAATTTATTTAAATTGGAGGGTAATTAACTAGTTTCGTAACCATCGAGAATCAAATTAATTACAATCTTCCAAATAGCAACAGTACATATTAATTAAGGCACAAAGTCGTAATTAAACGCGAGATGAGCTATCATCAGGGTTCTCCATCTAGAAGGACCACCCAATACTGCTAACTAGCTAGCATATGTAAAGAAAACACAAGTTTGAAGAAATTACTCAAATTTTTCAATACACATGGCAAACGTTTACCGGGTGGACCTTCTAGTTTAAAGCCACCTACCTATATCCACAAATAATTAAGCCCGAGTTATTAGGAACCACCCATCTTGTTTGCTCTGTACACCAATCTTTAGTTCTTTTTAATGAAAAATGTTAAAAAAAATTCATATAAAAAAAGTCATTCTGATTTTAGTCTTTGTTTTATAAATTTAGTCCCTACTTTTAAACTTTTTTTTTAATCAATAAAGTTTTTTGGACCGACATGTTTACAAAATTGGTGTCAGATACTTACGTAGTAAGGTGGGACCCACCACTTTCTCCCTCCCAAAAATATTATAGGGGGGTTTCTAACTTATGTGGCAATGAGACCCACCATGCCACATAAGTATTTGGCATTAATTTTGTAAACTGATCGGTTCAAAAAGCAGCACTGTTTTTTAATAGACTGAGTTGTGCTCCTCCAACAGGCTATAAATGTTCCAAGAAAAGTCATGAGCTGCAACTGTAAATTGCTCGATCAAGAAGTGAAATAGAAGGATTTTTGTTCCACCCCACAAGTCACTTGGAAAAAAAAAAGTAATTACTAATACAAAATCCAAATACTCCCTCTACTTTTTGATCGTGCGGTCTACAATTGCATGTATTGCACGACTTCCCCAAGTTATTTACTTCTTGATTGTATTAGGCCAGTACAAGTTTTTTTGTTTTTGTTTTTTTTGGCCATGGATCCTTTCTTTCTTTGAGTTCCATTTGGCATGTAATGAAAAAATGACTGATGATGACAATAGTATTGAATAGTGTCCCCATTTTAATGCGTGCGGGTGACCTTAGTCACTCTCGAGCAGACTAATTAATTAACGATGTATATATGTGCGTTTCTAACCACCAATACGTTTTATTAGCTGACCATCCATGCATGGGATGAATAACAGCGGGGTCAACCAGTCTTCGCAATCTTCTCTTAAATGGACGGTTACGATCGAATTGTCTTACATTAATTTATATCCACAATCTTAATTAGAAATAACAACCGTCCAACACACGACATTTTTGCTAAAATTGTAAAATTGTAAACGTAAATCCTATATATCAACTCGTCTTTAGAGTTGCTTCCTTGTCCTTCTCCTTTTTATAAAAGCTAAGGTCGGAAGTTTCTCTTTCTGCATACATGTTTACATTTTGTATTAGGTATGAAGAGTTAAAGTTTATGTCTCTCGTGCTAGAGTTTTTTTAATTATTAATAAAATTTTTCCTCGTACGGTCGAAGTTAGAGTTGGAATACTATGAAATATGGACATGACAAGAGTTTTATTTTTTTAATTTTTAAACTAAAAAACACAGATTTCAGAATATGATACAAACACCATACGAAAACGATTTTCGTAGAGAAATGTATGTGCTTCGTAAACCAAACGTATGTTTAAAGCCTTAATCGTCAAGGGATGGATACAACACGTGTGGAGTCTAAGTGGGGAATTGCAACCTCTAACACCTCGATTAATTAATTAATCCATTCATTATAATCAAAAAGTGAAAGAGACTAAAAACTAATGAAAAAGGGCCGTCAAGAGGGAGGGGAAGACTTTGACAGTTTGACTGATTGTGTAGCGTGAAACGTGGCGGTCTTACTGTAACGTTACGGCTTGTGGGCGCCGCATGTCAGTAAAGCGCACCACTCGATTTTCTCTTCTGCCTCGCTTTTGCTCTCACTCATACCTGCACCCCTCTTGTGGTGGCCCCACCTCCTCCACCTGNTCTCTCTCCTCTCTCCTCTCACCCCCTCTTCTCTGTCCTCCCCTCTAGACGCCGTCTCGAAGAAGCTATAGGCATTTTTCGTTATTTATAGTTAATAAGGATAGTTTCGTCACATCTCTTTGTAAAGTGTAAACGCTATGAATTGTTGCAGAGGGAGGTTAGTGGACCCCCTCTTATAACACCCCCTCCCGTGGGGTCGATATGTGATGCATTCCGATGCTGATTTTTTTAGATGATGTTCTTCTCACTATGTATATCATCATATTAAAAAATCACTTCGTTCTAAAACTTCTAACTCCTTCAAATTAACGCTTTAAAAATTAGTAATTATTTAGTAACTATTTGAGGGTCAAATAGTTACCAATTTTTAAGAAGTAATTTGAGGGGGTTAAAAGTTTTAGAATGAGTTGATTTTTTAATATGATGATATACATAGTGAAGAGAACATCCTCTAAAAAAAATTAACCCCTAGATGCATCATATGTGGGCCCCATAAGAGGGGGTGCAATAACCTCCCTCATTCTTGTAAATCGATCCGGTCAAGCAAAAAGGTGTCTTGATCAATATGTGGAATATTAATTTTCGACAGGAAAACCTTATTTACTACAGTAAATAATTCATCAAAGCCAGGTTTTTTAGGAGAGGAATGCTGGGACACTTTTGGGCCAGGATTGCTTATGGAGCTTAGTCTACACGTATTGATAATATAAAGGTTAATTTTTAGCGAGAATAACATCCTATACACTTTGGGGGATCGTTAAAGACATTGTTATCCATGGAGCCTAGTCTACATATAGATGATTTAAAAGTTGATTTTTAGTGGGAATAACATCCTACGCATAGGTGATCTAAGGCCCTGCTTGTATGCAGGGAAAATTTGCATATGTAGTTATTCCCAGTCAAAAGCTGCTTGGTATGATATTCCTCTGCTAGTTAAGATACCTATGACCTTGTTTGTCCATGCAAACTACCACTACCACAGCTATGGTAAGTTGCATTCTGCAAATTTTTCCTGCATACCAAGAAGAGCATAAATGTTAATTTTTAGTGAGAATAACATACTACTAGTGTAGATCAATCTCAATAAAATTAGTCTAGTCTACAGCTGATTGATAAAATTTATCATTGATCTCCAACCAAAACTTTGATGGGTTCCAAATTATAGAACAATTTGATTTTTGGTAAGAGCAACTCAAAAAATCAGCCCTAACTGGATCATGGACTCTATAGGTTATACTGTGTTCAATGGGTCCTAATTAATATCTCCAAAAATCGGCCTTTGTCAGCTCACATGGTAGAATGTCTTGAATGGGTACCTTAATTGGATCATCCCTGTGTGAGTTTCCAGAGGCCAGAATGTCTTCAATGGATGCAACACGGTCCCCCTATCATTACTTCTTCTTCTTTTTTCCTTCTTTCTGAGTGGTATTTGTTCCAGAAGTTTCTCTTTTCATCCCATTAATTTGCTTTATTACTCCATTAATTAAACTAATTCTGACTTCCTAACTCGTTTGATCGCTCATTTCTTGCGGAGGTAAAAAATGTTCCAGACTTCAGACTTCAGAGTTCAGAACTACAATTTACCCTCACCGAGTATTTTGAATTACCTAACTACCCTTCCTTAGCATGTAAGTTTGAGGCTGTAAGTCTGTCTGGTACGGCAAGTGTCCCAGTTAAATCTGACAAACCATTGAAGAGCGAGTCGACAAGAATCGACTCGTTTGTGGTGCTGTAGACAGTACGGCAAGTGTCTCTATTGAACCGAACAAACTATCGAAAAACGAGTCGACTGAAACTCGTGAGAGTACGGCAGGCGTCCCCATTAAATCAAACAAACTATTCAAGAACGAGTCGACTCGTCCGAGGTAATGGACTCAGTAAAAGTGGATTAAGTTAAAATTTTCTGCTCTGTTAATTAAAAAGTTTCATCAACTGTACATATATGGAAATAAAAATCTGCCTCATAAAGGGGCAAAAAAGGCAAAAAGATAAGAGCTGATGGAAATTAAAATAATAAAAAAAAAACATTCCAGAGATTCAAGCAGGATCATCATCAAAGTATTATCTGTAGATGAATCATGACCGTCGAAAGATTAGAAGATCGGAGGCGGGAGATTAAGATCGAACGACAGAGGTTTCTTCTTCTTCACCCCTTCTTCCTCCTTCCTCATCTTCTTCTCCTGTTCATTCCTCACCACCACTTCAACAGCATCAAACTTATATCCAGTAAAATCCGTACCTGTTTGAATCAAACTCGCCGGAGTTCCGGTTGATGTGAACAGATTCCGGTTATCGCCGGCTACAAGTGCGGTTCTCCACTGCTGAAGTTGATTTTGGAACATAAAAGTCGACCCGGCCGAGATAGATCCGTCGCCAAAGTTAGTTTTGGCTTTAGGTCCTCGGAGGTTCCTGGCCGCTTCATCGTAAGCCATAGCAGCTTCTTCGGCGGTGTCGAAAGTTCCGAGCCATTTCCTCGTCTTCTTCCACGGATCTCGAATCTCAGCTGCAAATCTCCCCCACGGACGCTTACGTACACCTCTATAATGCGCCTCCTTCACCGGCGGCGCCGCCGCCGCCGCCGTAGCCGCCTTCACCTGCTGATGACGATGATGATCATCTCCACCTGAAACTGCTACAAAACCTTCCTTACGAAGACGGAGCGTTTCCACCGCCATTAACAGATAACTCGATCGATCAACGTACAGTCACCGCGCTGAAACTGTACGGTCAGGTGATATCCGTCTGAAACACTTTTTAGAGAGAGAAAGAGATGGAGAGAGAGAGAGAGAGTGAAGAAGTAGAGACGAGAGAGAAAGGTATTTATAGCGAAACGCTACGGTCTTCGTTAAAGCCGACAGGGGATGTATTTATTGTTAATATTTTTGGTGGTTTTTCATAATTTTATGGATTTTTGAGGGGGTTTTTGGGGAATTGGTTTAAATTTTGGTCTTGGGTACCGTCTGAAAAATTAAATGCAAGCGTGCATGTATGGGATGATGCATGTTTATGATGAGAAAATTTCGCATGCCGATTTTGGCGCTGCATCGTATCCCATTTTATCGTTTGTTTTATCGCGATATTTTTGCCTCGTTTTAAGTTTCTCACTAGACAACTCTTAAGTCTTATCTATAATTTTCTGAAAATTTGACTGTAGGACCCACTAATGAATTTAGTTTGATCCAACGGTTGAGAATTTCTAATTGACAGAGAGGATTTCTCAACTATGGGATATGGCGCAGACCTAGACATGATTTCTTTGTCTGTTTCAAACATACATAAATTGGCATTGAATTGAATTAATCAATTGTTTTGAAGTGAGTTTTTTTTTTAAACTATTCGCAATTTTTCACACTTAAGAGTAGTTATTAATAATTAAAAAAAAAAGAAATCAAGTTATGTTACCCAAGCTAATGTAGTGGAAGAAAATTGCGGGGTAAAGTGAAATGAACTGTTAGATTTAAGTGTTCATTTGCCGTAATTCTACAGGAGGTAACGACTTCTTCTATTTCACTTATTAATTTTATAGTCTATCATGGTAATTCACTATTTCTAAAATCTTTTGTGTATCAACTCGAGGAGGATTAATTAAGTCCCTACATGTCAAATGCACTGGGGTAGCATGACTATTAATAAATCCCAAGCTAAAATCAAATGCCCAATTTGCCAAAAAAATATTTGCCGCATTGATAGGGTAACGTTGGATAAATTAAAAACGGGCTGTGTTATGGTAGGTAGGAGGAGAAGAGAATCTAGGATTAGGGTTAATATGGTAATTAAAAGTGTCATAAAAATATTGAGAAGTAGAATAGAAAACATAATCTGTTTTGAATTAAACAATTAAAGCCGGCTTAACGGCCTGTTTTTCTGCTTTGCTTTAAATAATTTTTTTTAAACATTATTTTTCTATTGGTTGATTAAATATTATAATTAGTGTTCTCCTTAATCTAAACTTATATATATATATATATTAAAAACCCTAAACCACTTGATTCGACGGCGCCGGCTGATGATCCTACCAGGCTTTGTTTTGCTTTTCTTTATTCACAATCCTACGATGATGATGATGATGATGGGATGCATGCATGTAAAATATATATATATATATATATATGTATGGATGTTAAATAAAAGAAAATTAATTATGGTCTATTTAAATAATATCATACTTTATCTGAGAAAAAAAAAATCAAACTGAGAAAAGTGGGTCCCACAATTCGATATAAAAATTAACAAAAAGTTTATTGTTATCGAATATATAAGTAGCAAGTAAATCCTTTTTCTTTAATTCTATTCTTAAAAAATCTATTTATTTTTTTAGTTAATATGACCAATGAATGGACCATCTTTCAGATTACATTGACAAATAATAACAGGACTGGACTGTGAGAAATGCAGTGAAAGCCCTTTCATTTTCATCCAAAGACCTGCCCTATCAAAAAACGGTAGTGCTAGGGCTACCGAAATCCCTACCGAATTTGCTACAGCAGGCACATTTCACGGTGAGATTCATAACACTTTAGGATGGGATGCGAAATACGAGGAGATGCAAATCATTTTGACCGTTGGATGCTTGAGTGGTAGCAAATTCTGTAGGAATTTGCTGTAACTCAAGCATTACCGATCAAAAAAATCTGTATTGTAAAATTCATTTTAAAATATCTACTACAGCAGTACGTAGCATGTCACATCTTTTGATCTATTCAATATATCGTGGTAATTTTATTTGAAGCCAAAAGCTATTTCTCGTCTCAACGTTATGGACATTGGGTGATGCTACAATGCCCACAAATCATGCGGGAATGGTCTACCGCATGAAGCTGGACGGTTTGGATTACATTGAGATTTGAGAAATTTGAAATGAGATTTAAATCAGGAAAGAATAATGAGCTTGCGATTGGAATGGGGATGAGAATACCGCACAAATTGTGGGCATTCTAGTATTATTCATGCTTTTTACACAAGTTTCGTTTCTGTTTGTGTAGTTAAAAACGTGCCGTAAAATGAACATAGACTTTCAATGGTAAGCTAAAATGACTGAAACATCCCCCACCCCCTTCTCAATCTTGAACCCTAAACAGGTAACAAACGGTATCTGTAATTTATGAACATTAACTATCTCTTAATTACATCTTTGACCATTCTTTGTTAGAGCTTAGCAGTTTTCTTTTTCGTATCTTCTTCCCTTTTCTTTTCTTTTCTTTTCTTTTCAGTCTTTTAGGTTCAAGTTGGCGCAATCAAAAGTCCTCCGGAAGGTCAAAAGAAGAATCGAGTAAGGGTAGTATTGTCAAAAGATGCAGCAAAATCTGTTCGTCTTCCCAGGGGCAATTTTGTCATTATACAAATGGCATTACCCGTATATCATAATCATTTGAGAAATCTTACAGCCACCCATCCCTTACATCCACAACACCCAACTTATTATTCTTACACCTCATTCATCTGTCTATGAGAGTGAGACCCACAAGAACATAACTGATATAAGTTCAACAAAATTTGCAGCCCGACGCCATTGCCAATTTTCAACCCGGCAGTGCTAAGGTTACAGAAGACAAAATTTACAGTAAGATTCATATCAATTTGGGATGGGGTGCAAATTATGAGAGCATGTAAAACATACTGACCATTGGATTAACCTTCTATAGCAAATTCTGTAACTCAAGTATTTCCGTTTTCAACCAATTGTTTATGGGTTAAAAGTTTTAATTTTTTCTTTTTTTCGTAAAGATGATCGAGATGGTGAAGAGAAGAGATCATCTTCACAAGAATCAACCTTTAAATTATTTTCATGTAACACCCACGTATAAATGTAAACAAGTTGCAAGAATAAGTGGGTACATTGAGAACAAGGGTTAGGATGGAATGGATCATGGATGTATAAAATTCCCTAATTGTTGGTGAAGTGTAAAGCAGGCGTGCATTGTACTGGAGATACTGACACGTGGATGGAGTCAGCGTAATTGGAGGACGTGGAAAAGTGTGCGCCAGCAGAGAGAGAGAGAGAGAGAGAGGGCCCAAACAATGGAGCAGTGGGGCCAACTTGTCTTTTTAAGGGGAGCTAAATGAGAAACAAGTAATAAGAACACAAAGAAGAAAACAAGAGCCCCAAACTCCAGAGAGCTCAAAAACCATAAAACTGAACTAGGAAACAAAAGATTTTCTCAGAGAACTAAAAAACAGTTTCAGATCTTCACTTCAACAGTCTTGGAAAATTACAATATATAGAAGGATATAAGTTTCCTAGCACAGCTTTGACAAAAAATCCGATTACAGTTCAAGGCCTCTTATAGATAAAATGTGCAATGACTATAGTATACATCATTTGCTCCTCTTATCAAAATTTCTAGTTCCCCAAACAAGAAAGTGAAGGCTGAGATTTTTGCGTGAGGTTTTCGGTGCTTACATTTGTTCTGACCTCTATGCCTTCCTTTAACAAGTGTTCTTTCACCGCTTGAATCGGCACCTGCAACCCCACAAAAGAATCAGTTTTTTTAGAAACAACATTTGTTTTTCTCTTCTGGCTTTTTTTTTTTTGGCCTCCTTCCTATAACAAGTGTTTTTTGTTCCTTTTCTTCTTTTCTCCCCTAATTTATAATCTTTTTTAGTTAATATCATCAGCACCATTTTAAATAATAGTGATTGGAATTAAAGCTTCTAAGACTTACCTCTTTCCTGTGAAATATTCCCGCAGCAAGGGCAGCTGAAGCATTTGTCTTCTCAAAAACCTCCGAGAAGTGTTCTGGTTTACCTGCTCCGCTACTTGCTATTACAGGGATGGTTACAGCATCTGATATCAGCTTTATTAGGTCTATATCAAACCCTTTTCCTTGACCTGCAACAGTAGTAACATATAAGCTCTTCAAAGCCTCTAAGATACTGTGTAATGGATATGAACAAGGAATACTCCTCAATGTAGTTAACGAAAACAGCACAATAACATTTAATACCATATATACATAACGTCCAATTTTATCCATCTCGAAAATTGGTATTCACAAGTATCCTCACTGTAAGTTCAAACTCAGACTACATTACAAATGCATAAAATGTGACAACTATTAAACTAAGGGAAAAATAACATCATTTTACCATCACAGTCGATGCAATTTAGTAGTATTTCCCCAGCTCCAAGCTCTTCAACAGCTTTTGCAAGCTCAAACGCCCCAATAGGCCGGCCCTCTCTCCCACCGTTGACCTAAATATAATTTCGGTAAAATGTTAAGGTTTCATGAGACGCTAGAATATAAATATGTATTATTCCAAAATTGAGACTCAGAAGTGCAAGCAGGTTGACTTATATAGCTATTGCATGCCATAGAGTTTGATATAAGCCCAATGAAAAACACTAATTCCTTCCTAACTAGTTGACTTCTACTATTACAGAGAGTTACATCAGATAGTACTGCCAACTGCAAGACTAAGGCTTACCGTGCATTGATACCAGGCATATTCCTCTCCTTTTGGACCTGAAACAAGTATACAAAATACAGTTGAATCAAAAAATTTCTCCTTGTGGGAAATGGATTAGTATATTGAAGTAACAGGAGATGACAGCCTGACACCAACAGCAAATAACTGAATTTATAAGACATTAGTAAAGCATTTTACCTGGATTTGTAACTCTTACAGCTTTGAACTCTACTTCTTCAGGATTGTTGAGGTACACTCTACGTGGGTCAATACTTACAACCACTGCCTAGAAGTGGTAAATCAATTCATTATCGATATTTCATGATATCAATTGAAGAAAACAAATTGCTATTTTTAATTCTGAACCGTCAAAATATGGGATAATTTCACATGACAGCTCAATGGAATCTAGGTAATACTACTGACCATATTATTGTTCATAAACCTGCTGGTATGGGATAAACATTCTGAATAGAAAACGAACAATTGAACAAAGATTTTACTTCCCTCTCTTTAGAAATTTTCTAACTTCCAAAATATAAAAAGAAATACATTACTTTACGGAATTGAAGAATGGAGAGAGTTAGCTCAGATTAAGATAATACAAATCAGAATACAATTTGAAATTTTGAAGCAATTATTAGCTTGTTAAAGTGGCCAGTTTCATGCTTTTTGCAACCTTAAATGCTTCTTTCTATCAGGAAGTAATGGGTCAATGCTGAAATTTGCGTAGCATCCCACGTCAGTGGCTCAAATTTCCTCCACGCAAATTAAGTTCCTTAATTGTAAATTTAAATGCAGGGCTAGATAGCGGGAAAAAGGATACAATAAAAAAGACAGAAAGAAAAAAAGAAAAAGAAAAAATGGGAACAAGAAAAATAAGGAAGTTGAAGGCTGAATAACTTGGCATTCAAAAAATAATATTACCTGATTACCATAAACACGAGAAATCTGCTCCAAGCTGCTCTTTCCGGTCTTTACCTTAAAAAAGTAAGTTAAAATGATATTAGAAAATACTGGTAGTACAGAGGTAACAATTAAACAAGTGTAATGCATACTCCAGTTCTTAGATATTCTTCGGCAGCATAAACTGCATCGCTTCCAATGGAAATCTTATCTGCACCAGACCTGAAATATTCTGATGCCACTTCCAAACTAGTATAGTGCCTGAGAAGAGCCAAAAAAATGAAAATAATTACTCTGCTAGGCATTAGCATTTTCATGATTCTTCATGTCCACTTGCAGCAGTTGTTTTTATTAGTTAGTATTTTCTCTAGGAAATCATCATATTTAACCTGCTAAATTTTCAATGTTAACTGGTTTGAAAGTGCAATAAATGAGTACCTCCCATTTCCATCAGTGAAGTCTCTAATGCCACCACCTACTGTAAGTGGTACAAAAACATTTTCTGAAGTGTGGCGCAGTACCTATAAGGCACATCAATTACCGAATAATAACATAAGAATAAGCTAGAGAAGAAACTAACAGTTAAAACGACCTAGAAATTCCTTATTACGTAACAGTAGCAACATTTATGCTAAACAATCGATTGGCTGAATGGGCAGACCTGCAACATCGGTAAATCGCCTAGAGGGAAGTCGCGGAAACCTGTTATATTCAAAAAACTAACCTGCAATAGCGTTTACTTAGAGCAGCATGTTGTAATTCTAAATCCAATAAAAATGTGTCTAAGAAATAAAAGAAGAATCCTACCTCATCAGCCCCATCTTTATAGTATTGTCTAGCGAGCTCTACTGGTTTGCCAAGATTTCTCACCTTTTAGTGATAAAAAACTGGAATAAGCTAACAAATAAAAATGCATGTCTAAAACAATCCAAGGAGTCTATAAAAAAAAAAAAATCGAGACAAATCAATTCAAGTTGATTGTGACTTCAATCAACAAAAGTGAGATGAAATTGGTGTGGACCAAAGGGCATATCCACACTAGAGAAAATAACAGAAATCCAAATATAGAATCGATATTCTTTGCCAAACCTCATTCTCCTTTGTATGCTCTCTCACATCATACTGATCTCCTTTAGTTACAACAAGGTCTCCTTTATCATTTGTCCTCACATCAAGACATGCAATTACCTGAATTAAGAGAAGAGCAATTAGTAAAGTGACATAAACATGTATAACGAACAAGCAAAAATTAGGTAAATAGAATAGAAAATAATAAAATGATAAAAGTTGACAGAAGACAATGTAAGAGAAACATCATTTGTAGGTTCAAGAACTCTTACTCTCTTGGCAAGTCTTGACGCTTTCCCTTGAGTTGGCTTCTGTATTATCCATGAACCTTTCAGATTCTTGGATAATCTAACAAACAACAGTAGTCCAATATATGTGATAAGTGCATGTATTTCATGGTTCAAAACTTACCTTCGTAATGGAAGACTTTGATTGCAAGAACCTTTTCAGTATGGAAAGACCTACATCTGAAATATTCATATATGTAAGTTATAAGGTATTACTATTATCAATCCAAAAATGATGCCTAAATAAAAAAATTTCAGCAATGGTACGGAATACCGATTAAAAAAAGAAGTGATCTTAACAATGGAAATATGTACTATTGCAAAAGAACTCGCATAATAGTGAAGTTTTACTGTGTCTCTGTGTCTCTGTGTCTAATAACAGGTTTTGTATCACGAAACCATTGAGCAAACTATACAGATAGCAGCTGCATATGCTAGATTACAAAAATCTGAGAGCCTAAGAGCTAAGATTACATTCAATCCCTTTCATATGTAGTATGCGAGCTTCTAACCAGAATATTCAGTTGATACCAACACTAAACTCATCTTGACAGCTCAGTGTGTCGACTTGCTGAGCTAAAGATTAGACTGAGAAAAAGAAAAAGGAAGTCTTATGCAGAGATTAGGCAATAACAAGCAATGAGGACATATTCACATGGTGAGCTCCATGAATTACGTAATAGAACTAATCTTTTGTACACTATCTTTAAACGATGATATATAACCACAGCTAAAAAAATGGTAACATCCAGTGGTGAAAGCCAAACAATATGCATCTGAAATTATAATGGAAAATTATTAACAAGAAAAGATTTCTTGCCTCCACTCTTCTCCGGGTGAAACTGGACAGCTTGCACATTTCCCCTTTTAATGGAGGCAATGAAGTCATCACCATAATTGCACGTTGATGAGATCCACTCTTTGTTAGCATTTGACTACATATAGAGACATAAATAATGTCAAACTTAAATGCAACTCTGAATTGCATAATCGAAGTAAGCAAACATGGCATGGCCAGAAGCTTACAGGCATCGCACGATATGAGTGCACAAAATAGACATGCTGGCCACCAACATCATCCAAAATTCCTGAGTCTTTTGTGATTTGCAGAGCATTCCAACCAATATGAGGTACTCTCAAACTACTAGACGAGTCAAAGCGTCCAACCACACCAGGTATCAAGCCAAGACCTTTTACTGAGAAGCACGTAACAAATTATCAATTTTATTTTGAATAAGGCAAGAAAGCAGAAAACATATAAAATCTGCAAACCTTTACTATTAATTATCACAATACCACAACCCAGTACCAAAATATCATCAAATTAAAAACAGGAAATAGAAAGAACTTCAATCTACAACCCTTCATGTAGACCAAGTTCTGCTGCAACAATAAAAGGCTTCACTCTCGACCAGAGAACAATAAAACAAGAGATCAAGAGGATGTGAAGGCTTGGGATAAGTTACTAGTCTACTACTGAATGAGTTGGATTCCCCTATGCAAATCCAATACAGACTGGAGATGCAAGCATTTCCACAGACAATAAAAGACCATGAGAAGGACTGAGACAATCAAATGAAAGGGGATATTGTGCTCAGGTCTGTGGTTACCATAAAGTCATAATGCATACCCAATAAAAAAAGTTAAATAAACAGTAAAAGAAGACGGGTATGATAAGAAGAAAAGAGTCGTCGATCATTAACCTGGTCCCTTCTCCTCACTAGATTCAAAAAGCAACTGAAGTCCAAGACAAATGCCTAAAAAAGGACGGTCATTTTCTATGTAAGTACAGAGTGCTTCAGCCATCCTGAAAACATATATTGCAACAAAAATTTAATAACCCCCAACAAAGGATGCTATTAGAAAATCTGAATCAAATACATAAAGCACGAAATAAATGAAAAACTGCCTGAAAATGAAAAAGTAAGTATTGGTGTCAAATTGTCAGCTCTTACTGATAATACTACGGTAATTTTTTAGTCTAAATAAATGGCCAATAGGACCAAGATATTCTTGCTCAAGAGAAGTTTTTAAATATTTTTTTTCGCCATATAGAACTAGTTAATCTAAACAGGTCCTAATGGAAGGCGTCCTTACCCATTTTGATTCAGGACATCCATTGCTGCAGCAAAGGCCCCAACACCAGGAAAAATAAGTCGATCCGCATTGAGAATATCTTCTGGTGTTTGCACCTAAAAAAAAAAAATTCAGAAGAAGAAGGAAAAAAGAATAACTAAAAAGTGTTCATAAAAAATGTAAATTTACATATAATTCCTCGAAACCCAAATTCATTTGAGGCCAACATAAAATCAGTACATTACTGAGTTACAACTACTAATTTGCAAAATGGTAATCTGGTAATTCTAAATTTCTAACTTAAATTTCCTTTTACATTTGATAGAGTTCTGAATTACACTACTACCTAAGAGAATTAAAGAAAACCAGATTAAGCTAAATTGGATTATCAAACAATTTTCTGACCACTATAACATCTACAAGAGGAACTAATGAAGAAAAGTAAAAAAGAGAATCCGAAAAAGCTCACATCTTTAATGTCGTGTCCGAGAGATCGAATTGCGTTTCTGACGCTTCGAACATTTCCCGCCCCATAATCCAATAGCGTCACCACTAAAACACTCAAAGGAAAAGCCAGGGAGCTGTTCTTTTTTCAGAAATCAACAGACTTGGAAAGCGGATTAACTACTCCGAGAGAGAGAGAGAGAGAGAGAGAGAGAGAGAGAGAGAGAGAGAGAGAGAGGTGATTTACCGGAATCTCCGCTGTTGGCAGAAGCTCGAACTGAGAAGCTTTTCGATTTGAAGTTGAGATTTTTCCTGTAGATTTGGTGGTGGCGGGGAGAGAGGAGAGAAGGATGAGGTGAAAGTGAAGAAGATGATCGCAACAGCGCCGCCTCCATTGCAGTGAGATGGTGGAAGAAAGGCAGCTGCTCCCTTTCTCCGAGTTTCAATTCGTACTGGGTTCAGGAACGGTATCCAGACCCAGCACGATCGGTTTATGTGGAAATTATATCAGCAGGAACCCAGTACTTGGGGGGCGGGCTCCGGATTTAGGCTGTCAAGCATGTACTCGAGCCTGCTGCAACTAAACTCCTGGGGTGCCCTTTTAAAATTGGGCGCTGTTATTTCGCGATTCCATTTTGGATAGAGGGTTACCCAGTTAAAGGGTAACCTTGAAATTTGCAAAAAGGATATGGGAGATTTCAAATTTACTAAGGGGGGCCTTGTCATTTTTTCCAACTTTTGAAAACACAAAAAAATAAGAAGAAGGCACCCATTTCTTTTCGATCGTAGAGAGCTCTCAAACCCTAAATGTTTCAACCATAATAAGTTAAGCTTCCATCTAGTGAGTTTTGAAAAAGATAGAACAAGAAGGACAATAACAATTAACAGTGCGAAGAAGGAAAAATGCATCATCCAAAAAATACATTTTGTGGATTTAAATATTTGTGTTTTGTATGTGATTTAATCTATTTTCAAAAATAAATATTCATGATTCAGTATGTTTGAAGTTGTTTTTTGCATGTTTTGATCCGTAAATAAAAAATCAAAATGATAAAATGAGGAACATCACATTTCGACTGTGGGCAGGCCACCAAATTACTAGGGGCAGGCTAGGCCTTTTGAAAAAAAATGGTACGGCAACAAATTATCCAACTTGTGTTCTCAACTTTCCGACTAATGTGGCAGTTGAATGAAATAACACATTTTAGAATTGTCTTGAACGTACTATGTCCATCCAATAATTCTAAACTAGGTCGGAGGACCGCGGGGGACAAATTAATGCCCAGAAAATTTTAAAAATAAAATAAAAAAATAATAGCAATCTTTATTAAAAACAACTGAATAAGTCAAACAATGCATATCTTTATACAAAACAGCAAGTATTTCTAGAAGTAATACTGGACATTTTCTTCTTTTTTTTTTCTTTTTTTTCTATGAGTAGGTGTTTGAAATTTGAATAGGTCTTAAGTGTTGCTGTGGTAGCAGCATGCATGGTGGATTTGTATATACTTTATGAGTTTGGGGTTGGTGATCGATCTATTAATGCTCCATAAAAACATTTTTTTTTACTAGGTAAGCAAGAATAAATTAATCAGATATAAAATTACAAATTACAAATGTAGAGACAGGCTCCGAACAAAGTAGAAGAACAAAAGCAAAAAATCATCCACAACACTATGCGGGCGAGGCATTCCAACCAGGCTGACACCCCAAGCCTCAATAATCAATGCTCCAGAAAAACATCTTAACTATATATGCGGCTTTGGAACATTACCAATTAATTAATTTGTAGGTTGAGGCCGAGGCCGAGGCAGAGGTGTCGCCCATTTGTGCACCTTGAAGATAAGGAGCACACAGAAAGGAAAAAGCTGCAGCTAACTGCACATAAGGGAATGGCAAGCCTTAGATTGACGCTTAGCACCGCGTAAGTGCCCGTCACGAATGCTACCACCATTGCTAAGATGGCTGAGAATGTGCACCAAAGTGCTATTTTAATTAACTGTCGCATCTTGCCCTTGTCGTCGCTAATGAGTTTAGACCAAAAGTGAACGAATACCGCAAAAGTTGAGCAAAGCATGGCTACACTGTTGGAAACCATGAATCCAATAAAAGCTGGACTCTTTATTAAGCTAGCCATTCCTTTATCATTTCCATCATTGTTGTAGCCTCCAGGTAGTGTAAAACCAGCTGCAAATGTAACAGTTGCTATGAGTGTAGCCACCAGCAAATGGGTTTTGCTTACATTCTCCATCACATCGTCCGAGTCTTTATTATCAGGGTCGACGACACCGATCTTCTGAACATGCAAGGTCTTGTCTACTCCCAAAGTGTATTCTTTTCCCAATGTGTCTTCTCCTTCTTTATCTACTTCATTGAATAGTAGTGATTTTCTCCGAATATTCGTTGTTGGCCTATCTGTAAACCGAAAATTTAGGGCCTTCGGTGGGTCATTGCGAGCCTTCCCTATGAATAATTTCTCATATGTACTTTGTTTAGGATGATGCTTATCGGACTTCAATTCCTCGAACTTTCAGTTCCTCGTAAAATAAATAAAAAAATAGAAACCTCAGTCATGCATTTCTAATTGGCAAATTATGCCTCTTTAATATTTTTTTGAATCATCTGCTTCAGGAGTTGAGTAGCCATTACCCGGGCAATACACTTGAAAATTTGAACATTAGTTTAATTTTTGCTCTTGCATTATGTTATATACCGAGCATTCACAACGAAAATGATAATTTTTAGCGACGGAGTCTTTGCTACGGCGATAGAATCCGTCACAAAAGTTGACATTTTGCGACACATTTTATTGACAGTCAAAAGTGCCCATTCCCAAGCCGTCACCAAAAAAAAGGGTTCAATTGCGACAGAACCCATCGCTGCTACAGAATATTTTTATGGATCGAAATTGAAGGTCTCTAGATAGAGACCACTGCTATGCTTTCACGTTTGCTCATATTTAGCATCTTAAAATTGCCGTTTCTATAATGGTCTTCCAGTATTTTGTGACGGTTTCTGGGCGTCGCCAAAGCCTGTTGTTTTATATGTTCTACATGCGCTAGATCTTCACTTCCTTGTGTTTCCGATGGGAAGTTAAGTGGAAGGGGTCAGATACTGTAATAAGATTATGGGTCTACCAGGTTATTTTTGTTCAAAAAAAAAGAAGGAAGAAAAGAACTGTGTATACATACCAGGTTTTTGAGAGCAATGTCCAAAGCTCTTAAATTGTCCTTGTTGAAGGCCCTTTTTTTCACTCTAATGTCGTGGCTGAAAGATCTCAAATAATTGTCATTTTTGGACATGACAGCCAGATGCAATGGTGTGTTTCCATTGTTATCCTTCTTATTTATAAGGTCCCCCGTGATCTCCGAACTAACCAGAACATAAAGGATTATGTTGGAGCGTTCCTTCTCGACAGCAACATGAAGAAAATTCTGTCCATTATTGTCTAGCAATTCCCAGCTATCTGGGCAATGCCTACTCACCGCTTCGATAACTTCAACACTTCTAGGCATATGAGTATTGGCGGCAGCGTAGTGAAGAGCTGTCTTGCCATCTTTGTCCGGCACATATGCAATAGAGGGATCAGCTTCTAATAACTGAACAACCATCTCAACTTCACCAAGATATGCAGCAAAGTGTAGTGCAGTACATCCATTCATATCTGCTTCTTTGATTATACCTGGCTTCTTCTCCAGTAATACTTTCGTGATATCTGAATTGTTTCTCATTACTGCTGCGTGCAAAGCAGTCATACCATGGGGACCAATATAAGCCGAGGTCGGCGTACATGTCTTTAAGATCTGAACTACAAAATCAGATAACTCATCCTCAACAGCCAGATAAAGTGGCGTCTCGCAAGCATTATTAGCCAAGTACTCAAATGATGGGTCTGCTTCTGTTAACAACTCAACTACTTCATACAAATGATTTCGCACTGCCTCATGCAAAGCTGTGTCCTTCTCCTTGTTTGTCATCCTCACTAGCTGTTGTAGTAGTGTTATTGTTGATCCTTCAACAAGACCACCAGCAACTCCTCTTTCGATGTCCTCATGGAACTGGCGGGCACAATGAATGAGAATTAGAACTATATCATATGATCCTAAACTTACAGCTATGTGTAGAGGAGTGTCGCCTTCCAAGTTTTGTTGCAGTAACAGCGATGGACAGCATCTCTTGCAGATCTCTTCTACGCACACAGTTTTGCGATATTTCACAGCAACATGAAGGGTTGTGTTGTTGAAAGGGGTCATTTGGAGGAGAAGATCATGATTATCATTATCCCTAGCGATCAGTTGTTTCAGGCCAACAATGTCCCCTGATGCTATAATTCTGTACAAACTAGAATCCATGGCTAGCCTAGCTGCACGGAGTCTCAATCAGTTTGCTCTTGTGTGTCTCCATAGTTGTCTATAAGAGGATCTGCATTCTTATTAAATCGAGAGCTAGCAGGGTCGGGGAAAAAAAAATTCTGCAAGTTGATTTGTTATTTAAATCGGGTCTTCTTGACCATCAATATTTATCCCCTGATGTTACGGTTCTATAGTCTCTAGTAAAAATTGTTATATCAAGTCCTGGCTGCGTTTCTTCATTATATTTCACTAAAAGAAAATAATGGTTTTCTCCAGCAGAAAATGATGTACCAACAACAAATGACTGTGCCACCGAAAATGATTCAACCACCGCATGGCTTGTTGAAAATGATGTACCAACAACAAATGACTGTGCCACGGAAAATGATTCAACCACAACATGGCTTGTTTCTGCACCTGCTGCCTTGCTGGTTTAATATTCATTAGGTATATACCCCATCTCAATCTTGAGGTGATTGTGGTTCATTAGGTATTATACCCCATCTCAATCTTGAGGTGGTTGTGGGTTTGAGTCTCTGTAGCAATAGTAGAGATTTATAGATATATATGTTGGAGACTTGTGTGAACTTGGTGCTTGTAATGGTAATTGGCTGTTTTTCTTTTTTCTCTAAATCATTTTTTGTGGCATCTTCCATTAACTAATTGTTGTGGTATCTTTCATTAACTAATTGTTATCTGCATTGTTAATAGCACCTTTCCTATTCCCTCTCATAACACTCTGATAACGGTGTTCTCTTAGTCATTAATGACGACTTTGTAACACACTTGGTTGTAACAAAAGGTCACGTATTCTCATTTCAGTTTTGAAATCGCATTCAATGCTGACTTTCAGCCCTGATATATTGCTATCAGGAGACATTGATGACCTAATTAGCGTTAACGTTTTGTTGAATTTTAGATTAAATTGTGTGATGAGTCGTTGGTTTGTTTAAATTATGCCGAGTCCTGTGCACCTGCAACACATGTATTTTTTATTTTTTTTTATGTTGTGCCTCGTTCACATGAGCCCCACGAGCAGATGTAAGATATACGTATAACATCTAGAAATTACACAAACATATCCAACATGCATTATTGTAATTTTCTTAAGATATGGGCACTATCTTAATTTTTAAAAGAAAAACTCTCCACCCTGCTTTTTGTTTAATACCATCAATAGGACGATTTTAATGAAATCCTCACTAAAAAAAACGGCCTTTGAATCATGATAAAGTTGACACTTTTGGAATTATCCAAAAGAGGCAGTACTTTGAATACTGCCTCAATCCGGATTATTTGGAGCTTCAAACTGAAGCTGCATTGGTAAAGTAGAGATCAAGCCAAAGGAACTTTTGAATGTGTACAGACACAAGGAATCATACCAAGTGAAGAGATATCAATTAGTTTCTAGCTGGAGGCTTTAATTTGTTTACTAGAGAAACAATGTTTAAGTCCTAGCTCAGTACAGGATCCTTATTGGGCTGATTCTAGCATCCAACCTAATTCAATCCTTATCCAAAAAAAAAAAACACACACACACACACACATACACACACACACACACTTACAAAAACATCACTTAGTATCCCTCTAGAAATTAAGAAAAAGAGTTACAGAAGCTGCCCATCTTAATGAACATTAGAGTCGAAAAGAAATACTCGACTTTCAGATAAATTTATCTGACAAGTGAATACCTTTTTCTTTCAACTGATTCATAGTAATATAGAACAACCACTAAAGAGATGAACATTCTCAACAGATATGAACCAAAATTCTGATCAACAACTAACTGATCCAACATTACCTATTCTAGGAATATAAATGTCAAAACAGTGTGTAAAGAAAAACGTTGGTGAAGATCTCATTTGAGAGGAATAAACCTGGAAGAATGGGTAGCACCAATACCAGGACGTCCATGCTTAACTGGCTTGTAGGAGATTGAGAACTCAGCAAGATAATGGCTGATCATTTCGGGCTTGATTTCAACCTGGTTGAAGGTCTTTCCATTGTAAACTCCAATGATGCTTCCAATCATTTCAGGAACTATGATCATATTACGAAGGTGAGTCCTAACTGGTTCTGGCTTCTCACCTGGAGGGGCCTCCCTTTTCTGGACCAAAATCATCAAAACACACCATTATCAAAAGCTGACACATTTTCTCTTTTGAGTGCTAACCGATTGATCAACTAAAAAAATTATGATCACAAATAATGTAACACAAAAATCACAAGGAAAAATCTTCTTTTACTACAGAGAAATTATTTAAGCAGAATATCTTTTACCAGAATCATTAAACACAACTCGTAATTCTATTGTCAGAAACAAAACAAATAGTTCACTTATATTAAGTAAGCTCTGGCCGCAGTAGCACCAAAATAAAGCAAACAATTTATGCTATGCAGTCTTGTAAGGTGGACAGTGTTGTATTTAGCCAATTTTATTTGCCATTTGAGTTTTTCGCTACTTCCAACATCAACAATGACTATGACAATATAAGTCTTCTTTCTCCTGTAGCATGATATAAGAATTATTGGATTGAAACCAATAGTATTTGCATTTCAAAAGAGTTGGTACAATATGATCTTGTGAGTTAGTTATTGCCTTATGGGTACTTGTTCAAGTTGATCCAATTGCATTGTCATTCTCATCAACCTCATTACCACCTTTCACATGTATAAGAAGCCCTTACCATAGCATTCTAGTATGCCAAATTTCCACCATCAACCTACACTTACCATTATTTAGTCAAGTGACGAAGATCTAATCCTACCACAAAAATCTCAAGCAATTGAAACACTTAATAGGAACCAAGGCAGTACAAGACAAAGGGAGATTTAAATCAAGATAATCTCATAAAAATAACTCCATAAACCAAGACCAATCAGTCGAGGAAATAAGTTACAGAATGTAATGGAGAAAAGAATAGCCTAAAAAATGACTTAAGCACTGATCAAAGACTTAAGCAGAAGAATACAGGACAATGTCTTCTTTCAAAAAAGATAAAATTACAACAAATTGCATTTCTATTACTATTTATTTTCTCTTGGGGGGAAAAATAATATAAAAAAACTCCTTTGATAATAAAACATTACTAACGCTCTCATGCCGGTGTGAATTGTATAAGGGCGAGTATTCTACTTCAATTATACCCTAACAGAACTATATGATACGTTCATACAAATGCTCGAGTCTGCAATGCAAATTGATAACAATGTGCAACACTAAAAATAGTTTACTCTTCAAGTCATCTTCTAGAACAATGTGAGAAATCATAACAGAACATGAACTAAGACCTCCCTATCCATCAATCAAGACAGATCAGAAAATCAGCAATCTAATAAACGCGAAATCAAACACACAAACAAACAAACAAACAAACAAACAAAAAAACCTATCTGCTAAAGAAAAGAGGCAAATGATAAAGTTAAGTACCGCCTTGCGCAGTTTCTTGATCAGAGCCATTGGCTTCCGCTTCAGACCTCGTTGAAACCTGCCAAATGTATCAACAGAATAAGAAACAAAACCCTAATCTGCGGAAGCTCTCTTAGTGTAATAAAACGTATCAAAAAGTCATCTTTGCAAGCTTACCTTCTCCGAGCCCTAGCGTGAAAGAGCTTAACAAGCTCGTCAGTAGACATGTCGAGGAGAGCATCCAAATCAACACCTCTAAAGCTGAACTTCCTAAATGTTCTCCTCTTCGGCTGCCCTGTAGCAACATCTGTTTCTGGATCCGCCTGCAATGAAAAGAGGAAAAATGGCAGAGTTTAATGGTTTTTTAAGAGAAAGAGAAAGAAAGAAGGAGAAAATCAAATACTCGATGACAGAGATTTCTGAATGTGTTTAGAACTCACCATGACTGCAAACGAAGAAACAAAAACCCTAATCTACCAAAGCTCTGTATCTCTGTGAAGATGAACTACAATTAGGGTTTGGGATGACGCAGAGTACGGTTTTATATCTTTGGAGTTGGAGTCTAAACGAAATCCCATATGGATATAAGGAAATTTTATATAAAGGTCCCCACGAACTCATTTGAATCAAAATCTCCTCCTCACTAAAACTGAAAGTTATATTTTACTTCAACTTTTTCAGACAATGAACAAAAATATATGGAAAATGAATGATTGCAAAAACATCACCTAAAAATCAGATATGGAGGTTGAAACGGAGACATCACGTTTAATATGTAAGTAATGCTAAATGCACAAAAAATTTGCCAATCAAGTGAGGTAGCAAGATCTTAAACAAAGTCATGGTAAAACTACAAGAGTAATGGGTTTTTATCACGCCACCTCATTTGTATATTGAACTTTTTGTACAAATATCATTTCTTGACCAATTTTTTGACAAAATCGTCGCCTTTATACATGCCACATCTTATGGGATTGAAATTTGGGATAAGTTTTTGGACCCCTAACAGTATAATGCCAGCTATGGAATGCATTTTGAATTCTATTCAACACTCTATGTTGTTTTTTAACTTCTAATACCCAATTTATCGATTTTTTATTTCAATGCAAAAATACCTAATTTGTTCTAACACTCCAACATCGGCGCATATAGAGATGATCTAAAAAATTGATTTTATTTTGTGAAAATGATCTCTTTATTGAGAAAAACAATTTAGTTCTAAAAATTTTAACCACGTCAAAAAATAGCTGAAATTTTAAACCAATTTCTAACATTGTAAATAGTTTTAAAACTATGTCATTTTCAACTTAATTTTGATTTTATAGATGTTATTTTGAGTTCCTCTTGACTCTATCTTCCATTCTCCCTCTCTCTCTCTCTCTCAAACCTTAATTAACCTTAATTTTCAGGCAGGTCCAATTAAATTTGAGCCATAGCCTCGCCCAACCCAAGTAGGCTACAAAAAATATGGGCTCAACAGATGCTCTAAGAGAGCTAGCTTTGAGTTTTCATCCCAATGAGTCTAGGCCTAACCAATCACTCAATCCAAAGCCCATTGGTCCGGCTCTGCCCTAATTCCATTCCGCTCAAGGTGTCTTAACCCTTAACACGTTTTGCCCATTCAAAAAATATATATATATATATATATATATATATATATATCACTGTGTATGTTTATCCATTTTTCTTTTTAATTTGGACTTTTGGAGAAAAAAGAACAGTTATCATAAAATGGTTGTAAAACATACTTTCACCTAAATTAGTGAATGAATGATTCTTGTAAAAATGCTGACATTAATATCTTCGTAATCTACATTGTACTTTGTTGGTAACAAGATTCACATTTGATGATTTACCAACTGTTAGCAGTAGCACAGATCTAACAGAAATGTGCATGTATGGAGACTAAAAATACTTGGACGTGAGTTCGAGTCTTGCAAACACCCCTCGACTTATCCTGTTCCACGTAGGGAAACTTTCGAGTGGCTTCGTGCACACTATAAGGGTCACTCTCACCCAAAAGGAGGGACGCCAATAATTTCTACAAAAAAAAAAAAAAAAGGAAAAGAAAAAGAATTCATCTAAGCTCATCCAAATACAATTACTGCAGAGCTTAGCTCACAAACTTACCATTAAACTAGGTTATATCCAATTTTATGGATCATTAAACTAATAATAATCCTGAATTGCATTGATCGATCATCCTAGCTCGGTCTGCTATTGATTGCTCTGTTGTAGTGATGGTTGATTTTCTACATTCTGAATAGCAATCTTTAGTTCTTGCTGTAAGCTTGCTCTCGAAGACGATAACATGATGTCTTTCCATATTGGATGGGCCTCATATTCTGAGTCTTGATTCTGATTAAGTTCGTATATGGAGTCGGCATCCTCGTTAAGCATGCTTAGTGTCCTTAAACAGTTGATTTGGTGTGGATCAACCAAAAAATTGTTGTCTCCATCTTTCCATCCTATTAACTTCATCCATGCAATCATCATATCAGTCAATCTTTGTTGTAAACTAGTATACCTAGTTATACTCAGAAACCCTAGTATTTGATAATCATATTTATATACTAATGTATAAATTCGATAGAAATTCTATAGTCTGTTTAGACAAGGGATTTGGGGGAGGGATTTTGTGGGGACCAGAGATTTGGTGAAAAAATCATATTATATTTTTCCTCAAAATCCCTAGTCCCCACAAAATCCATCCATAAAATCCCTTATCCAAACAGACTATTCGGTTATTTCGTTGAATGTTATGAGAGGGATTAATTACCTGAGGTGGGACGCCCATTGCATCAGTGCAATATAACCTAGCATTATCAACTAGTTGGCAATATCTAGGAAATGCCATTGCAAATCTCTTGTGAGATTTCAATTGTGATCTCACCCTCACAGCTCTTCCCATTAGTATAGCTCTCCTGTAAAATTCCCAAAATACCCTTTTAAATAAAAATCAATATTGAAAAAAACAAAAGAATTATATAATTACCAAAATTAAGCATTATCATGTATATATACCTCAATCCTCTAACAACAGCAAGATAGGCATCACAAACAACTCCAACCATCTCTATTCTGTATGGTTTTCTTTTCTTATCTTCTTTATGTTTTTGTGGGGGTTGTTGTTGTTGTTCATCTTCTTCTACTTGCTCCCAATAATTTTCATTTATGGTCCCGTCTTCGGAGACTTTGTACCCAACTCCCATGCGATAACGATGATGGTGAACATTTCTCGCCATGGCGATAGTTTGCTCAACAAAGGGTTCCCACGAGAGGGTACCGTCCATGATCACGTCGCGTCCTTCGTTCAAGGCCGTCACAAGGAGTGATGAAGCTGCATCAGTTGATGATTGATGGACCTGTTTTAAGTATTACAATCAAATTACTTTATGTTGCAAGTTTTTAATCTTCGTTAGTACTAGCTAGAAGAATTGTACAACAAGAACCATCCATGGACAGCACATCCCACAACATGGTTCGACAAAAGTCCAAAAATGTTGTGGGCCTGATTTGACATGGTTGGGCCCACAACTACCATCCAATTACTAGTGGAGAGAAGAGAGTAGAGAGAGTACAGACCAGCTCAGCTGTTTGGAGCAAATCGTGGTGGTGGCCGGCGCGGGAGTTAAGAGCTCTATAAATCACATCCGTCTCTTTGAACGCATCAGCCTCAACGATCACCGCATTTCCTGCAGCGCCCGACCAAAATGATCTGTTCGTACACATCCAAATTCCAATTTCCCAAACCAACTCATGATCAGTCTATGTACGTACACTATTACTCTCATATTTTTAAAATAAATTTATTAAAAACTTAAATAAATACATAAGTTGAGTCGTAGAACGAGTGAGGGTTAAAGTCGATTTTATGCGGGGTTGGATTATGAAATTCCAAACCTGATTAGTTTTTACAAAAGGAATCATTTTTCGAATCTTAATCTTAACTAGTGCAAAGTTGATGTGAAAGGAGTTAAAAATATTGAACCCTGACTTTGCTAACTAACGAATCAAATTAGAATAGCATTTAATTAAACGACTTAAGATTAAGAGTAAAATTTGAGTCGGATTTGATTTTGCCAAGTCTCAGTATTGAAAAATAATAAATTTGTCATTTGAAGCTATGATTGAGTCCAGAGTCAAAAATAAATCTAGTTTTTGAATAGAGGGAAGCACGTTTATCAAAAGTCATAATCACAATAATTATCTGAATCATACTAAATTTTTTATAAAGTCATCAACAACCCATCGTGATAAGTTAGTGCATCTTGGGTGGGTACCAAACAGCCAACAACCAACCATCCAAATGCTTCATCAGGAGCCCTAAAGTTTCACTTTAATTAATCTTCCACGATGGATTCTGAAAAACATGATCAATAGTTTAGCACTTCTTTAATAAGAGATTCGCCCATGGTAAAGCAAAAAAGAAAAGCTCCACTTGGGTATTGCTCTGTTCGGATATCTAGCTGACTCTTATGTCACTACCTCAATTATTGATTGATTCTTTCAACTGATTCCACTTCTAGAACTATTTAAAATAATAAATCAATTTGAAAAATATATCTTTTAATGTTTGTAAACGACTGTTTTAACGGTGTAGGGGCCGTTATTTTTATAATGATTTTGAATTCAAAACTGATATCTATACTGTTAGCTAAGAAAATTGGGATTTTTTGAGACTTTTAAACTTTGGGTGTCCTTGAAAAAATTTTTTTTTTT
>MVGT01003118.1:519583-548063 GCA_002174775.1 Macleaya cordata | reverse complement strand
TTTGTTTTGTTAAAGTTTAACTTTACTTTAAAAAGTATAATGACCATCTTTTGCCCCTGAAAAAAAGATAAATTAGTAATTTTATTCTCACCAAAACATAGCTTTCTCCTTGAACTATCCCTAAAATCTCTCTGTAACTACCTACTCAATTTTCATGTTTCTTTCCCTAACGTGCAATATCACCTAAAATCTCTCCGTAACTACCTACTCAATTTTCATGTTTCTTTCCCTAACGTGCAATATCACAAAATCCACTGTCAGAAACACATACAACGTACGTGTACAACTCTTTTTTGTTTTAAATATAAAAAGAATTATGGAATAATAATTGAAAGAGAGAGGGAAAATCTTACTCTTTATTTAGTATTTCCTTAAGAACTGTACTTTTTCCGGCACCCATTCCACCACCCATTAGGAGAAGTACCGGGCTCCTTTCGCTATGCGCCGCTGGTACCATCACGTCCGTACATTGTGTGTCGCGCGGGGTTCTGATCGCCTTCATCTCCTCAACTAGTGTTGAGAAAACTCTAGCTACTTTTAAATTCTTCGTCACCCTCTCAAATCTCTGCTTCCTATTAAGTTCAAAATCAATGGAAAACGTTACAAATCTAAAAAAACAAAAACGAAAAAACAGTTACTTATAATAACGTAACTAGTACTACTAAAATTTCATGGGATGGATACTTACATCTTATTAGATAATGAGGATCATTAACATTATTTTCATATATTATAATTACGCACGTATAAAATGCAATCGTTTGTTATATTTAATATTTAAATATTTCCAAGTAGATAGACATAAATTCTAAATGATTATCTTGGACATGAATTTGCACGTAGCCGTCACTACAGGACAAAGACCAAAATATATGATCAAGAAAAATAGTAGCCATTGTTTTGTTTCATATGCTCGACCTGTACGATCGATGGAATCAACTCATATTAGTTAATGGATTTTGTTAACATGTGCCAGCTTTTTAATTTTGTGTTTTTTTTGTTTCTTACGGTTGTTCAAATGGGATGATTTTTTGATATGTATGTTATTTATACTATTTGGATCATATCTAAAAAAATCAGTCCAAACGGAGTCCTCTAGCATCCTCTAGCACCACAAACACTTAATTTAGACTTTAATAGTATGAATGAACGGCTGACATTTAAAGTGATTTGTTTAGAGGGTTATATGTCTCTGATTGAGCTGATTTTTTGGTAGACATCTTATAAATAATGATAGTATTATACTTACAAAAATTTAGCTAATTTGAAGACCTGTAACTTGCAAAATAAATCTCTTCAAAAACATCCTTATCGTGTGCCCACACGTTAACAAGACCCTTAATTAATAAATGAAATAGTAACAAAAATAGTTCAAAATTTGTCTCTTCTAATGCGTTCGAATATTAATTAACGCCAGTGTATTATTCGTGAATATGCTAATATATAAAATGTTTTATTGGGGAAGAAAAATGACAAAAGGAGAGAAACTAACCCACCTAGTAGCTGCCATGACCATGTTTTTGAGCTTTCCTTGTGGCTCAGAATCTACATTCAAAACCTGAAATTAATGAAGTTTTTAGAGATCATTAATAACAAAAAATACAAACTAATTAAGTATACATTTTTAATTTTTAGGGCATAAATTAAGAAACCCACCAATATTTTGCAAAACTAATAAAAATTCCTAATTTGACTGTTGATCAACATGTATATTAACTTACAAGAAAATGTAACCCTCCAGTCATCTTTATAGACCAAATCATTTTCTTCCTTCTTACATAATAAAACTCCACAAGAAGAAAAACACAAGATTTTTAATCAGTTGTAGGTTCATGAGGATCAGTTGATTAATGGATAATGGTGTATTTAATTATTTCTAATTAATTTCACCAAGGGGGATTTTTTACTACTTTTATTTTCTGTTTCATTTTCTCCTAGCAGGTATGAGAGAGACCAAAGAGGTTTTTCGAAGTACAAGGAATTGTTCATTACGGTTAACAGGTTAGGGTTGACACTATTATGATTGGTGGGTTAGGAAGGTTCAACCCTAACAAAGGCTCACCTGACAAAAATTTTCATTTGTTGGAGTTCTTTTCCCTTTTTTTTTTTATACAAAAACTTCTTAAAGAAACCTAAATCATAAATTTGTCTAAATACTTTAATCCACTCCCCTGATATTTAGGATAAGAAAACGCTAATCTTAACCTTATCCGTTTAATTAGCCAGTCGGCCCGGCCTAGTCGATTTAAGATTGGGTTAGTGGGTTAGGTTAAATTTTTCCAGGTCTAACCAACCCTACCCCTTTCATAATTTTTCTTTCTTTTTCTTTTTTGAATTAAATACACAGATAGATAGATGGAAAAAGACAAAAAGAGACAGACAAATAGATTGAAACAGAGAAACAGAAGATAGATAAACAGAGGAAGAGAGAGAGAGAGAGATAGAGATTAATTGGATTAATTCACTAATTAATGTAATTGGATTTTAATGAAATTATTAAGTAATTAATTAATACATACCTGACTGATCATAAGAGTAGCATGGCTCCAATGAAATGCAAAGTAACCAAGAATGCATCTATCAAATTCCTCCAGAAGCTTCAGGTATAGCATATCAGCATCAGGGCCTTTAGCAAACAATTCATACATGTTTGCTTCACATCCCTTCCCTTTCTTTAGGTATTCCTCTGCCAATTCACACATCTTTGGACACTCATTTGTGTTCCCAAAACCCATTTGTCTTGCTGCACCAAAAAACACTTAATTAATTTAACACCCCCACAAAAACAACAATCAAAACAAAATTAAATTATGCATGAAATTTAGTAAATAAAATTATTTCAAAATGGGTATTAAATTTTGAAAAACATGCATTAAAAATCATTAATCCTCTGTTTTGATTTTGATTGTGTTGATTATAAGGATTGATCAAATTTAAAGAGAATTAATTAATTATGGGCAGAAGATTAATAAAAATAATTACCTACATATTGGGAGAATCTTTCGAGCTTATGGACACGACCAGAATTCGTCAAGTGTAACCGTGGAATGATCTTATCGCTGGCGGTGTCTCTCATTGGATGCGTTTGGTGGCGCCGATAACGCATAGCAACCGCTATGATCAATCCGATGGAAGACGCGAAGAAAATCCTTAGGAGGAGGATGGAATATTTGCTAATAGTACTACCATCTAAAAATACTATTAGTTGATGTTGATTAGAGGGGGAAATGAAGGATGGGTTATTATCAATATTTATATGTAGTTTCAGTGAAATGAAGGAGAAGAAGAAGAAGAAGATTAATAATAGTAATACAGGTAAAGCAGAAGTCAATAAAAGGAGGGTGACCTTAATTATTAATTTTCTTGACTTATTTTTCTGCATTGCATGACCCTGCTTTAAACAAAAACAAAAAGAGAACCAAAATGGGGACAAAAATGGAGCACACACTTTGTTGAATAATGGCAGAGAGAGAAAGAGAGGGGTTAGAGAGAGAAAGAGAGAGCAATCTAGAGAGAGAAAATAGAGATCTAGAAAGAAGAGAGAGAATGATGGATTGGGCATTTTAGGGTCAACGCTTTGTTAACGGAGTAGTAGTAGTAGTAGATAGAGAATTTGTTTGATTATTTATACACCACTTATTTTGAGTAAATTTTGGATGGGGAGCAATTTTATGTATATGCGGGACGTCATACATTACAACAGCAGGACTTACATCTGTGAATTTGATAGATGAAAGTCATATACCGTAGGTCCCACTTCTGTCATGTACAAATGGAAGTTGTTCATTGGGTGTCATAACACGGTCCCATAACACGAGCCACCATAGCTCCTCATCTAACTACAATCTATCCATTCTATTCTCTTTCTACGATACGCACTAATGATATTCATAACGGGGATGAGCCATGAGAACTTCTTACCGAATGCTGGATGCATATTACTTTTGGATGGACGTGAATCACGAGGATATATGAAAAATAGTTTAATTATTAGATTAATTTTTAATAAAAATTTATATAGAATTTTACTGTAAGTTTAACATTATCTTATTCATAATGATGAAGTAGATGCAGTAGCAATTTTAAAGATTGGCTAAGAAGTACAGATTAGACAAAAATATACAATTAAATAATTGCCAAACCTAGTTGACAAGATAGATCTTAAAACGCTCTTTATTTAAAAGGGGCAAAAAAAGAAGAAAATAAAGTTTAATCCCACTTTACTTTTTGTTTATGAATATTCCACAAAAATTTTACCTTTCATTTACACCAATTAATGGGGCGTTTTGAGAAAGAAAGAGTACAACGAGGCTTATATTTTTATCAAAAAAAATTTATTTCACAAATCAAATTTTTGCAAAAATTTTAAAAAAATGTAAACTTTTAGAAAAAATTTAAACAGAAAACATGTATGAACCACGTTTAACACATGAGCCCCATACAGGGGACGGATCCACATAAGCATGGGGCATGGTCCCACCCAAAATTGTTAAAACTAAATTATTCCTAGTAATTACTCTTTGAATTCCTAGTTATTACTCTTAAATCATCATTTGGGTTCCCCACCCATTACTTAATTTTTATTAAGTGTTTTAAACATAAATCAAACTTTTTTTACCTATTTAGATTTTAACATGATGCTAACAACTTTTCTTCAAGTGCCCCACCTAAAAAGAATTTCTAGCCCATCCCTACCCTACCCTGGCCAAAGATTATCGGTACGATCTTATTGATGTTTATTCACACAGGTAACAGAGTATAACAACGCGAAGATCCTACGGCTAACTACTTGGGTCCTAAAAAAAGAAAATGAACGCCTGGTCATTTTGAATCATTTTCCAAGTAAAAATAACACTGCGGAAGTTGACGTTGAAAGATTCGAAGTTTTTGAATTTCCAACGAAGTAAAATATTATGGCCGGTCATGTTTTTTTTTTTTTTCGGAAAGCGTTTTTTTTTCGTAACATATACGGAAGAAGCGAGAGAGCGTGTGGTCAAATTGTAACTGCATGATTACGCGTTTAATGGAGAGAGAGTCTCAGTTTTTTTTTTTTATGCGGCGTAGCGACGTTTTGTTCACCTATGACTTACCGCAAAAATACCAAGCATTATTTGATGGAGGTGGTAAAAAAGTTCAGGAATCACTACATTTTGATAAATACGAACAGATTTTCAGAAAATGTTCGGTGGATATTTCGACTTTCCTTTTCAAGTGCTAACTTGTACACACTATTTTTTAAAATGTGTACATCACATTCTTCATCTAATTATTAAAAATTGCACGAAGTTGCAAAGTCAACCCATAATCCTTTAAAAAACGCAATTTTTAATGGTTAGATAAGGAGTGTAATGTACAAATTCTTAAAAAGGATGTGTATAAAATAGCTCTCTTTTTTTTAGTAATCTATCCCACCAACCAGTCAGTTTTATGGACCCATAATACATATTTCAAAAAATAACCAGTGGAACGGGTGATTGCTAACAAGGGGTTATGGTCAAAACTCAAGAGGAAACATGCATGATCCAATCCCAAGTGTTAACACTGAGTTTGTTGAAGGAAGATTGCAGAATAATACTCAAAAAGAAAGTTACCACATTTGATATCCAACAATAAATCAGTCTTAGTAGTAAACACAGCAGACAAAATAAAAAATCCCATATTGGAACTTCTTGTGAAACATAAAACATATGGTAGATTATTCAAGCAGGCTCAAACTTCTCCAAAATTCTATGTACATGACTTTAAAATTTGGTAGATTATAAAGCACTCTACTTGCGGTTTGCTTAACATAAGATTCAACCACCTGCAGCTTAAACAGAAACAAACTACTGTACATCAACAAATTTTTACGAGAAACGTTTTGTACCTAAAATCCCAGCTTCTTCTTCTCTTCAAATTTCATTTTCAGATCTTCTTCGGATGGCATTTGTCCTCCACCTCTTAAGGTTGCACACCACCAGGCCATAAGTTCATCCTGTAAAACACCAAGAGGGTAATAACCACATACAACACTAAAAAATATGTATGGTTTCCGAATGGAATTCATCAATGTGGTAAGTTTGATGGGATTGATTCTTCTCAAGGGTGATGGCCCTGTGGATATGAGTCCCAACAAGAAAATTCTGAAATACAAAAGAATGTTTACCTCAGTGTAGTCATGGTTTGAGACAAAACGACTTTCAATTAAGCATTTGAAACCAGCTATGTCCACCGATACGGGATGTTTGTGACTTCCAAGTGACCTCTCTGCTGGAGTGCCTGTAAGATCAAATGAAAAACAAAACAGAAGGAAAAAAGATGAATCATACCAAACTTGAACATTGAACTCCGTTAATTTGCTTAAAATAGAAAAACTATATATTAAAAATTAATCATCTACATCCAGATAATCCCGTTCACGTTTTGCTACACTACAGTTTAAGAAAATTCTAATTAACAATAAGAGTATAGGTATTGAAGTTAGTAGATAATTTTATACGATAAAAAAAGGATCCCAGATTTACCATTAACGCATGCTACAAAGTAACCTGTGCCCCCTAGTCCTTCGTCCCATTTCCGCAGCCGCAATCGTAGAAAAAAACCGTCGATACAATGAAGTGACATTGGGGATTTAATCCACCTAAGTCCACAAAACATAAATATTGATCAGTTTTACCACGTAAACTTGCAATAGAAAGAATTAGAATTGTGTTCAGGCAGACGGTAAAGTGCAAGCTTCTAGTTTTATTTTTTAACTTTTATTGCACTTAATCAATGGTATGAGGCCCCAAACCTAAATAATGAAAGATATAGGATTTGTTTATCACTTTTTTCTTCACCAACATACACGTTTAGTGTTCATTAGGTTAATCAGGCACCAGTTTAGGAGCTCTTGTTGGGACTGAGTGTCGCTTGGTCTGAATTAACTACAAAGGTGGAAACCTTCATTGTAATGCATAATTTTTACACTCCAATTGTAGCTTTCATATATTGGAAGTGCGGTCTATCGCATGTGATTCTCTTTTTTCTCTATTCTCGATTTTGCTTGTCATCATTTGTAGATTCATGTTTTCTTCAGTGTATCGTGTAAGATAATAGAAGGTGGCTCAAAAGAGTTGTAGAGATGAAGGAATTATAAAGACTATGGATTACTTGCAAGTCTACTTAGGATGGAAAGTATGTATCAAAGGTCTCTAATCAATTGTTTGCACTTTGTATTGCAACTTTTAGGTTGGGCACCTCGTATACCTCCAAATTGCAGAACAATTATCCGGTGCCCAGGTGTAATGATTTCATCACTTATTAGTTGTACTTTAGTGGTATATATCGCATTACCAAAAAATATGTAAGCAGACAAAATTATCTCATAGAAAAATGTACAGTTACTTCTTAATGGTAGTGAAAGAGGCTTTCTTACTTGAGGATATCAGCGCGAGACAGACGAAGCCTCTTTACAGCTTCAAAGGTTCCTCTTGGTACAGCAGGAATGTGCCTATGGACAAAGTTGCAAAAAGCTGTAATCTGATTTTCTTTCGACACATTCTCTGTAGAACCCGAGGCAGACTGCTTCCCATGTAGTATGAATTCTTTCCCTGCAGTTTCATCACAAAAATCATTCACAAGAAGATCCCTCTCAGCAGGCTTCAAATCTGGAGCCCTTTCATCAAGGATCATTGTCCTACTCATTCTTGCGTTGACATTTGTACCAACCTTAACTTCAGTCTCTACCTGTGGATTTTTCCCATCATTAGTTGTAAGTGCAGTTTGGCACAGAAAATCCTTATTTTCTGATGGACTCCTTGTGTCGTTATTGGTAGGAGTATCATTTCCTGGGATGTGGTTCATTTTGCCAACACTACTCAAATTAACCAAAGAAGCACTACCATCCGAATTACTTTCTCTTCTCGAGGATGAGTATGGACATGCAATGGCCCAGTGGTTCAGCTGAGAACAGCGAATGCACAAGCAAGATGATTCTTCTTTCTCGTCACATTGATTGATTTTTTTCAGAAGATCGTCAATCTCGGATCCAGTTATCTCTGAGCAGTCTTGTAACTTATGACCTTTGATGCCACAAAAGAAACAGGTTGTCATTGAATGGGTTGTGCTACCATCTACTTCTGATCGTATGATGTGTCTTAGGGCATCCAATCTCCTTGCGAATACAGAAGCCAATGCCTCTGAATTTTTGAATCTTTGAGAATGGTTGACTGTATTTAATTTAGACTCGGATTTCTTCTGATCAGTGAGTTCTCTTCTTTTAAAACCAAAGGAACCATTAGTATTGAACACATAATTATGCACATTTTTACTTGTACCAATTGAGTCTTCCATGGAAGGCTTGCAACTATCCTCCACAACATTCTTGTCCTTGCGAGAAACTACACAATTTTGAGCACGAGAAAGAACCTTAGTGCGATCTATGGGACCCTCAGCAGGTGAAATAACATTCTCGTGGAATTTAGGTGAATTTATCATGAGGCCAGAAACTTTTGGAGAAAACCGAGTTATCCATAAGTTCCCAAGCGAATTGCTTCTGTTGGTCACATTATTGATTGAGTTGTTTGGATTAATGGAACCAGGTTTACAAGCTTCTTTCCCTTCAGATGGAAAGTCGGAATCATTCCGTAAAGAGGAATTGGACGAGATTATTCCACCTTTCTTGAGACTGTACGCCATGTTGCATAAGTTTCTATTCTTGGCACTGTTCTCCTCTGCAGATATTCTCTGATTGAACTTCTCGTTTGATAGAACAATTTGTTTACACTTACCATTCTCATCACCAGTTGAAGGACTGCTATTGTTGTCATATACTATGTTAGCCAGCTCAAGTTCTTTTGAGCCTTCTCCTGGCTGATTATCCAGAGTCAGTATTTTATCTTCCTGCACCCTCGAGCTAGGACAATACAATGCCTTAAAAATGGTTTGGAAACCTGTATTTGTTTCATTACTTTGATTCCCATGATGAGTTCTCATAGTAAGAGCCAAAGAAGGTGAATCATCAGGACCAGAATTTGATAATCCTTTGATCATGTTCGATATCCAATTCATAAAAGAGCTGTCCTGTTTATGCAAAGATCCAAAGTGAGGACTCTCATGGTGTTTCTGCTTCATTTTTTTACTGTCAACAATCAACTGCTGTCCAAAGTTCCATTTCCTCTTCCCGGCTGAAAACAACCCAGTGCTATTGCAACTTTCAACACTCTCATGGCTGTCATCTTCATCTTTCAAAATCTTTTCATTAAGTTCCTCATCAAACGGTACCTTTTCTTTATCTTTTCTTCGAGATAGAATAACTTTGCTGCTTCTTGGAGAGGCATCAACTGCAGGAACCTCGGTGAACGGAAGTATGACTCCATTCTGATAAGAGCATTGCTTACCTTCATCAGCAGGTTGTGACGCTATGATACCACCCTCAGCACAAGCACTTTCACCCTTCAGAAGCTGTAAGTCATTTTCGGCAGTAAACTCCTGGTTCCCCAAAGGAGGGTTAAAACCCATTTTATTCTTTTTATTTTTGTCATCTTTTTCAATACCAGGAGCTAATTCCTCTTTCTCGCTTCCGTGGGATGTTATAAGTGGGTTTTGAGCATCAGAAAGTTTGCATTGTTTAGCTGTAGAAACTTCAGACGACAATGCAACTTGTTTGCCAGCTGTCTGACTATTTCCATTACAAACATCTTTGTTTACCTCGATAGGGTCAGAACATGTTCCTAATTTGAGGTCCCTGCATTCTGGTTCTATTCGTGCCAAATCAAACTTGGGTTTATCCATTTTTATTGATGAAGAGTCAGCACTTCTCTCGTTGTCAGGATCTGTAAGGGAACCAAACAATTGTGTGAGACAACAATCAACAAGAAAAACATGAAAAGATTGCAATCACATGAATACCTGGCATGTAATCTTTCTCAGTTTGGTGACATATCTCCTTTGCTTTCTTATCTGAATGATCACCTTCCTGATCAATATTTAAAGCTGATAGTTTTATTTTATTGGTCCTGCCTTCCATGCCACCACTTAATCCTGCCAAGACATTTATTGTCAGACTTTTCAAAATCTATCTCTCAGGGAAAAAGTTGTCTGAGAAAACAGCAAAAAGAAATATATACAGATAGCTTTGTTCGAAAACTGATATTAAAGAGAGAAAAAGAACCATACCCAGATTGTGGTCATGACTCGTTGTCCGGCAGACTGGAATGATGCCTGTTGTGCTTCTTGGAGACCTGAATTGCGATGAACTCAATTTTTCTTCATCCACATGTACATCATCTTTAGTCTCCCTGCCTGAAATGCTTTGTAGTGGTGAAAGCGCCATATTGTTTGATTCCACACCACACAAAAAGGAGAACCTTTTATCGGGTAAGCTGCAATCAGCACATTTAAGACTCACCCCATTATGTGGAGACCAAACTAGTTCAGTTACTGGGGTTGAACTCACAAATATCATTTCTGCCCTCGAACCTGCATTTGCACCTGCACCTGAATCGTTATTCAATCCTATGCGGGTGCTTTGGTTACCAAGACCTAATTCTCTCACTGGTTCTGCTTTGTTATCGTCCATGTTATTCTTCTGCAAGATAATATGTTCAGTGGGGAATCCTGAAACTCCAACCGAGTCCAGGGAAGTCCCCTACATGCCTCTGGACATGCATGCTTTTACTGCAACAACATAATCATTGAAAAAGATTATTGTGGGAAAAATATTATTGAGTCATTGGCATCAACATTAATTATAGCAGTGGCTGTAGAACAGGGAAGTTCCTTTTCCATATAAACACCTTCATAGAAGAATGAAACTCACCAAAAAATGCAAGAAAACTAGCTGCTGAGGATTCAAATTTGTTTGGGAAGGACTAGTTATGCTTGGGAAACCGGTGAGGGAAACTGAGGGCACCAAGGGAGCAAATCAAAGCTAATAAGGAACAGAAACCTAAGTGATTTAACTTCAACTTGATTTTTTAATCCTAATCCTAGGACTGAACTTGTTTCTGGCCAGGTAGCTCTAGCGCATATTGAAAACTTGATCTCTATTTGATGGAGGAAACCTCTTCCCCTTAGACTAAGCAGCCTCATCTTTTAGGTGAAATTTTAAAAAAAAAAAAAAAAGAAAAAAAAAAGAAAGGAAACATTACAGAGACAGTAGAGGAAATTTTAAAGGAGAAAAGGGGCCCAAATGGTTGGACTGTAAAATTTTCTTTAAAATGACTTCCCACCTAAGGACAAAATCTTCTTAAATGATCCCTTTAATCTCTTTAATGACAGAGGACCACATGTATAAAGATTACTTGACTTTCATCAGTAGATCTCCAACCTTTTTCTCTATCCCTATAATTCCCAGCATTTCTCTTATCCCCAATTAACCAAAAAGAGGTAAATTGGAGAAACTTCATAAATTTTATCTTTGGGAGAGAATGAATTTGATGACAAGCCCGTAAATAAATCATAGTCATGTGGGAATTTTGAATCAATGAACAAGAGTTTCTATGAGTTTGACATATCTACTTCCTTCTAGCATAGAATTTTGAAGAAGTACTTGAGAATTCTAACAAGTTTCAGGAAGTTTTAGTATTTTTATTTATTCAGATACATATCCATCACAGATGAAATGGACTCTTACTAGGGAAAAAAAATGATGAAATGGACTTATCTAAGCAAACTGAAACCACCTGATCTTGTTTTCAGAGAATTGGATTTCAGATTTGATTCATGAAAAGTGCATTTTCACTCTTAAATTTTGAAAGTTATTCAGAATTCTATTGAAACAGAGACCTATCAAATAAATAAATAAAATCTGATTGAAACAGAGCAAATTTAATCCTATAGTTAGCAAGATTCTACCCAGAAATCCGGATACAGTAAAAAAGGAATAAAATTTCTCCATCGGAAACCCTAAATAGGGTTTCTAATCTGCAACTTCCACAAAAGAAACACAAAATTCAGATACATTTTATTATCAACATCACCGACTAAACTTCTACCGGAGAATCCGAACTTATCTTTTATGATTTTCTCCGTAAAATTTGAAGGAAAAACACACAATTTACTGCCCAAAACAATAAATTACTACCACAAAAGATTTAATAAAAAATATAAACAAGGCTTACCAGCTAAATTATGAAATTTTGGAGAGAGAAACAGAGTAAGGAAACAAATGTTACAAGATGCAACCACAGATACAACAAAGATTTTGATTTACAGAACAAAACCCATGAAATTTAAAACAACCATTACAGAAAAACAGGATTTTTGGAATCAAACATACCTATTAAGTCTTCAAATCATCAAAAAGTACTTCAAATTTTGAGCTGAAACGTAAACAATTACAATCCTCTCTGTTCTGCAGAGATCTTTATGAACAAAAGGAGACCCACCAGGCCACCACAGAAGCAAATCAAAGAAACTGTGTTTTAGAGAGAGAGAGAGAGAGAGAGAGAGAGAGAGAGAGAGAGAGATCAGTAGGGAAGTGCAAACGGGTGTGTGCAAACGGGTGTTACAGTTGTACAAAAAAAGAAAGTTTTGCATGAAGTTCTCAGTCACAGCTTTACAAAAGCTTCTGAATATTGGAGGTTAAGAAGCTGCCACGTGGCTTCATTTGTCGCCAGTAACAGTAGGTTCATATCTTCGAGGCATATAACAAGCCTAATACTAAAGAAAAATGTGGTGTTTGTCACTAATACCTCTATCTAATCTGAATTACTCACTAAGCATATAACGGCCACGTAGGACACTTGTTTGGGCCCCATTTACACAACTTTTTGTTTTTGGGGACCCCATAAAACTTAACAACAAAATCAGCTCGATCCTTGATTCTTAGCCGTTGGATTTAATTATACACATCATCAGTCATCATGGGCATGTTTGATGATTAAGTGGGTCCAAACATTTACTTACAGGTTCGGTTTGGTCGTTCCGTTTCAGCATTAAGCTGAGGTGAGAATGGAAAGTTGAAACTTGTAAACAGTTCCAAAATAGTCGGTTGTTTTTTCTTGTAATGAACACTCAAACAGAAAAGACTAACTCACTCTTTGTCAGTGAGTCAGTACTCAGTGGCCCTTTTGCTCGACCAAGGGCAAGTTTGGTGGGATAAATAAAAATGAATTCCCAACGTCTAATTTTAGATGTCAAGACGTCTATTTGCTCTAGTGGTAATCTTTTAAAAGAGATTATAAAAATAAAAAACAAAAATAAAAAAAAAGAGAGAAAAAAAGGGAGAGATATTTTGTTAATCTTTTTTTAAAGAAAAAAAAAAGAATTAGTTTCATATTTAATAGAGAAAAAAAAGAGAGAAATATATTTTGTTAACTCAACCATTCATTGCACGTTAGGAAAAGAAAATAAATTGTCTTTCCAAATTAAATGTTTGGTCATGGATTGAGGAGTGAAGGTAGCTGGCATAGACCCTAATATTTGAGGGACCCTATATTTCGAAGTACTTTATGCATTTTTTCTGTTTTTTTTGGTAAATTTTACTACCATAAAAGTGTTTAAAGAATGATTGTAAGCGTTAGTATTGATCTAAAAAAAACTTGATTAAAGTTGATTCTATTTTAATGTTTTTCTTTATCGTAATTTAATTAAAAAAAATTGGATAGATAATTTATCTTTAATATTAATATATAAGACTCCGTTTTAGGAGTTGGCATCAAACCCCACAATCTCAAATCTTGCCTTGCTTTGGAGTAGCAATACTGTTATATTTTAACATAACTATGTCGAAAAGTTGGAGGACTGTGCACAATTCAAAATCATTTCAATACTTTCTAATAGTCGCAATTTTGTAGTTTTTCCTTTTTCTTTATGTCACTAGTGGCTATTTGATTCTCTATATCATCCATGTCACCTTTCTTTGCAATTTGGCCATTTTTTTTTTGCACACTTCTTCCTATGCTTAGTAGTGGCAGTGTTTTCTGTACTGTTATAATGGTAGCACACTAGTCTTAGTTGTATTTGTGTGTGAGTATTTTTGTAATGTTAATAACACAGTACTTATTTATATTTGTAATTGTGCAATAACAAAAATAAATAAATAAACGATAAGATCGAGTATATTCATGGAAAAACCAAGTTGTTTGTATTCAATAAAGCTGGCCATGGCCGTATAATTTGAATTTCTGGCCTCCTTGTCCTTAAACTCTACTCTCTTTTTTTTTTTTGATGAACCTTAAACTCTACTCAAAGATACAGAATCTAGTGTTATCATTTACAGTGTTCTGTCTTTTGGCACGTGTCTTGAGGACAAAGAATCTATTTACTTGACTCATTTCAGTCTTCATCAGCTAGCTCGAGGGTGTCAATAGCTGTCAGTTTACTCCAAAGCAAAAATAGATTGGGGCCCATTTTATTGAATAAATCAATAAGGTGAGAAAAACTTGAAAAATACTTTAGAACGGTGGTGTTTGGATGTTGAAAATAGAATTACATTTTTAAGAATGCGATTTTATTTTGATATTTGGGTCGCCTGTCAAATTTTGGAATCACATATTTGGGTAATAAGATTACTTAAAAGTGGAGAATAACAAATCCAAGAAAAAAATGTAAGTTTATGATTCCTTCTTTATTAAGAAATCACATTCTCGAAAATGTGATTTTATTCCTGCAATCCAAATATAGTAAAGTTTGAATTGTTCAAAATGTTAGGTAAACATATAGAAAACGACTCCTACCTGACTAATTTGTAGTGGGTACACAACTACACGTTATTAATAGTAGAAATTAATAGTGTGTTTAGATGTAGAATTAATGTTTCTCAAGAGAAACATGAGTCCTTAGAAACATGAATCCCTAGAAACATGAATCATTTGGTTTGTTTAGTAACCATTAAAGAATCTATGGATTCATGAATCCTTAGAAACTTGAATCATTTGGTTTGTTTGGCTGCCATTTAAAATCCAAGGAAAATCTCGATTTTGTTATTTTAAATTTGTGGGGTGTAATCTGGATTGAGTTGGGTGAATAAATAGTAAATCTTTAGTTTAGAATTTCAGTAAATTCTAAGGGGGAGGTGAGACTCCAAAACAGGAATTTGTTAGAAAACATGTTTCTTGGGAAATAAGTTTCCAGGGATTCTTGGCAGCCAAACAGACCAGAGAAACATAAATCTCTGGTCCCCACTGAATCCTTACCTTGAAATTCCCCATCCAAACAAACCATAAATAGAATGCTTGCATGTACTATGTACATAGAGTTTTACACGAAGTACTCAAAATATATGTTTTGGCCACCATTTTTACTTACCCTTTTTGCTATTATTGTGTCTTATATGATTTCTCATGAGTAGAAGGGAATATATAATATGTGTCTAAGCTCCAATGATGAATATGAAGGGATATAAATAGATAGAGAACAAGATGTATCAACCTACATTTATGTAAAAGGCAACTTCACATCATCTAAAGATAGGAAACTTAAAAGACAACAAACATATGTGCAATTTGCAATTTGCCATTTAGTTTAGAATTTAGATGGATGGTAACCCTAGATATTGTTTTGTTGCTCATGGGTGGGCCCTCAATATTTGGTGGGCCACCAAGTTTAATACTTGCATGTGAGCCATCTCTTTCATTTAGGGTTTATAGTTTGGTCAAGTCTAGGGGTGGACCCATATTAAGAACTTATCTATATGAATGCCACGAGGCAACCCACTATTTCTCCATCCATGAGAATAGGGTTCAGATGTGTCCCAACATGTGGGTGAAATGAACTGGCAAATGGAATACCTAACCATTAAAAGCATGCCAACCTTCATCAGTGGGTTACACTAAATACTATTCCAACTAACAAATTGAAGAGTCTCTTTCAGGTTGTCAATTTATTGGAGACAAGCCCAGAGCCACTAATAATCCCATTGAAAGGGCATTTTCATCTAAAAGGTTTTTACTTGTAATAGTCTTTGTTTATGAACTAATTGGGAATTACAAAATAGTTCATTAGAATTATTTGGGTTAGGTTATGTTTTTAAAAAAGTTTGGATAAAAATAGAAAGGAAGAACCCCTTAGTAAAATTGGGCCAACCTAGAACCATTTTCGATGTTTTGGGGTTACTTGCCCCTTAACTAAGGTTACCCTCCATCCAAAATGGAAAGTCCCTTTAACAGAGACCATGGGGATGTTTTGGGGTTACTTGCCCCTTAACTAAGGTTACCCTCCATTCAAAATGGAGAGTCCCTTTTACAGAGACAATGGGTCTAATACCTGTAGCAAATAGTTATAGGATTCAAGCCCAATATCTCCCACATACGGGAGGGGTGCCCAAATCACCAGACAAGTGGATGATTGGTTTTCTAAAGATCAGAGTTATTGGTAAGGACTCCAGAAAGTGGTCCATGAACTGCTTCATATAAATTCTGTCCCTCAAAGATAAGTGGTCTAAGTCTTCTTGGTGCATGAAGAGTGATCGATCTGTGCCTGCAGCTATACTTAGCTAGGAGAATAGGGTATAGCCTCATTAGTGAAGCCTACATAAAACCAAAGAAACTGGTGTCAAAAGGTCAATTCAAGTTTCGGGTTTTACGACAGCAGTAACCTGAACCATCATATCGGTTCCAGCTCGGTGCTCACATAGATGGACTCAGGATCAGGAATTCAGGATAATCAGTTCCGACTTGGGTTCACAGAAATGTACATTTACCTAAAAATGTCGAATATTTGACTAAACTGAATTTAGATTGGTTTTAAGTTTTAACAAAGCAATAGAATCTGAACCAATACATGTTTTGATTGCCATTCCAAACGCACCCTTGGTGAAAATCTTTCTTCTACTTCTGGTTTACACTCTACACCATATATAAAAGGAAAAAAGAAAAAAAAAAATTGCTCCCTCTACCCTTAACTGTGTGTCTTCAAACAAAGCAAAATAATTATAATTTATAAATAGTAAGAATATTTTGAGTCGATCATTGAAGGAGCTAAAAGGGTCCTGCAGATATAAACAATTTTCTGCCACACACTGTAATGAGAATACGAACATTTGTGTATCATCTTCAATCTCAAGATCAATGTTCAGACATTCTCCATCCTTGTAATGGGAGTAACAAGAGCACAAATTTAGTAAACTATATAAGTAATCAACAAAATGCAGGTTGAACTCTCCCTTTAATGACATCGCACGCATTAAAGATGCGGATCCGTTCTCTTTATCCAACCACCATTAAGAATATTATTAGTACAAGGGAGAACTCACCTCCTTGCGATTCTCCGCGCGGCTCCGAGTAACAAGGCTTTCCCAATCAGACCTGTTTGAAGTCCACAAACCAAAGCAACTGTTCCACCTACGGCTACCCATCTCCAATCGACACCATTATCTACCTTGTTGTCCGGAATTCCAGTTCGATCATTCTCTTCAACATCAGAAACTAGAGCTAAAGAATCCAGACTGCCATTAGAAGGAATCTTTGTGGTGATCCGCGCCATCAATGCACTTCTGGACAATGATGTTTCGGACTTCCTTGCGAGCTGGTAGGCTCTCATGCCAGAATGTACTTTCTTGACGGTTCCCCACATTCCATGACGGACTCCCAACTTTGCCACATCTTTCGGTATTCCCATGTCTTCGTAATGGACGAGAGACACTTCACACGCAGATAACTGTCCATCTCCCTTTCGAGATTCCACTGCAATCATTAATCAAATATTAACGGATCAAGTTACAACGAAACTTACCTCTTAACAAAAAAAATGGAGCAGATTGTGCAATATATCAGTGACCAAAGTTACCAGCTCTGACAATCCAGCTTGAGAAATAAAGCTCCACGCGCCTTGGTTTGTCACGTTTTGGTAAACTTGGATATGGCACACCCTGCAAAATATGAAAGTTGTCAGTGACATAGAATAATGATTTCAAAATTGTATTCTGAGATTTTTGCATGTCAAAAGTGAAATGGGATAATTTCAAGTTTCTGATTTGGGAGCAGGATACTGCCTGATATACTACTCTGAAACATGCACAAAGAGGCACCTCCATCAATACGTGGTGGAGAATTTCATGAATCATGCCTTCATCAATATGATTTTTTTGCATGTCAGAATACATGGTATTGGTAGGAAATAGGAATGACATGGACCATGGCGCTGTCCACGTAGCAACTTTAGAGAGTTATCTAGCAAATCTATCTCATTTGGCCCCGTCAACTTTCAATGTGTAAGAAAACCCCATGCTCTGTAGTACATCTTTTGTCTAAATATATAGGCAGAAAAAGATGAGACAAAACTAGAAATGTCAGCCTTCAATTACAGATCAGAGAAACATATCTGCTATTGACTAGAAAAGTTTTCAAAGTAAGAGTTGTTAAAGAAGGAAATCAGAAACAAACACAGAATACATTAACCATGAATAGAAGGACAAGAGGCTAAAGGGAAGAATTCCTTAAAGAACTTTATGTCTCTGCTGATACCTTGGTCACACAGTAATAAGTCTTTCCAGACTCCCATATTCGTCGGCCAATAATATATTCTCTATCGCTGCAGAAAAATGGGAACTGCAAATGAAAGAATCGAATTAAGTAACAAAAATACAGTTGGAGCAAGAATATAAGTATGATGAGATTAGCAGTTAGTACTTTCCACAAACCTTTTTAATCCAGTGGACGATACTTGTCCCTGTTTGAGGGCATTCTTCCAATATTTTGACATACGAAAGCATAGGGTCCCATTTAGGCCGAAATTCATCATCCCAAAAAAAATCTCTAACCAGCTCAGGAGTTGCATCCTCATATACAGTTCGGCTACGGTAAACAGTGGGACCTGTCTGATAAACAAGAGGAGAGTATATCAGATACTAAGGCAAATAATCAACACTCCTAAGAGAAAAGTAAGGGAAGACTAAAAGAGTCTATGCTTATATTCTCATGATCAGTCAAAATTTCAAAAAACATGAATAGATAAAATCATAGCTACTTGCAAAAATGCAGATCAGAAAGTAAAGGAAGACTTAAATAGTCAATGGTTATTATATTCTCATCAGTTGAAGTTTTAAAAAAAATGAATAACTGCTGTAAATCTTATCCTTCCATTTTGGGGTTTCTTAAACTAATCCACCAATCTGTCTTGAAAGATGCTTTCAAATGCTTACATATAATCCTACTTAAAGGACATAAACGCTAAATGCTAATAACATTATCAGTCATCTCATTAGTCTAGCTTAATTGACAAAATCACCTACTCTCTCAACACTATCTACCAGGCTTTCACCTGATATTGTTTACTACCCGTTCCTAGTATTTTTACTTCCTTCATGGAAAAGATTGTAGCAATCTCGAATCCCCTAGGCTTTATCTCCTCAATATTGTATACCATGTGAAAGATAAAAATGCTATGCTAACTCTCCTTCTATTGTATCTTTGAAATTCTTTGCATTCCAAGTGGTCAAATGAATCCTATATGGCTATATTCTCATTATAGTTTCTTACCCATACTCATCAAGCCTCAGCTGAAACCCCTTCCTATTCATACCCTTTACAGCAACCCAGTTCCAAATCACATTGCTTCCAGAGGCTACCACAGCCAATTCTTGTCCATTTAATTATTGAGCTGGAACACAGTGTTTGTACTAGTATGGGAGGAAATGATGAACCAGAAAGCCCAAGCGAGCATTCTACTACTCTTCTAATGATGATGATGAACAACAATAACTATACTCAATAATAATAAATAACATAATTCATAGAGTTAATAAGGACCATTGATACAAAGCCAATCATGGGCAGGTACACTTCAACTGCCTATTGAAAGGTAAAAAAATGAAAGTCATCAAAAGTAGACCAGGATTTACCTCAGGTTCGTATCGCCAAGCTTGGCAAGCCATATTGGGGGTAGTGCGTTCCATCATACTCTGCCATGCCGCATCTCCAAGTTTACCTTCTAGAAGATGTCGTAAGTGTTCTACATCCTTCTCCGTGACGACATCATTCTCCTCCACTGTAGCTTCACTGCATAAAACAAAGACATGTTCTCTTGATTTCACCATAAGGTCCATGACATTTAGGTTATCTTTGATAGCTAGACTAAAACTTCTAAGATGATACAAACAGTCAAATTTACTTTTAAGTCCTTTAATTGGAAGGTGTTCAACTTTTTCTCGTGATTCCACCACCATAAGGTCCATGAAGAAGAGGAAGAGGAAGAATAAGAGAGATTTTCACAAACCTTACTATGCATATAGAAGGGACAACTGTTATTCTTATTCTTCCTCTTCCTCACCACACATACAGGCTTGATACAGAAGTATAAGAGAGATTTTCACAAACCTCTGGGGAGGGTATAAAGAAATGATTTCCTGTACTCCCCATGTTTTTTCTCCCAGGAAAAGTCCACTTTCCTGAGAATGACATCTCAAACACACAGACAATCAGATTCTAGGAAGAAGGAATTTTTCTACTTCTCCTTCTATTAGAAAACACCCTAAAAGAAAGGGACGGAAGAAAATCCAAGGATTGAGATAAAGAGGGATACTCTAGAAAGATTGTTCATTTTGCTTTATGTTGGGATATTTGAGTATCGTGAACATTTTGTTGGTTCAATGGGTACCCGTCAAACCAATATTCAACTGGTATAAGATGTGGGTTCTGGTTCATCTATTTAGAAATGGAACCAATGTTCTAGAAATCTGCTTTCTAATTTATATTACCTTTATTTCTTCTATTATTTGATCCAAGGGCTGGCACCCAATACCAAACAGAAACCAATAGGGTCTAGCTCCACCTATTTTAATGCATGTCGTAGAATCTATAGGAACCTGAACATTGTATATAATAGGTTACAATTCTAGCTACTGATAAACTAACCAGAATCGACCTCTAACAAGTAATAGACTGGTCAAGCAAATATTTCTAATTTTTGCTAACTTGTTTCAGATTCACTAATCTTCGTTACCTTTCCATGTATAAACAAGAATTCCTTTTTGGATCATTCCTTAAGTAGGTGGTGTTTATTTTCTTTATTTATTTAATTTTTGTTACTTAATAAGTATCAATTTTATTGAGAAAGAAGTAATGAGAAGCTTAAGGAAGCTCGACTAACATCAGTTGTTGCAAATCAACTAGATGATCAGTATCTCTAGGAGTATGTCGGTAATTGAGTACAAATAATAGACACAATTTGCAAGAAATGTACATGCCAACAGATAAGGCCATTTGGGGGTCTTGAAAAGATCATGTAAGCTAATGAATGTTGTCGACCAAATATCTGCTCTAATGTATCAATGTTGATTAGTTTGTTTGTACTACGAGCAAAAGTGCCAATGCGTATGCCCCAAAAATTGTCCAGGGAAGAGGCATTTATAATATCTTAACTTTGGCAAAATTACATTTCACACAACATTCCCTTATGTCACCTCTTAAAATCCCACAACCCACTAAGAACAACCCTATATCTGAAAGTCTTGACTTGCAAATCAATCTCAAATTTCCTTCTAAGTTAAAGAGTTCAATATTTAGTAGTTTCTCAAGAACAATTCAAAACATTCAACCACATCTAAATCAAAATTCTTCAACAATCAAATAAAAAGAAGCAAGAAACCCACTAACCTCAAACAGCTGTTCCGTTCCCCAGATTGAGTTAAAGCCACCGGGTCTGCCGATTCCGAACCAACCGATTCTTCACCTTTTCCTTTAAAATTGGACCAAAGCTTTCGAGCAACGGAAAATGCAGAAAGCGCGGTGAAAGCGAACCACAGCCGGCGGGCACCGAAACCCGGAGGAGCCCAAATGAACCGAAACTTGCTCCGTAGACCTAAAAAGACGAGACCTGTCCAACGAGGCCTCCAAGACCAACCGATAACCAATCCAATCATCACGGCCACCCAAATCGGTACTGCGCATAGCAAAATGTCGACTAATGTTTCAATTATTGCTGGTTTCTTCATGAAATCCATGAAATCTGAGTAGATTTCTTCCATTTTTTACTTTCTTTTTTTTTGGGTTTTATTGATCTGATGTGATTGAAAGTAAAACCCTAGAAAGAAGTTCAAGCAATCGAACAACTACATGGATCTCTGTCTGTCTGTGTGTATCTGTTTTATGAGATCCAAGAGGTTCGGTGCCTGAAACGGAGACCCTACGAGGGTGCAGACAGAAGAGGGAAAGAAAGAGAGAGAAAGTAGAGAGAGAAAGAGAAATTGTGACCTTTTTCTTTTCTCTGTATTAAAGACGTGACGTGGCGGGACCGTTTCACGGTTTAGAGGTTAAAAAATAAGATTTATTAATGGATTTTGTTAACATGTGCCCTTAGGGCACATGATAAGCTTTTAGGTTTTGTGTTTTGTTTAGTTTTTTAAGTTTGTTCAAATAGGCTGAATTTTGGATATGTATGTTATTTATACTATTTGGATCATATCTAAAAAAATTAGCTCAATCCGAGACCTCTAGCACCCTCTAACACCACAAACACTTATTTTAGACTTTAATAGTGTGAATGAACGGCTTACATTTAAAGTAATTTGTTTGGAGGGTTAGATATTTCTGATTGACCTGATTTTTTGTAGATATGTTATAAATAACGATAATATTATGTCTACAAAAATTCAGCTGATTTGAAGACCTCTAACTTATAAAAAAATTCTTTGAAAAACAACCTTATCGTGTGCCCTTAGGGCACACGTTAACAGGACCCTTTATTAATTTTTGCGTTAATTATGAGATTTTGATGCTTTATCCCTACAAAAGATGAGAAATGCAACAGATTGAGGGATCGGTCCCTCAAGCATCTCTCACAAAAGATATTCCTTATCTTTTTTTTTTTAATCCAGGACGGAATTTGTTTTTTTCCTTTCAGATATTTATTAATTTTTCTTTTGTTTTTAACCAATTAAATTTTGTTTTTATTTTCTACCGTTAAATTTTACACATTAAAAACGTGCTAATTTCATTGACACTTGAATGTGGCATCAAAGTTGAAGGGGTAGGTTGAGGAATGACTATCTCAAAAATAATCTCTTGGATCATCTTCATGCTAAGTTCTAACAATGCATGTTCGACTTATTAGGGTTATCTGGAGATGATCAAATAGCTGATTTTTATAAATATAACCTTTAAATTTTTAAATCGTAGTGAGTTATAGGTAGTTGATGATAGCTGTATCGGAACCGACGGAGAAAGTAAGAAGAAATTATAGTATAGCTGGATACTATGCATGTTGGGTGACTGCTAAATAATGCTAGTTGTTGTTATTCAATAAAAATTTAAAATGCTGCTAATAGTTTTAAAGGGAATCAATTGATTAAAATACATTTAGAATGGAAGTTTAATCAAATAAGTAGGAGGTTAGAATGACCTACCAGTTTGTGTATTTTCTAGACTGAAGCGGTATGAATAATTAAACTATATCAGTTTAGACTTTAGGCCTAAGTAACCCGAGCGTAGATTAAGAGCACCGGACCGTCCGATTAAAAAATATCTAGCTTCATGTACACTTGGGAAGCGAAATCACCAAATTTTTGCAATAGAGAAGCCAACTTTTTTGCAATAGAGAGAACGTTAAGCCCAGATTATAAGTATAGCAAGATAATTCTCTTGTTCATTGCCAAAAATGCTCTTCTCATTAAGAAACTATATATACATTACAAATTGTTTTCATGGCACAGGTAAACAGAGATACTCAGGCATTTGTCAAAAACATACTTAACATCCCCAAAAGACCAAAAATTTTCATAAGCTCTCTGGTGCTGATGACACTACCAAAGACCTACATTGACGTAAGGGGTCCTTTTCCAGATGGTTGTAGCAAAAGCCCCAGGATCTTTCTCCGCAGACTCTTGAAACTTAGAATTTTGGAGCAATTACGTTTGTAAAGCATTTACCACCTGTCCATATAACAGCGAGAATGGCGTAAATTTCATTAGATATCAGAAAATGAGTAATTAATGCTATGTGTACCACATTAACTGACTACATGAGGTGGCATTTGATGTGTACATCCCACATCAGCTAAAGTTGCCAGCTCTGGTCCATATTTAACTTTTTTTTTTTTTTGCCTTATTAATCTCTGGCATGGCATGTACACATCAACTGGTGTAGCATGGACAACAGCTGGGCACATTTGCTAATGTGGCATGTAAGCATCAGCTGCCACATCATGTGTTAGCTAATGTGGTCCAAATAGCATTGCTAATTGATTGTTTGTCTACTCCATGGAAAGAACATAAAACAGAAGTTACACCAAGAGTCACTATAAAAATATGCACTCACCTACAAAATCTTCTTCCACTGGCCCAACTTATGTTTTAAGTACTATATGCAAGAGCCTCAGTTAGTTGTTTTTTAGTCTCTGTGCCAGGGAACTGTCCGATATCATGTCCTTCAATTGGCTGAAATTCATTATGTAAACCAACAGCAAACTCATCCGGGCTAGCTCCACCACTTCGCAAGTAATCTGCAATCTGCATTGCAGAAACCAATTAAACAATTTCACAAGCACAAGCATAGCAGACAGAGAACCTTCACTCAACAAAGCTCTTAAACGTAAAACAAAAAAAAAATTGTAAGCAAAGCTTATATAAGAAAAATATTCAACACTGACAGAATAGAATATAATTGGTAATATGTCAAATGAGTCAGGATCTGTCTACACCACAGTTGCACCGGCCTATGAGGACCCCATGGAGATGATCCAAGGGTAGATTAGATCATCCTCACAAAAATCAGGATTATTATAGAACTCTTAACCCTATCAAAGGTTGGTTAAAATTTTAAGCTTTCTGAACTATCCATTTTACCAAATCTTGACCAACTTTTGATGAGGTTAAAAGTTTAAGAAGGATTTGATTTTTTTTGCGAGGATGAACTACATGTTAAACATGAGGAGACATGACTAAATTGGAACTTACATGATTGGCAAGATCCATGCCGCTTAACGCTGCAGCCTCTAAACTTGAACCAAGTAGCCAATCACCACATATTCCAGCCCGTCCCTGCGGATCGAAGATGAAGGGAACTCCTGGAGTATTAGTTGGGAGAGCAGCACCCCTGCACAATCAAGGAGTATTAAAAACTCATCTCTGACATTGGTCCAAGAGATAGTAGAATCAGAAAACCAACATGTTCTGGTCCCCACCATAACTGGACTCGGGTGCAAAAGGGTCTCTGAAGTGAACCTTTTGATAACCCCAATGCAATCTCAACACCTTCAATCATGGCTTCCTTCACCCTCTCTGCAGTGGCATTTGGGATATTCTCCTAATAAGATTTGAATATATTAATAATAATTACTACTATATCCGCTACTTCATCAACATACACCAATGAAATCTGGCTCTTCCAATGCCCAAAAGTAAGCATGTGATATGAAATGATACTTGCACAAGTTAAGGTAAATTTCTGATGTCAAAACATGCTTAACTAAAGATCATGCTATCAGATAAATGTTCTGGTGGTGTTGTACCTTACATGCAATTAGAATCACAATATGCATGTAAATTTTAACTCCTATGCACATAAATACAGATATGGATATCAATTAAGCAAGAACAGTCAAACCAGATATCTTAAGCCATAGCCAACCTGTGGAACTTTGTTTCGTTTTCCATAAGCCGCTGTACTGAAGAAGGTCCAACAGTGAGGGCCACTGCTCTGAGAAGGGAATAGCTTTTTTGTGTTGTTTCCCATCCATGAGAGCGCATCAACACCTTTCACAAAAGCTCCTTCGAAAGAAGTTGTAGCTGTATTACCTGGGATAGGAATAGGATCTTCAAATGCTGCAAGAAGGGCCCAGACAGAACTCAGTTCCAGCCTCTACAAACATGGACAAGAGAAGATGAAGCAAGAAATCATTCAAAATCCAATCCATGTTTGAATGTGAATAAAGTTTAAGAGTTTTTAGATTCGATCGAATGTATCAAGTTATGGTTTAGTATTTACCTTCATTTGTTTCGCAATCAGCGGTAGACCTGATGTAGCAAGCAGGCGATTTGCACATTTTCCTATTGGTGACACAGACAATAAAATCGTTAATATTATACAAGCCAAGAGCCCTCCAAGACATCTTAATAGAACCAGAACATCAAATGAACCACTAAGTAGAAAAACCTGCCGGACAATTGGTAATAGTCAGACCAAATATGGAAGGCAATTAACACAAAACAAGCAATAAAATATCAAGTTTGATCTTTTCTAATACAATGCTCCAAAAATATCCTTCTTTCCTCCCCCGTGCATCTAAAATATTAATAAAACTGCAGTGTTCTAGATGACAGATATCGAGCGCCAGATAACATATATGAGATGTTTACTAGTTCTAGGGTCCTAACTGTAAGTGTTTATGGCGGGTAATCCCATTAACACCAATTTGCATCATGAGCAATGCAGGATAAGAATTTCAAAAGGTGCAAAATAAGTACGATTGTGACTGCAATTAGATTGAGTTATACTGATCATTAAAAGTAAAAGAATTAAAAATCCTGATATTAGAAGCATCAATAAGCAAATGATATCACAGATGGTGAAATCCCATAACCAAAGTTGCACTAATCCTGTTGCATCCTTAAGCATGCCAACTGACAAATCAGGTTTTCCTCTAAATACAAACAATCAAGATAAAGAAATAGTATATGTAATATAAAAGTAGAAAGCTCCATTATAGAGGAATTTTATTGAAACTTATATTTATCTATATCGTAAAGTGAGAAAAGAGATATAGTGCAATATATTAGACCAGAAGAGTTTTGTTATGCCAAGAAAAACTTATATGAATAACATCTCATCCCAAATATTGGGATTAGCACCACTAGTCCTATTTCACTATTAAACACTATTTAGAGCTATATACTGTCAATAAATGTGTCATCAAAAATATAATAGAACATTCAAATGAGATGATATTATATATCCCTCCATTCGCAACAACCATATGATCTCCAAGCAGGTTTATTAATCAAAATAGATTACCTACTTTTTCACATTAAATAAATAAGGAAGAACAAGAACCTGTTTCAAGCAGTTAGTGATTGCAAATCAGACAAAATGCATGACAAAGTCATCCCCGAAGAAGCAATACTTTCTATGCATTCAAAACATGCTGCAAAGCATGTTGCAATCTCAATATTCAAGATATCGAAGTAATATACACATTGAACACTAGAAGAAACAACACCGCTACACACTTACCATTGTGGGCGATAACAATTGCATCAAACTGACCCTGCGGTTTGCCATTCTCACTCAAATACCACATTCCATTATAAGCCTCAAGTTTACTTATCCAGCAAGGTCTCGCCACATTAACCATACACGTCTGCATCAAGAATTTGGCAATGATTGAGGAGACATTATCACAGCCAATCACAACCAAAATAAATAAAATGACACCAAGAGATACGTAATCGTTGTTATGGTCATTTAACCTAGAATACTTTGTAATAATGGAGAATCATCTACATGAATCATTGACTCATGAAGTCTACTTATGCTGCCCTTATGTTTATGTAGCTGTGTCCCATCCCAATCATTTTCTTGTCAGGATCAGCATGCATAAGAGATTTCACTGTTATGAGCATTCAGCGATGAACAGCACATAAGAGTTACTTTCAAGCCAAATTAAATAACATATGTAAGTTCTAAAGGTGGTTTCAATATGTCAGATATGTCTCAAACCATAACCTTGCATTTCCAAAGAGTAAGTCTTGGAAGGTCAGTAAAATAATTAGATCTTAAAAGAGTTTATAAATTTTGATATGTCTAGCACGCTAAGCAACTGTATACTGATATTTATAGTACTTAAGAACGCAGTTTTAGTACAATGGAAATAAATTAGGAAGATGAAGCAACATTGAGGGCTCTGCAATTCAAATTATTGATATTGCTATTATTTATTATACTACAATTACTATTACAACTTATTATTACTACTAAATGGAATATCTCAAAGGTAAAAGTCAAGAAGAACACTTGAAGGAGAAAGCAACTGTTTGCAGGATAGCGAAAGGAGGCAAGGTCTCAGTTATTTTCTTCTTCATATGCTTGACAGTTTTATCATTCATTCAGCAAAAGAAGCATAAAGTTACAAAAAATAGGAAGTGAGAAAGAGATCAAAGACCAGTCACCTGAGAGAGAATTGAATCTGCAAGAGGGCGCATCCCATTCACACCTATATATCTTGGAGATGAAGATGGAATAGGGGTGAAGTGACCACCCACTTCAAGATCTCCAATTGGTCCCTCCCACTGTCGAACCAGACCCTTGTCCAACCATCCATCAACCAACTCAGCAAACCGCGAGTCACTAACTGTAAAATACTGAGCCGCGTGATCAAAGACCAATGGTTGAGGTTCCAATACTCTCGTTCCCATCCTTCCTCCCAACCCATGTACCCCCTAGAGTAGACAAACATTCTGAGAAACCTTAAAAAGGCTAAAATCATAGAGTTTAACAAACTTAAGTTTTTAAACGTATATTTACACTATAATACTCCACATTCAGAAGAATTAGAACAAAAAATGTAAAAAAGTAATCTCAACTAATAGAATAAACCCATAATGGTGAACTTAAAAAAGTAAAAAAAAAAAAAAAATAATGTAAAA
>MVGT01003118.1:443679-519284 GCA_002174775.1 Macleaya cordata | reverse complement strand
CCACCATGAAAATTTTAATCGAAACAGACGGCCAGTCATTTAAAACTCTGATACAAACTCCACCAAAAATAAGAAAAATGAAATACTGAAAGAAAATACCCACTGTATCAAACACCGTAGACTTAATTCCCCTTTTCTTCAAATTGAGTGCGCACGTTAATCCGGACATACCCCCACCAATTATCGCAACAACAGGGTCATCAGAGATAGGAGTGCTGAAGATTAGTTGTTCCTGATTGAATGTTTTCTTGAGAACAGACCTTCTAGAAGTTCCATATTTTTTAGGGTTCTTGCGATAGGGTTGCTTGCCCTGCATTGGATTTCTCTTACTGGGGTCGTTGGTTTTGGTGGATTCAGCTCTGCAAATTAGGGTTAGGGTTTTGGGGGTTTTGATGAAGAATGTGTTCTTTAAGGGTTTTGTTGACCTGATGGGTTGAAGGATGAAAGAAGAACCAATGCAGGCGATCATTGTGATTTTTTGACCGTTTGAGTTTTGGAGGGAAGACGAAAATGCGTGAAGGATAAGCTCTCTAAACACCCCGCTTATCCGAAAGAAAGGGTTGTGCGCAGTTCACTGCCGGCGTATTTTAGCATTGTAATTCTGATTATTATGAATACAAACACACAAACGAATTAATACATGTCTTATCCTTTAATGTGTTAAACTAGTACATTTTACCCCCACCACGACCGGATCAACTCTACGCGACTCCAATTTAAATGTAAATTAGATGTAAATAAATAATTATAGTCACGGACTTGTTAACTCAAGACTTTTCCTATAATATATTAGATCCACAAAAAAAAAATTCCATTTAAAAAAAGCTCATAATGTTTTAAGATGTGGGTCCCATGTTATATCCGATTCCGACAAAAGTTTGAAGGTCTATCAACCAATTTGAGAGGACGATGAGAATAGATTTTTTTAAGAGGATGATGAGAATAAATTTATTAAAAAAAAAAAAGGGAAAACTTGACGAAGCAAAAGAACTAATAATTTAGTTGAAGGAGCCTACCAAGCAAAAATCACAAACTTTCACTTGTCAAAAGCTGATTCATATGAATCATACCCATGACTTTGGTTGGAGAAGCTGAAGAGGACTTTGAAAAAAAGAAAACAAAGCAACAGAAAGTCTAACCTCTCTTTCCAATGGGAACCAAATTCAATAGTAGTACTAGTCAATTAAAAAAAAATTCACAGGGATAATAGTAGCTGATCTAGAGCCCAAATATTTTATGGCACAGATCAAACTATACCATCGATCTAGAAAGACCAGTGAACAGAGAAAATTAATCAAAAAATTCGTGAATTACGTCTATTTTAGCATTCATATGTACTAATATATAAAGCTAATTGAGGTTTAAATATTTGGTTAGGAGCCATAAAAACAAAGGCTACTTTTTCTTTAACAAAAAACTGTCTTTTCCTAAGCAAAAACAAAAAAACAGAAAACAAAAATAGAGTTTTGAGACATAAAAAAGGTATTTTGGATAATCTAATTTATATTTCACAAATACGATTCAAAATATATAGAGATATTTAATGATTTTTTTTTGACAACTTAGGTTGTTGTTGTCGTTGTTGATGACATTTTTTTAACTTAAATCGAAGTACTTTGATTGCCACAAAAATCTTACAAGTTTAAGTAATCCCTGAAAAATCACTGCTAATTTCATTAAGTATAATTGGCATCATTAATTAATATATAAAAGTTGTTCACACAAGAGTTGGTTTTTTTTAGTATTTTCAATGTAAAACTCAAAAAAGTAATGAAAATATTTGTATAATTTTTAACTAAATATTTATTATTTTAAATTACTAGAAGGAATTAATTTATTATTATTTGGAGACTTTAAATAAACAATATACTTTTTAGTCATATATACTCAAGCGATTTCTATTTTTCCTTTTTCACTTTCTTTGACTGCTATAAAGCCTATAAACAATTATATTTTAAAGTACTTTAAAGAATCATATATGTTCATTAGATTTAGGACTATTGAAACACACAACATATGTTCCCACGAAATAAAACACACACACCATATGGGCGTAAAGTTAATTATACTTGAATTTATTTTCTTTTCATACTAATATTACATATAGGAGGGAGAGAAGGGGTCAAACGTCGACCATGGATTATCCAGTGAGGTTCTTATTGAGATGATTCAATTATTGATTTGCAGCGAATATGTTTTCTTCATCTTATAGATCATCGAAATGATATTAACTACAAACAACTAATATAAGAGGGAGGTTATTGCACCCCTTCTTAAAACGCCTCCTTATAACGCCCCTTTTTATGGGATCCACATACGATGCATTCAAGGGCTAAATTTTTTAGAGGATGTTCTTCTCATTATGTATATCATCACATTAAAAAATTAGTTCGTTCTAAAACTTCTAACCCCTTCAAATTAACCATTAAAAAATAGTAACTATTTGATAACTATTTGAGGAGTCAAATAATTACCAATTTTTAAGAATTAATTTGAGGGGGTTAAAAATTTTAGAATAGGCTAATATGGCATTATAAGATGGGTCCCCTTCAAAGAAAAATGAGTAATATATGAAATCTAAATATCATAAGATCATGAATCAAGAAAACCTCCAAAAAAAAAAGGGTTTTTTTTTAATTTATGTAAATATGGCAGATGCAATAGTTCGTTTCAGCTTTCAGGAAAAAAAAAATCACCTGAAACTGATGGGTGCAATGTAATCCATCTATGTCACAAGATTTGTAACCCTAGCCCTACAACATTATCTCCAAAGAAATGCATAAAAAGGACAAGACAGAAATGTGTAGATAACAACTAAGCAGACAGGTTAGGGTCACCCTGATCTCCTTTGTTTTCTTTCTCTTTATATTACTTTTTTTTTTTCCTTCCCTCCACACCCATCAAAGAACAAAACTACATGTATCCTATTCTTTTCTTCTTTTTTAAAACTTTCAAAATCATATATACAAAAGATTGCTAATTATAACAAACACTCACCTAGGCTCTATATGTAGATGGTATCTTAATTTCATACATGGGAGCTAGCTGGCTTCAATGTTATAAATTCAATAATATATATATCTTATTGTCTTCTATCAGGTTTTTGAATTTGAAATACCCTATATGCAAATTTTAATGATTTCTCAAAATAATATTTTTTTAATTTTTACCCACTATATTTACTAACAACTCAAAATTTTGTAAAATTTAATTTGAAATGTATATACTAATATATGTTGAGATGCAACCTTCGTGACATTCATTTGAAGCCATAATATCTTATTAATTAATTAGGAGTAATGCTGCACGTATGAAAAATGGTTGACACCAAAGTTCACCGAAATTCTTGTAGGGTCTACATAGGCACGAACTAAGGGCTGAGATTTTGTAAAGATGATATTCTCACTATGTAGATCATCCTCAACAAAAATCAGTCCATTCTAAAACTAATAATCTCATCAAAAATTATTTAAAATTCCTCACCGTTGATTCCAAACTGTTGAATTTTCATCAACTTTTTATGGGGTTAGAAGTTTTGGAATGGGCTGAATTTTCTTAAGGATGATCTACATGGTGAGAATAGCATCTTCACAAAAGAAAATGCTAAACTTACTGCATTTCCTACTGCAAAAGTCATTCCACAGTTTTCAAATAATCTCGCACCCCTCGTGATTTGCGTCATTTCCCAATTAACACAAATACCCTCCTAAATAGCCTTTGCAGTATAACTTGTAGTACACTTTGTACTAAGTGTAGCTATTAGGATATACTGTGCTACACCATATCATTACGGTGGATCAAGATTAGGATTAGGAATATAATTAGATTAGGATTATATTAAGTAAAGATTTGGATGATTGATGTGTTTCTATCTTACTAATATTTGTTACTCTGTTTAGATCCCTTGATTATCTATATAAAGGGATTATATGTAATCAATCAATCATCAATGAAATCATCTTCTTCTACTCTCCCTTACAGTAGCATTACCGCTTCACAAAACCTTAAACCTTGGCTCGTGCCTATATGGATTCCACAGGTGTCAACCCATTTAGGTAATGTAGCATTACTCATTAATTAGACATTCAATATGTTTTTTGATGTATAACATTAATTACAAATAATAAAGGTATGTATTTATGTCCATGAAAAATTGAATTCGATCATCTAACACGCTTTTTAATTGTTTTTACTTAATCTCTTATTGCTCTATATAATTTTGTTTTTGTAATTCATTTCCTTATAGAAGATAATATAATTGATTTACCATGTTAATTTTGATTATTAAAATTCTACCTTTTCTAATTATAACTACCAATTAGCAAATGATTTAATACTTATATAGCTATATGATATACCTATATATATTTTCCCACATTTTATTTTTTCATTTACTCAACGCTATGTACTCTTAAAATACGAGAGCAGATCCTCTGTTCCCCATTTGCATGTGCCTTTCATAAGTGAACAAATGGCTGAATTTTTTGTAAGATTATTTTTTTCGCCATGTAGATCTTTCTCACAAAAAAACTAATTTATTTCAATAAATTTAATGCTATCAAAAGTTAATTGAAAAATTAATGTTCATTATCATCATATTTTTTCTGATCTACATCTGATGGGGTTAAAAATTTTAGAAAATGGCTGATTTTTGTGATAATAATTTATCTATATAACAAGAAGAATAATCTTACAAAATAATCAGTCATTGGTTCGAATCAAATCAACATGGATACATAGAGGGCACGTGTAAATAGGGACAGAGGATTCGCTCTTGTAAAATACAACATAGAAAAAAAAATTCTAATACATCTGACCCACATTGGTATTGGACTAATTAAAGAGATGATGTTATGATGGAAAGTGTACTCTAAGGACCAAATAAAATAGGTAAAAAATGGAAAATCAACTTTAATTAATGTGTGTAGTCGACTCCTAAGAGTCTTTCCCTTTGTTATGGAAAAATAAAGTGAATTGAAAGGTTCCAACTAATATTCTTTGTAACTCTCTGCAAGCAAAGACTAGCAGTAAATATTCAACTCGATCTAATTAACTGTCAAGCAAAAGTAAATTAAACAGTTAAACAAACCTGAAAAAGATAAAGACCAAAATAATTGAGAGTCTTATGTTCACACTAACCCATCTCGATCCCTTTTGTCAACACATTTGGTAAAAACAAGGAAAAAAAGAGCTAGATAGTACTAGCAGCAGTGTGTACTGTTTTGAACAAATTATACCTTTTCTTGCACATACACCCATTCATGGCGGATTCCGGCAGATCAAGTACCCACCACCCCTTTCACTTAGCACTATTATTGGAATATATAATGAAGATGATTTTATTGATGATGGGTTTTTTTTTCTTCTTTTAATCAGTAAAGATATATAATTAACCTTGAAAATTGTATTGATCATGGGTTCATGTAGTCAAAGCTAAAAAATAAAAAATAAAAAATAAAAAATGAATGTTGGACTTACACGTACGTTGCAACAACGACGACGATCATCGATCCTGAATGTATGCATGATCAGTGACCGCAAAGCTTAATCACCCTCGAACCAAAACTCTCCGAGTTGGGGGGAATGAAGCCTGGTCCGAAATCATTCATTTGATTTTGATTTTGATTTGAATGGTCTCGAACCAGACAACATTCCCCTCAACCGTTCATGAGAGAGAGAGAAAATTAGAGAGAGTATGAATACTAATTTGTGATGCTACCATGCATTATTTAACATATGGGTCTATATATATATATACACGTAATGAAGAAGAAGTACTAGATCGAGATGATCGATTATGAGCAGGCCGCGGGAGAGAGATTCTTTAATTTAATTTGTGGGTCACATGACATGGAGTCCACTTTCTACACAAACCCTTAATCATGCTTTTCACACTAAAGCTATTATATATGCTGAAATTGCTTACAAGTAATTTAAGAAACTATGGAACCAAAAAAACAAAAAAAAAAAAAACATAATTTGGTCCAGAGAGAGCTTGCGAAATATGTATAAATAGAAATAGTTTGGTGACCGAACTTCAGAGTTTCACGACTTTTGGTCATTGACAATAAATATTGCATTCAAATAATTTATGCTATTTTTAGGTCAAATTATTATCAATCTACTTTTAATATATGATTTTTTTTTTATATAAGATAAAGTCCTCAAATTAAAACCTTTTTAATGATAGGTCATATATGCAATATGTTCTTTTCACTCAACGAATTCAATAATGTGCGTTTTATTTGTTCAAATCTTTAAATTAAAAAAAAATGAATAGGATACAGTTGGTAGAAAAAATTGGATCTATATAACTCTAATCATATGAGCACACCAACGAAAATGGGTCTTTACTACCGACGAAAAATGTAATTAATTTGTTAAATCTATATTTTTAAATTTAAAATTCTAGTAAAATGAGGGGATTTATTAATATTTTTATCTTAATTAATTTTGCAGCTTAATTAATTTGTTATTAATTTTTAGGGTTTGAGTGTCTGACTTGTTTTAGGATCTTGACTCTGATGAGATGATTTCCAAAGAAAAGAATATCTCTTTTGCTTCCCACTTAGAGAAAGGGAAGAAGGGGGTGGAGAACCTTAATCAATGAGAGCATATAACAACAACAACAACAACAACAACAACAACTAGTGTGATTCCAAGCTTAAATAGCAAGGAAAACAGGTTGGCCTGTTAAAGCTTGTAGAGGACCAACACAAATAAAGAAGGTAACTGAAGTGGGCATATATAGACAAAAGTAGAAAAATTATGTGTTGACACTGTACAAAAATTAGTCCTTTTTATGTATAAGATAGTAACTTTTATTTTCTTTTTTACAATTTAATAAGAGCTTTTTTAGCAAATAACCCTGTCAGTATATGGAAACTAACAAATGACCCTGACATTTTTGATATTTCTCAGATAACCCTACATTGGACGGAATCGTTAACTTTTCATCCAACAGCTTACGTCAGCATCACTTGGCAATGTAAAATTATCCAAATGCCCCTTAACTAACCCAACCCCTCTCCAAGTCGAGTTAACAAGGTGGGTGAGATTAATCTTGATTATCTTCATCCAAGGATAATCGAACGGTGTTGTTAACACAAGTGTGTAAGATTTTATCAAGTAGATAACACGTGTGAGGGAGGAGAGTTAACGCGCATGAGTTAACAAGTGTGTGAGGTTCTCTGTAGAACCCTTATTTATTCTCTGTAGAACCCTCATTTGTTCTCTGTAACTAGGTTGTGAATGGAGGAAAGGGTGTTGGTACTAGCTGTGCGAGGAGGAAAAGGATGATTGACCACCATATTTTGGAAATTTTTGTCTACAACTCGGTTGTGGGAGGAGTAAAGAAGGCTCGTCCTCAATACTCGATCTTTCCATCTCTTTTTCATGTTCGATTTCCGATTCAATGTTTTTTGTTTTTTATCGCCGATTTTTGTTTTATAAGTGTCTTTTCTCTCTCTAATCTTTTAAGAAATTAAAGAACTCGTTTCTTTGTGATTCCCGTGTTGTTTTGATTAACTTGTCGGATATTTTAACTAAGATGTTTTTATTTTTGTGCAGAACTCTTGGTGAAGCTTGCAGAGTCAGGTGGATCGTCGATGAGTCGGAGATGGTAGTTGCCGACGAAGGATCTAGATGCCTTGGTTTTAGTCACCTCTGATGAAGATCTCGCTAATATCATTGAGGAGTACGACATAGCAAGTAAAGGGAAACTGAATCCAATGAAGATCAAAGCCTTTCTTCACCCTCCGAAATCGATCAAAAAATCTCTCCTCCATCATCATCCTCCTCCGTCACCGGCTCCCCTCCAGCTAAATACTCCCAACAACTGTCAGATTTGGGACTTCGTTTTATCCAGGAATGGCAACAAATTGATGCGTTCATCATATGTCAACACCGATAGGATTTCCAGTCTGCTACGAGAAATCCGCCCCAACACAACCCCATTGTTACGCCTGCATTCCTCATCAAGCAAGCCCTAGGCATATCTACCTTGTTGACAACGGGAATTACTGGCAATAATAAACCCTAATACCTCATATGAAATTGAAAGATCTAGAAGTACAAAGAGAGTAAAAGAACGACATAAAGAAAATTTGATGTAATTTTTCAATTAGGTCATAGTACGATGTAATTTGGATTTTGAATTAAAATTTGTCAAGGATTCCAAAGGATCCACGTCCATTATATGCATACATACACCCTTCCTTATTTGAACAATTTTGTTTGATTCTTTACTTTTTTTATTCCGTTTTTTTTTACAAAGCAATTTATCTTCGTCTTTATCTGTGATTCCATGGAGAAGGAAGACCTTAAATGGATATTTAGTTGAAGTTGAGATGAAAAAATAAAAAATTAACAGTTGCAATTGAAGTAAAATGGTGGGTTGGGTGGGTAGATTTATAGATTAGAAGGTGAGAAGGAGAAGAATATGGGTACAACGGTCATATTCTGGGTTGATCTACACCGCTTGAAAAGCTACATCAGTTGGCCGCTAGAATTGATCCACGTGTCTTATAAATATGCTAACTCGAGCTGGAGAGAGGTTGGGTTAGTTTAGGGGGCTTTTGGGTCTTTTTACATGGTCATGTGATGACCACGTGGGTTGTTGGATGGAGACATAATGATTCCATCCAACTCAGGGTTATCTGAGAAATATTGAAAATGTCAGGGTCATTTGTTAGTTCCCACATACTGACAGGGTTATTTGCTAAAAAAACCCATTTAATAATTATATTTTTTTTAATTTGCACAAACTGAGTATATATATATACGAGGTATATCGCCGTGCCTCCGGCACGGCTCAAAACCTCCGGAGAGAGAGAGAGAGAGAGGGCAGGGCGCAGAGAGGGGGAGGCTGAGATCGAGAGAGAGAGGTAGACGAAGAAGAAGAAGCAGAGGGGAGGGCAGGGGGCTTATGAAGCAGCACAATTTTTAGAAAGGACAACTCTGCCCCCCGTCCTGAATTGTATAATAGATGATGGTGCATTATTATTTTATTAGCAAGTTTGTAAATTAAACGCGTTAATGTAAGTATTTTTATTTTTTCGAAGACATTATATAGTTATACGTACTACTGATAGAATTAATTATCAAAAATTTTCGAATTAAATTAATTTATTTTTAAATATACATGGCATATATGTTTATCCACAACTTCTCTAACCAAGAAAGATAAAAGTTAAAGAAAAAATGCTAAAAATTAAGAAAAATTAAGTTAATTGAAGTTATAACTTTTCTTTTGAATCTTTTTCATTTTAAACCAATAAAGTTGCCTTTATAAAGCAAAAAAAAAGAGAAGGAAATAACTCCAAGTTTAAACCGACAAATTCTGAATTATTGACTCATCTAAAAAAAGAAAAAAAAAACAATTATACGTTAATCAAACTCTAATAAAGTGGTTTTGAGGAGATCCCAAATTCAATAATTAAGTGCTGATGAAATGATTTCTTATGCATTTTTTAATGAAAAATGAGAATAATTTCATATAAAAGAAAAAGTTTGACATAATGAAAATAATTGATTTTAAATGAGAATTTCTATAAAAATGATTTTAATTACCTAATGATTAATCTAATTCGATCAACACTAATCATTAGAAGTCCTAAATTGAATGATAAGTACTGAAATTAAATTTTAGAAAAAATACATATTATGCTCCGACGTTGCATATATATTATCATTCGTGTACGACGTCTTAGTTATGAGCTACCCCCATCAAGAAAATCACGTACATAATCAATTCCCTAGATGCATATCATTCATCGTCGCCCTCATTATCATCGATCATCATCATCATCTTCGTCTTTGTTATTAATGTTGTCTGGTATCATAAATATTGATGCCAGTCAATACTGTATATTATTGTGGGTAACATTAAACATCATCTTGTATATGGATTTTGTTAACATGTGCCCTTAGGGCACATGATAAGCTTTTAGGTTTTGTGTTTTGTTTAGTTTCTTAAGTTTATCCAAAGAGGCTGATTTTTGGATATGTATGTTATTTATACTATTTGGATGATATCTAAAAAAATCAGCTCAATCCGAGACCTCTAGCACCCTCTAACACCACGAACACTTAATTTAGACTTTAATAGTGTAAATGAACGGCTTACATTTAAAGTGATTTGTTTGGAGGGTTAGATATTTCTGATTGAGCTGATTTTTTGTAGATATGTTATAAATAAGAGGGAGGTTATTGCACCCCCTCTTATAACGCCCCCTCCTATGGGGCCCACATACGATGCATCCAAAGGCTGATTTTTTTATGAGATGTTCTTCTCAATAAGTATATCATCATATTAAAAAATCAGTCAATTCTAAAACTTTTAACCCCCTCAAATTACTTATAAAAAAATTGATAACTATTTGACCCTCAAATAGTTACTAATTTTCAAAAGTTAATTTGAAGGGGTTAGAAGTTTTAGAACGAACTAATTTTTTAATATGATAATATACATATTGAGAAGAATATCCCATAAAAAAATCAGCCCTTAGATGCATCGTATGTGGGCCCCACAGGAGGGGGCGTTATAAGGGGGCATTCTAAGAGGGGGTGCAATAACCTCCCTCTTATTTATAACATATCTACAAAAAATCAGCTCAATCAGAAATATCTAACCCTCCAAACAAATCACTTTTAATGTAAACCGTTTATTCACACTATTAAAGTCGAAATTAAGTGTTCGTGATAATATTATGTCTACAAAAATTCAGCTGATTTGAAGACCTCTAACTTGCAAAAAAATTCCTTGAAAAATAACCTTATCGTGTGCCCTTAGGGTACACGTTAACAGGACCCCTTGTATATAGTCTTGAAAAAACAAAAAAAAAAAATTCAGTTTAAAGTATTTACGTGCGACAAACACATCAAAATGAAAGTTTATTTTCCACGATGACAAGCTTTTCCTGTGGTGCCCACACAGGGAAGCTATTTTGTACACCTGACTTTAATGTAGGTGTACAACAGAGTACAGACAAACCTGCATTGGCCATCACCAAAGCGGTTGGAATAGGAAACGAAATGAATGTAGATAAATGCTAAATGTCCCCCAAAAAAAAAAAAAAAAACAATTTTGTCTCAGCCAGTATGTATGATCCCACGTAAATTTACGTGTCGCATCATAAATTGTGGATCCCTGAATGTACAAAAGTCGTGGATTATATATTCTATCACGATCAAAATGCACAATTTCAGAACACATAGCACTACTCATAAATTTAAGCAGATGTATAAAATAGCGATCACGATATGAGGCTGCCTGACCAAAAGAATAGCAACTAAAGTGACCTCATTTTTTAGATGATCTAAAAATTGATTTTTAATGAAATGATTTGCTCATCATGTACATATATATCATTCTCATCAAATATCATATCCGTGTAAACTTCTAACTCTATGGTGTAAATCTAAGCCGTCCATTTCACAGTAAAAAATTTCAAACTCTATATAGCATGAGTCTTGTAGTAGGTCACAGGGTCTTTAATGAGATCCCAAAGATGTGGTCTATATAGCATTAGTCTTCAAAAACAAAACTATGTAGGACATTCCTTTGGACCCAATGATAGTGCCGACTTGTGGTATGATGAGTCCCAAATTTCACACCCATTTTCTAACTTGAGTGAACAAAAAGCGTACAACTTTGTTTGGTTCATCAAGCCAAGGTTTGATGGGGTTAGGGTTTCAGCAACTGGGAGTAGGAGGTCTTCTAAGGAAATCTATTTCAGCCAATGGCTTTTCAGTAGAGTGGTGAGATGGGATCGAATTACATTAGTGACTCTTCATCAATGAACTGAATTGATGTCCCTCCGCTCTCTACCTTTACGTTCACTCCTAAAGCCGGTTCTCGTCCGAATATGTCTAACCCAAATTCCATCTGACAAATGTGTTGCAAGTCGACCTTGCAACTGGTTGGATTAGGGTTAGGTGGGTTGGCAGGTTAATAAATCAAAATTATCAAATCTTAACCCTGACTAGTTTATGAAACGGGACAATTTTTCAAACTCTAACTCTATCCATTTAGCATTTTCTTATATAAAACAGTTAAACGGGTCAGGGCCGATCCTAAACCTAACAGGGTTGAAGGGGTAACAGGTCAAAAAATCATAACCCTAACTCTATCCGTTTAGCTGGCAGATCAAGTTAAGGTAAGGTCTGATGGATCGGGCTAGGGTAGGGTTGGTGGGTTGCGAGTCATTTTGCCAGCTCTAATTGCAAGTCTAAAATTGTGTTTAAAAAAATAAATAATAGCAAATTTATTTCAAAAAGAGTTTTTTGAAAAATAAAATCTTATTTTTTATAACAGTACTGCTATTTGGACCGACTGTTTTACAAAACGAATGCCCGATACTTATGTGGCATAGTGGGTCCCACTGCCACATAAGTTGGACACCTCCTCCAAATATTTTTGGGAGGGAAAAAATGGTGGGCCTACCATACCACATAAGTGTCTGGTATGAACTTTGTAAAAACATCGGTCCAAAAAGCTTTATTGTTTTTATAAACAACGCACTCTGCCTCCAAGTTAAGGTCAAGCAAACCGAGTTTTACCTGAATCGGTCCAATTCAAATTCTGCTGATTTCCAAAACCATGTTTAGAAATGCTTGCAGAATAAAGTGAACATTAAAATATTTTCAAATTAAATAGATCAATAAACAAATAAAAAAAACCTAGACAAAATCAGGAATTATATCGGTGGAACCGAACTACAGGCAGATATAAAAGATTGTAGACTTCAGCAGGAACCCTAAAAGAAGACCCCTTTTTAGAATAGCAAATCTGCTTCCACATTTGTGGCATTGAGCAAAGTAAAATAAAATAAAATAAAAAGTTGCATAAAGAAAAGTCGTTTTTTATGAATTAAGTATTGGAACCCACTACAGTCAAAGGCCTACTACATCTACACATCAATTTTGTAAAAAGAAAAAACATAAAATCTAAAAAGTTTAGTTCTGCATCCTTGGCGAAAACAAAATTTTAAAAATTCCATTGTTTCTCACTAGAAATACCAACCAGAAAAAAAAAATACAATGAATTAGCTTAGGATGTGCTTTTGGGCTTTTTCTAGTGGGTTTTTTTAGCTCTTCAAATGGGTTTCCACAACTTAATTTTTGCTCAATAAGCTAAATCAGTTTTTTCTCTGGTTTTTGTTCTTTGAAAACCTTTGAAGTTACAGGTTACATGTAGGTCAGAAAGTTAAAATGTGATTCACACACATCTGATGAAAATTAAAGTGAAATGCAGAAAAGACCCATAAAGATTTGGTAAAACAAGTGAGTTAAAGCTACTGAATGTTTAGTGAAATGGGCACACTCTTTCTATATTATGTATGGGATATAACTTACAGAAAATTTACACTTCATATATCTCACAAACAACAGCAACAAGTCCTTGCATTTGTAAGAAAACAAGACATTTCTCCTCAAGAACAACAACAACCCATGGAAAATTCAAAATAAGAAAACAAACTTTTGCTTTTCTAAATTAGATAAACTTACTGACAAACTCAAGACTGAACTGTGATATCCACATTTCTCTGCCCTGTTATCTTTGCTGGAGCGGATTTTGGGGTCCCTCGAATTGGTTTACGTTCCCCCTTCGATCTGGGGTTCTCATTACCATCATTGTTGTTAGGACTATTAGTTGTATCTTCTTTGAAAGTACCCAAACTTTGCCGAGTAACCCGACCACAAGCTACTCTTTCATTATCTCCCTGGGATGAGTTGATGGCATCACTGCAACTCTTCCTCCGGCCCAGTTTTGGTGATTTCGCACGAGTTGGTGGCAGCTGGAATCCAAAGCAACAAAGAACATAAATTTCCCGCTAAGTTGTCATATGAAAACTGTAGGGACTAGGGGACGCCAATTGTTGCATCTAACATTCCAAATTGCACATCCACATGTTTTAATAATAAATATAAGGATATTTTCAGTCATAAACCTCTACTCTTTTTATGCTAATTTGACATGACTATTGACGTTTTCACAAATTAGACATAACCCCTTAGAATTTAGTTGAACGTCATACACCAACGAAAAAAAACTTGATTTCTTTAAATACTGGATGTACCCCTTTAGACTTTGGTCAATCGTTGTTGACCAATGAAAAACATGACCCTTGATTATAAATTACCCTTGGGATATAAGGTCTCCTTTGTGGGTGTGAGTTTAGATTCTGAAAAATTCTAAATATACAAGGCTTAGTTTGGTTATTTTGATACTAAACTAACCTTAGTCATATTTTTTTTAGTTGGTCAGCATCATCTGGCCAAGTCTGGGGAGGTATATTTAAATTTGGAAATATTGGGAGAAGTACCAAATTAAACATAAGAACTATGGATGTCTTTCTAAAATTGTGTATTATAAGTTAGTATGCAAAACGGAAATGTCATGCAAGGATTAACTCCAAACTGTAGGGAGTTATAGGAGTTAAGTTTGGTATAATGGAGAATATAATATATATAAAAAAGAAAAAAAAAGGTTTTTTCCACAAAATAGAATTAGAAATGACAAAACTATGTGTTCTCTAGTGTCACTTTTTTCACAAACTCTAAAGAAACTTCAAAGGTCCTATAAAATCTATAAATGTCACTGCTGCTGAACCACATATATATTTGAGAGAAAGCACAATAAATACCTTTTTTAATTCAACTTTAGGAGGTGGCCCCTCATGATAGAAGCTCGGCATTGGATTTGCTTTGAACATCAAGCTCCTTCTAAGCTGCTTTAAAGCAGCCTCTCGCTCTTCCTGTGAAATGAAAGATTATAAAAACAAGACAGACAGAGATTGCACTGCATACGTGTTTCAAAACAGTTGTGGAAGGCAAAAAAGGTAGCGGTCAGAGGCTAAACCTCGCTTTGTAGCAAAGTGCAATTAGTCAAATTATAACGTAATGCATATTACTAAACAATTCGTAACAATGAAAATATTAATGGGATGCTGAATTCTGACACTCTATAATTATTAAGTGCAACGCACAGATCATCCAAAAACAAGGTGAAAGAAGGATTCTAGGGTGGTCAATTAAAGAACATAAGCAATATCAAGAACTTCAAGAATGAAAGTCTCCTGCAACTTAAAATATTGAAGTAAATTACCTTGGTCCTAGCTTCACACTGGGTCCTCTCTGCCTCCAAAGCTTGGTGTTTCTCCTCTAACTTTGAATAAAACTGAAAGAGAGAAAACAGTTGTCATCGACCATTAGTGAACCTTTTTTTATCACTATTAGTGAACTTAAAGAACTTTGAATACATAAGTTGATGGAGCTACCTCCTTTCGTTTCTCTGCACGATCAGTGCATCTAAACACAGGAGCTGATGCAATAATATTCCTGGACTTTACTGTCTGCACAGATGCTGCAGTTCTATTCATGGATAAGGATAATTTCCATACCAAAACATCAAAGTTACAAAAAGATAAGTATTAAGTTTATGGGCATCCAACTCAAAACAAATTGGCAATGAGTAGTGTGACCCAAGATCATTATATATTGGGTTTTCTAGGCTCTCATATCCCATGTGGGACTATTCTCATCACGTCCCCTCATGTGTGGCATTCTTTTGCACCTAACACATGGAACTCTTTTTGGGTGACGTGGAGCACGTGTGGCTGTTGGACATATCACGTGTGGGCCTGCGCTCTTATACCATATTAAGTTTGTGGGCATCCAACTCAAAACCAATTGGCAATAAGTGGTGTGACCCAGGATCATTATATATTGAGTTTCCTAGGCTCTCATATCCCATGTGGGATTATTCTCAACAATGGAGTGGCCCAGGATCATTATATATTGGGTTTGCTAGGCTCTCATATCCCATGTGGGACTATTCTCACAATAAAGAACAAGAATAAACATAAGCAAAAAAATATGTTTTAATGACCAAAAAGAAAATAAATAAACATAAGCAAAAATATCATAACTAGTGGAATCTTTGCAAGTAAGGATACGAGGACGCAACAGAGCAAGCATCATCTTCATCAGGGTGCTTACTGTTATCAGGTTGCAGTGGCTTCCTTGATACCAAAGGTAATTTTAGCTGCATTGAAATTACAATTTCACAAAAATATCATTAATAGAAGAACTCGTAATCCAAGATATATAATACTTACGTTTCTCACTGAAACAACAAGTTTTTGCCACTGACTACCTTACTAAGACAATATATTTGAATATTTGAAAACCCAAAGGATTTCAACAATCATGCCTCCACATAGTAGAGAAGGTGTTTGAGTAGACAAGAATATAAACCTAACGCAAAGAAAACATCAAAGCCTTTGCCTCAAAAAAGTTTTACACCTGCTGTGCATGAGGTAATGACATGCTATTTATAGGAAATAAGCAAAATTCCTCAATGTATTAGTTACCATATGTTTAACACGAAAAATTAATAATGGAGCACATAATAGTATGACATACTAAGAAGCTACTGATTACAAAATAGAATTGGTTATATTATAAGTAATGCATATCATATCAAAATGAAACATGAACACCCAATGAGTGATTATTGGTGACACACTACCAGGGTTCTTCCTATGATAATAAATTTGACATGCATAACAGAGGAAAAGATAAACAAGCAAACATTAAAAGTTTAAAAGCCAAAACAAGTACCTGAGACTTCTTCAGAGTATTGGAGTTATGCAAATCAGACACATTAGAAGCTTTGTTTGTGCTAACAGCAGCAGCAGTTTCAGCCCCAACAGGACGAGCTCCAGAAGAAGCACGCTTTTCAGTTGCCAATGCAAATGGCTGTGGAACAGTATGGTTTGATCTCACACTTCGTGTAGCAGCAGATTTTGATGCTGGTTTCACAGTAGATATGACCTTCTTATGATTGCCAAGCTTTTGCTCTTCAAGTTCTCTTGTTTTCTCCCCAGAAAAGTCAGTCTCTATGTTTTTGCTTTTACTGGGAACAACATCTTGCTCCTCCTTGTGACAAATATCAACTTGATTGGGGTCAGGAATCTTAACCAAATTTTCCATAGTGCACTCTTTTACTTCATAGTCCTTTAACTCCATGTTCTCTTCCACGATGTGGGAGGCCAGATCTTCTTTAATATGGACATCCATCTCTATGAGATCACGGTTTTCATTAATAGGATCATGGGCGTTGCCATTTGGATAATCTATGAGACAATAAGGATCCTGATCCATAAAAGTAGTTGTAATTTCGGTATACAACTGCAAAACATGTCAGTTCCAATCTTCACAGATTAGTGTCTTTTATTGAATATAAAAGGTTAAATTTCATTTACTAATGCAATGTTTCTATTTCAGTATTTTGTGTTGTTTCTAGAAAATTATCACATTATGTTATGTTAAAGAGCGAAACCAACTGACCGAAACGCATGTAGACTAGTTGGTCTCTGGGAATTTTAGGCAACAAACTACCAAGCTTTGCAGCCAATATCCTAGGGGGTTTCTATAAATACTGGGACTTCCTCCTGAAAATTCTAGCAGAGGACTCTAATCCTTTGCAACATTTTTTTAAATCCCTGATAAAACTAAAAAAACAGAAACATAATTCATTGAAAATGGCATATTCTAAACAGTTTTACTATCAGACATCCTTATAATTATGCAGCCAAACAGTGAAAACATAAGTTTAATATAGCACTATAAACCTACAGAAAACAGTTCAATTTAGAATTAAGACAAAGAAAAGGTCACTCATTTACGCTATAAATGATGTGAACACCATTTCTAAATCTCTCCAATGAGCTAGAATGCTAAATTAGTTATAAATCATGTAAAGACCGAGGTTCTGCCGTAGAAAAAGTAAGAGCAAAACAAACATTCTTTTGAAAGATGATTAGTGAAACAAAACCAAAACAGGACAAACGAAATTTGATTTTGAATGAAAAAGATAACAAATTTAGGCCAAATGCAAGGTAGAAAACACTCTCTTTTCCTCCCACTCATTTCAATTTTTTGAAGAAGAGAAACTAATTATAAGCAAAAGAGCAAAGATTCAGGTGAAAAATAAACACCAGCAGAAAGCAGTTATCCCAGACGATTTACAGACAAAAAATACGAAGACCGATTAGCCAAGAAATCACAGAATGCATGTAATAAACAGTCACAGGATCAATAACTCAACTAAAACGAACGACTAAAAATCCCTCTTTTCTTCCACTTGATTCACAAAAACAACATCTAATGCAAACAAAATACATGCTAATTCACAGATCCATAAATATAACCTTCAAAGAAACATCATAAACATTCGATTCATAGCTCATTTTCTGATTGAATCAAATTTAGATGTTCATAAGAGATCCACCAAATCAATAACAACAAATAGATCGAAAATGACGAAAAATGTAGTAGATTTCTTACATAAATCTGATCTCAGAAAGCTATGGAGATTATTCCGATGAAAAAAATGGCGTGAATCCGTTCCGTTCTAACGTTTACTGGTTTTCCGTTCCGGGGAGTCTCAGAAGCTGTGGCTTTATCTACTCTGTGTCTGGTTTTCTGTTGGTGATGGATTTATATAGATGCTTCTGTATTGACGGCGTTACTTTGACGGCGTAATTTCAAAAACCCTAAGCGGTCGCTTTCCCGCTAGGTCATGTGTTCGAATCTGGTCGCAGATCTTTTGAGCCAAATTTCAAAAACATGCCTCTTTTAACGCTATTTCTTGTCGGATTTCCTGAACAGAAATAAATTCAAAAAAAAAACTATTTTTAAATTTACTATAATGCCCTTCACCAGGAGATTTATTTGAGAATTTATTTTTTATTTATATATTTTCTCAGTTTTTTTAAATTGTAAAATATAATAATTAAAGTTTTTAAAATCTGAATTTTAGAGAGTTCTATAGAATTCATGGTATCGAATCCTACAAAAAGATTCTTCCAAACTCGTAGAAGTTCCATTGCAGCTAAAGCTCCAATTCATTTTTGGAGTCAGTTTCAAGACTATTTTTTATTCCATTGGACGAAAACTTGTTTTTTAGTTAATGTCTAATTACTCTTTTATCTCAGTCTTTAGTTTCAAAAGATTGTATCACAATCAATTTTACTTAGAATTTGATTTTGAGATTGAAATTGAAACAGGATTCAAATTAGATAAAGATATTTGCTGATCCACCTACTACATACACTAAAGTTAATTCCCGCACGTTCACTACTTTCTTTATGGAGGGCCTTTTTGAGGAGGGGGAGGGAAGGAAATTTAAAAAATGAACCTCAAATTTGACTGAAATCAAATAACTAACCACTTGGAAACCCCCATGAAATAATCCATTGGCAATAGAAGATTGGAAGACAATAAGTCAAATGACATACAACCCTAAAATCAAGCTAATAAGATGCTCTCAACCACCTAATACTGACCCCACCATAAGTTTATGATCAATCATTAATGAGGAAAAAAAAAGAGGCAAGTCCACCACTAATTCGAGATTATATATATATGATAACATAAAAAGTTTGGTTTAAAATTTAATCGGGGACAACTCGTGTTTCTTTCGCCTACTAGTGGGCGGCAAGAGCATTCAATTCGTAGGTGGACTCTTTTACAAGTTTCGGTTCTAGGTGGTTTCCAAATAGTAGTTCATTAATTGAACCAAAAACAACCCATTAGCACACCCCTAAGCGCATGGAATTATTAAATATCAATACATATACTCAAGATCCACATGCTTAAATCAATATTTTGTTGATACAGTTTATGTTGGGCTTACATTGAGATGATCTAAGGGCTAATTTTTTATAAGAATGATATAAGTATTATATATATTATCATCACTAAAAATCACATCATTCTAAAAAATTTAAGCCCATAAAAAAATTGTGTGATTTATGAACCGTCTATTTTTACAATTCATTTTAAACCAATATTTGATGGGGCATAAGTTTTAGAATTGAATAGATTTTATATGAAGATGATCTACATATTGAGAAGATCATCCTCACGTCGTTGGATTATTTCCATGTGGACTCCATGTTGCTTTAAGCATTTTGGGGATCATAACTCTTAATACATATCTAGTAATTAGTAGGAGCAATCCATTCTTGGAGACCTTTTCCTTGGGCAGCTAACCAAGATCAATCCATCAAATTTCAAATAATCACCTAGAATCGGTTTGAGGTGTTATCTTTGCTGTTACGAGGCGACTTTATCTTCGTTGTTATTGAGCGATTAATTTTTCTTCGACTTTCATATATTTGTGGTTGTTTCTATACTCTGTCGTCACCGACTGTACTTATTGTATTTCAAAACTATGTAATTCGGGCAATAGTCCCGGGTAGTTCTAAAACCAAATGTTAAGCGTTAGAAAGCACCCCGCGAACTAAAAAGAGATGCACCTGTAATGCAAATACTGAAAAAAGATAACCTAGGATGGTAGCACATTTACCATTTGTAAATTGACCTCTATCACATCTAATCCTTCCTTATCCAATCTTAAATTAAGGGTCGAAAACTATTATTATCAGATGACTATTATTATGTCTAATCCATTGAAAGCCTTGTTCCGTAGTACTGACGCACTTCAAAATTGAGGAATCGACTAATGGAGCTTGGTGCGAGGACATATAAGTCTCAACTTAAAAAAAAAATGAAGAATTAGTGTGTTGAATCCCAATAATTATTGCTAAGGCCCAGCTTGATTTGTTCCTCGTAACCCTTTTGATAAAGCCCTAACACCATCTAATTAGATAAATTAAACCAAATCCTTCCCTCCTAATATTTCAAAGAATTCCCTATTTAACAAAGCTTGGGCACTCACCTTTTTTCTTTTATAAGCAAATAGCCGCCATAGGATTTGAATTCCGGGGAACATGAATTTGATAAATCAGTTGAATTCGATGGAAAACTGAAAATCCCATAGGTATAATTTGCTGGAAAAAAAAAAAGAAAAAGAAAAAAGTGATGCTCTTTTAATCATTTTCTTGTTCTTCCAAAGCTACTTTATTTTAAAAAACTCCAAACAATGAACCACATAAAGGATTTTTAAAGAACCAATTTTTTTTTTGGGGAATTTTTAAAGAACCATTTTGTACCTAACGGTAATTGACGTTATCGTTATAGTGGTGGGCACTGGGCAGCTGCACGTGTGAATACACAATATATTTTGATATTGAAAATTTAACACCACTACCAAGGTCTCTGGTCGTGATTTTGTAATTTCTTCATATTTTAGAACAGCAAAGAATAAGAGTAGGAACATTTAGAAATGGAAACCAACAGTATTATAACGGATCCTGTTCTAGATATTTTGATCAGATAAAAACCAAAATTGAATCAACAAAATATTTATTTTTACATTAAATAATCTAATATTTTAAATATTTTTTATTTGTAAAAGAAAAAATATTAAAAAAAAATAAGAATCAGAATACCTAGGAACATCTTGAAACCAAAATTGAGTATCCCAATTTTGATTCCACCCATTTGAGTACTGGAATCAGAGCCAAAGAAATCTAAACTGGTTAGTATAATCGGTTCTAATTGTGGGTAGTTCAATAGACGAACCTGAACCGAGTGGTTGACACCTCTAACTAACGGTAACGATTGCTGAACGTTAAGCGGTTCAGACTTGGGATGTTGCATCCCAAAGGCTAGTTACGAGGAAAGGATAATGTGGCCGAGAAATTTAAAGCGTAAAAATTGAGAAGCTGGAGGAGGAGCACGACGAACCCGTGGCGAGGGTGGAGACGTGCGAGTGGAGTTAAAAGAAAAGGAGTTCATATTTTTTATTTTTTTTTTGGTGGGCCCAAACCAATCACTTCTCTTAGATATAAATCTTATGTACGTGATTGAGGAATTGTTGTGGGTCCCATGGTCCTGATTTATTATTTGTTAAGTTCTGATGTTGGAACCAACATGATGTCCATCATCTCCTCCCTCCCTTTCTTCGCCCCCCACATACTAGAGATGGACTAGGGAGTTGGGTTGCAACTCAATTCCTTCACACAGTGAACCCATTACAGCATCAGCCACGAGGGATTGAGGGTCTGTGCACTCATGTAACTGAAGTGTACAAATAATGGTGGGTGGAACATGATGAAAAATAAATTTTGAATAAGGTGGAGGGAGTATGAAGAGAACATTATCATCACAAAAAAATTAGCTTTTGAATGAACTGTGGTCAGATTTAACAGCTAAGTGTAACCAAAGTGTAAAAATAAAATAGATAGAATATAAAAAAATTGGATGGAAATAAAAGCTTTCGTTTGTGCTGCACATATACAAACGAAATAAAGTCAATTCAAAATCAGCTAATTTTAAATCAACAAAGACATTATTATAGTAGACAGCCATGAGTCCTAACTCTTAACCCTTCTTTTTACTGTCAGATCCTGGGACGCTAAAGTTTTGTTTAGGCAAAAAATTTTGATCTTTGATTACAACCATTCAACTCATTGACATGAGTGTTTTCATTTATAACGTGACCTTTAATTTGAAAATTCATCAAATTGTAAATTGTCAAATAATTATAATTAAAATTTACAATTTTTTGTCAAGATCTGACGTCCTAATATCTTAAGGAACCCTAACTTTAACTTAACTTTGGCATTACCAAAATTGGAAAGATCGATGCACTATGTTATTGCATGCAGTACAAAGGAAACCCTAATTTTTTTTTTCTTTCTTTGTACATCATTGATCATAGGTTTATGTGTCCTCACTATTTTCCCAAAAAGAAAAGAAAAATTAAAAACTGTGGTTTTGCAGTACAACATTCACATGGTCATGTTGTTCATTTTGGCAGCATTTTTGGTCTCATGTCTCAGTAACAACAAAAGTTTGCCCTATTTTTTGTTCAAATTTAAAGACACCAAGAGCTTGTAATTATGTAGAGTTTGGCATTTCAAAATAAAAAAGCAGGTTATATGCAATCTCTTTTTAGATATCAAAAACATCTTATTTCATCCAACTTGTATCAGTTATTGGTCAAGTGATGAGTCAGATTTTTCTAGTTCAACAAAAAGTGATGAAGATCTCCTTCTAATTTAATCCTCTTTCTCTAATTTATCAAAAACTTTTTTTTTTTGCTCCTACTTTAATTAATTTTAATTATTAAAAGGAGAAAAATAATAATTTTATTGCACATTGAAAATTCCACTTTTACATATTCATATTTATTGGCAATAATATTAATAATTTTTTTTGTATAATAATATTAACGTATACGTGAGGTGAATGAAGCAAATAGCCGTTGAGAGAGAATATAAGGTTGAAATTTTTTTTTATTTATTAATAAAAAAGCTCTCGATCCACGTCCTTATCGATAAACCACAGAATCTTGCGTGTGCTTGCACGAATGCATCGCGTTATTATAATGTTATTATTTTTTAAGTATGTGGTTGATTTAAAATTGTTATCATAAACTTAAATTAAAGAAATTCACGTTTTAATTTCATACCTGTTTTTATTTTATTTTTATTTTTTTTAAGTGGGTTCCGCGTACCACCTTAATCAATAATTTCATAATCATTTTAGAATACATAACGTAACGGTGACCAACCATTATGTCTTTATAATAATTATTTTGGCTTTGTTGACAAAAAGAAAGAAAGAGAGAATTGGCTCTGAATATACAAATAAGGGAACAGCAACCAACCATAAACACGCGTTTACATAAATATAATTAAACTCAATTTTGTACAATTATATTACTTTTTATTAGTGAATTCGGAGACTAGTTATAATTTTTTTTGATAGATTGAATTATTGTCTAAGTTACAACGACAAGACAAGCCTAAATACACGGTCATAAAGTTAATGTGGCATAGTGCTTTTAAAGGTTTATAGGTTAAGATATCATTAAGGAAAAAAATCTTTGATTAGTTTCTTAATCAACATCCATCTTAAAAAATTTAATCAAATATATTTAGCATGACAAAGACTGAAATATGAATTTTTGATGGCTACCTTAATACAGTAGCATGTCGTTTTTCTAAAGAAGATAGAATGATCTTTTTGAGATTGCTTAGCAAATAATTTATTAATTACTTTTTTAATTATTATTAATTTACCTAGTGAACTATGCGTAAGATTCTTAATAATATTTTACACTTGCTTGTAGTATGAATGTCTTTTCTTTCTTTTAAAATTACATAAAATTGTTTTAAAATAAACATAATCACTTGTTCAGTTGGTTCGCTTGTTCAATTATGACAATTTTTCTTTGTTTGTAATAGCAATTTTCGTATGTTCGTAGCGATTTTTTCTGTGCTTCTCAAACACTCATTACTAACAGTATATTTAAGCCCTTATATTGTAATTTTGGACAATAGTTCCATCTAAAAAAACTACAAAATAGAGAGAGAAATGATTTTCTTAATTGCTTCTTAAAAATTTGCTTGACCCATAGAAAATACAAGCAATGACTGCGATTTTATTGCACTAATTAAAGTACTACAATAGTCTTGAAAATAGTTAACATTTTAAGAGAATACATTTTTTTTTAGGGGAAAAAATTTCATATGCATTTTTGTTAGTACAGAACAACCATAATCCAATTTTTTTTATTTTTGTTTGAATATTTATATGAAAATAAAATTTGCATATGTCATAGTTTACATTATGCATTTTTTCACGTAAAACGTTTTTTGGTTCCTCTTGGAGTTGGCCAGAGTACTGCCAGAGAAATACTAAAGCCGTTAAGGGCATAAAATTTAATTTTTCTAAATGTAGGGGGCGATCAGACATTATACAAATTAATGAGGGAGGTAAATGAAATTAACGAGTAAATGAAATGAATAACCGTTTACTCTTGATGCCGATTCACCAAACAAACCTTCCAGTCCGATAACAGAATTTATAACCGCCAAGAAAGCGATTCGAGTTCAAAACCAATAATAAACTCACACGTGTATGTACTTCATTGGGCGACGAACCAAGACCTTCGGCCTATATAACTACCTTCATGAACAGACCCAGTCTTTACGTACTGGTATTTCGAGCAAAGCCTTTCTCGTTTCATTGCAAGTTTTTTTCCGCTTTTTTCGTGCGATAGAGTGAGAGTTTAGAGAGAAAAAGTTAGAGAGAGAAAGAGAATCCGTTTTTGGCGATCGATCAGAGAGAAGAAGAAGTTTCAATGGAGGCGGTTGCAGTTGCAGTAGTTGCAGGCGCTAAGAACGAACACGGAAGCAATGGATCTCAGAAGAAGAACAGAATTCAGGTCTCTAACACCAAGAAACCTCTCTTCTTCTACGTCAATCTCGCTAAGGTATTACACATTTTCTCTTAAATCTATCAATCTTTCTTCTTCGATCTTCTTCTTCCTCTAATTCTGTTTAATTTGATCAGAATCTAAATGTCTTCTTCTTGAAACGATTTGCTCTTTAATTTTTCTTCAGAATTGTTGGAGTTTCGTTCAGATCTTTAATTGTTAGATCTTTCTTTAATATGATAGATAATTTCATTGGAAGTTTTGTTGAAAATGTTAAACGTAATCAACTTTGTTTCAATTAAATGCTTTTGTGTTGGATCTGAAGTGTTTTCTAAATTCTATGATCTGTTTTCATCTCTGTTTCATTTTGATTCACTTAATCTTTCGTTTCTTTCATTTTGTTTGTGAATCGGTGGCTAGTAGATTCTTTTCTTGAAATGATAATTCTAGTGCAACAAAATGGTCTGTCTGTGTAGGTTTAATTGTGAAATTTCTTGATGTTTCTTTAAGAGATTGATCTTAATTTCTTGATTAGTATGAAGTGTAATCTATCGATTTTGTTACTGTTCTTGGAATTTCAACAGATAAATTTGTTTTACCTTCTCTTGATCTTTCTTTCTTTTAATTAAACAAATGATCATGATCTTTCTAAGAGATCTTTCTTGATTAATGCGAATTTTGCTAGTGAAAGCCCTGTAGATTTGTTATCAGCAGATACTGTCGCCTTTATTTGATGTAATCAGTTAGAGATCACTTCGTTTTCATGCATGCATGAATGATAATTAAGATTCAGTTGTTTGTTTTGTAGTAGAAGGATCAAGAATGTCAACAATTTGGTTTTGGTTCTTGGAATTATAACATTTCATGGATTGTGTGTCTTTTTCCTCTGTTCAAAACAAGATCAACGATTGTGTGTTTCACTTTCATCCTTAATTTCTATTGTATGGATCTGGTTCTAAACTTCATGTTTCTTTTTATTCTACAGAGGTACATGCGACAGCACAACGAGGTTGAACTTTCTGCGTTGGGCATGGGTACATTTTCTTGAACTCATCTCACGAGTAGTATTCTCAGTTAATTTGGTTTTGGTTACTGTTTTAACTTGAACTTAATTTATCCAAATTGTTCTTTCTTGCATCAACAGCAACATAGATTCAGATTCTTTGTTTTGTTGGTTCTCGTCTGATCTGATATATACACTGTGCTCCCTATCACTAACTTACTTGTCTGTTCTACAGCCATTGCCACTGTCGTCACAATTTCTGAGATTCTGAAAAACAATGGACTGGCTATTGAGAAGAGTAAGAAATCATGTTCTTCCCATGCTTAAGTTTTTAAAGTTTCTAATTCTCTCCACGTGACCAAAGTTTCTAATTCTGGGATTAATGGAACAGAGATACTGACATCCACTGTTGACATGAAAGATGAAGCCAAGGGCCGACTGGTTCAGAAAGCTAAGGTGGGTCTGTTTACAATCTTGTTGAATCATATTTCATTATTTACATAAATCATCTTTTTTTTATCTTCTATTTTCTAGTCCGATATATATTCTTTTTCTTGTTATATGTAGATTGAGATATTGCTGGGGAAGACTGAGAATTTTGATAATCTGGTGGCTACTGCTGCTGCGACAGTACCGGAGCTCGCTGTGGATGACAAGAAAGAGGAAAAGGAAAACGTGTAGCTACAACCAGATTTTCATTTTCTTGTAGCCTAATGTGCACATTCATCTGAGCTTGAGATAGGGAGGGGTAGAAGTTTTATCTAGTTAGAACTGGTGCTGACATGAACTAGGAGTTTAAGAGAGTAGACAGAATACCAACTATGAGATAGATACTGAAGAACATTGCATCTATATCCTGTTTTCCTTTCTTAGAGTTGCTGATGAGATCATCTCTGTAGACTCGCTTTTTCGTTTTGAACTTGCATCTGTTTCAGTTACTTTACTAAATCTGTGATAATATCTCTTTAGATTCTTGCAATGCTGAATGTCTCTTTTATTGAATCTGTATAGAAACTGAACAAAATGCATCAGTTCAGCATTGAATATCAATGCATCATTGATCATTTTCAATTTGAATTAAAGAAAAAAAGAACGAAAAAGAAAAAAGGGAGGAATATGCTGTTTCTTCTTTGCTTCACATCATTCATTGGTAAGAAACAGTGAAATCAATTCCAACTTTTTCAGGATTATAAACAATATTTGTTGTAACCTTCACATGTTCAACATCTTACATACTCGTGGAAAAGAGAGGAACCTACTAAATTTGTAGAATTGGCTATTAATTAAAAGTGAAAATGTCTAATGGAAATTACTGAACAGGCCCCATCAAGCTAAAGATAACTTTGCGAGAGTTAGTGCTAATACTTTGACGCCATTCGCAATATCGTCAATGGATGAATATTCTTCAGGCTTATGGCTATAACCTGCAAAACTCACGCACATACAAGTGACCGTCAGTTCAGATGGACATATTTGTCATTGAAGTTGCTTGTCCGAGTTACTGGATGGCCTAATCAGATCAAAACATTTCTCCAGGGAGAAAAAGATTCCAATGGGATTAGAGGAAACAAAACATAAAGAAGACTAAAGAGCTGTCTGATTAAGTTCAATTTGTTCAAGGAAGATCCCAAACACAGTTTTCTTAGAGCTGATTTTGAAACTTCTAGGCGTTAAGTAGATGATCCTCAAATGTAGGAAACGGTGCCCACTAGTTTCCCCTCTACTATCATGAGAAATTTCTTTTATGGTAAGAAAATGAATTAAAAGAAGAGTGGAAGCACAAACCTTTGTAACATGGAATGAAGATCATGCCCATCGGAGATACTCTGTTCAGATACATAATTCAACAATTAGCAACGGTTTAGGTGTCAAAAAATCAATAGAAACTAGAATTATTATCTTATCCACCCATCATTTACTAGAACAGAAAAGACTTACATACAAATTCAATAAAACAACCAAAAGCTTTAACATTTAAATTTGATTCTATTTGAAAACTTTTTAGATGTGAAACGTCAAGAGGAAATCAGCAATTGAAAGTAACCCAGGTGAACAAGCAGGACTACATTATGTACTTTTCTTGCAATAACAAAAAAACAAAACAAAACAAAGAGAAAAAAAACATTATGAACTTTTCATCACTATTACCTGGCCATGAATAATGAATCATGGTAGGCTCGGCTAATCATCAATTTGTGGGTGAGGTTCAGCTCTTGAGACGCAGCTTCCATGGCCTTAATTATTGGTTCATCTGACAGAGCTGGTGGATCCTGATTAACGATTTTAAATTCTGATAGCTTGACCTTTCGGTTCTTAGCTATTGTCATAGCAGACTGATGAATTTTCTCGATTACATTGTTCCTCCGCGTCTCATCAATGTCTCTCGTGTCTGCCAAATGGTTTAAAAGATATTTAGCTAGCAATATTTAGACAAACATGCCATCCACAGGGAAGAAAACATGTCATCAACAAGGAAGAAAAGACAGAGATATCTGATATCTAAGACGCTCCAAGAATCAACTATTTTATTAAGCTAAGTAAAACAGCATACCGATTTCTAGGTGTGACTTGCTCGGGATGCTGTTGATTGCCCCTGGATGCAGCTCCAAAATGCCTTGCAGAAAAAATTAAATCTATTAATAAGGAGAATTAGCGACATAGAAAGATGTCGATCACTTGACAGGAGTACTCCAATTGATAAACAAATAAAGTGAAGCATACCTACAGTACCAACAGTGTCAATGGATCCAGATTCTAATACATGTTTCTCAACAGCCAGTGCTAACTCTGCAGCTGCCAATCCTGCATCATTTCTGCTCACCAGTGATGGAATAGGAAAGATATGAATCTCATTTAAATGAACAAACCACCGTAGAACACAAAATTGTAAAGCAGTCTACTCCTAAGGTAGTGGTCCCTCACTTTCTCTTACTAAACCTTATTGTAATTTTAATCTTCTCTTTCCCTAAGATATCATTCTTTACGTTCTCAAAAAAAAAAAAAGAGAAAAAAAAGAAGAAAGGATAAAAGGAAAGAAAAGAGAGAAGGCAGTTAGGAAATAGAAATTTCCATCACCTATGTGGCATCAAAACAGCTCCAGCATGACCTCCATTTCCTTCAAAATCCACCTTTATACTTGCTGGTGCAGCAATAGCAGTTACAACACCAATAGAAATACCTGGGTTTTAGGTAATTCAAATTAATGAGAATTCAAAAAGGTGATAAGCACTGAGGCATATAAGTACAAATATTAGTGGTAAAACAAGCATACCTTCTTCTTCAAGAATGGGACCTTGCTCTATGTGCAACTCCACAAAAGCTGAATAGCTTCCTTTCTTAAGGAATACACTGGATAGGTCTTCTCGATCTGTTGCATAACCCGCAGATCTCGCAGCATCAAAAAATGTTATGTTTTGACCATCAACTGTCTCCTTGAGAGCATTTGCAAGTGTCTCACTCCCTGCCAATAAGCGGCTGCACAATTGCAATAACATCTGAGATGTCTTCAGCTAAACGTTGAAGTATATAAGACTCTCCCTCTTCAAGAAATGAGCATTTGGATTTTAATAAAGTTAGCAAAAAGACTGCAAGTTAATAGCTAAGAGATTAAATCAAGAGAGAATGGATAAAATTCATAGCTTGTAAACAAAGATTTGTTATAACCTTCCCAAACAGCTTATTCCAAAGCGTGTAGGCTCCTCTGATGTGAACAATATCACCTCTAGTGACCTTTTAGGCTTGAAGCCAGACCTGTGAAGAACTCCGTGAGCAGACCAAATATGGACAAAAAGTAGCTGTTAAGTATATAGGGCATTGGAAGATATTATATGATTTATATCAATGGAATCTTTACATTTTGAGTAGGTTTAAGTTTCCATCTGTTGAAGTACTTCAAAATCAGTTCAGAATTGGTTCAAAAGGCTTATCTTGATAGTGTTAGTTGAAGTAAGTTCAAATAGATTTGGCAATAAAAGCCAATTTGTTATTCCCAGATTTCTATTATATTAATCTTACAAATCTTACGTAATCCAGCCAAGTTGTATACCTTCTCAACACATTAATTGCCTCTATTGCACCTAAAACACCAACAACTCCATCATACTTTCCAGAGTATGGAATAGCATCGATGTGAGAACCTGTTGCGACAGCAGTCAACTCTGGCTCATGGCCATCCCTGCATGGAGGTTAGAGAATAAAACTTGATATGAATGATCCAATGATATCTCAAACAAAACGAAAGAATACAAAGAGAACAATGTGACTGAAGGAAAATAAGGAAATGCGACAAAGTTTCCAACACAAATATCTGACTAGACGAACAGAATCTTTATCTAGAAATCGCAGAAATAATAAGAGATATAGCTTTAAAAAATTTATCGTAAAATTTTCAAGTCTATGGAGTCCTGCCCGCCAGCAAGGAGGAAAAACAATAACAGAAAAATAGACATATAGTTTGAAGATCAACTGCTATCATATAAAAGTAGATTTTCGAATTGAAAAAACTCTTTTGTTCGGTAAAGAAACAGAAGAGAGCTGAGAATACATATGTTATCAAATCTCTTCATGAAACTCTTTTGAGGTCTAGGGAGTTCGAACTTCATAGATGAAAATTATTTGCAAAACAGTGATAAACTTGAGTTTTAATACAAGATCGAGCCAAACATGAAAACATAGTTGCATCTCGTACAGTAGATCACAAGATGACATAATCAATCAGTGGGAACTGGCAATGTTAAAAAGAAAGACAAAAGATCAAAGGAGAGAGTGGGTAAAGATTATAGTTCCACTTACAAATAAAAAGTAAAAAGTGAAAAAATACAAAAAGAAGTTCTCACCATATATGCCTTATCACAATGTTAACATGAATCCTATTTCACCAATCAACTCTATCTTGAGCTGTATCTGCTTCTACAGACTCGAATATTATTTGTCCCAAAATATATTGGTATCTATGCACTAGCAGAAATAACAGTGAAAAAAAAATAGTAACCTGTAAAACTCACCACCGACCAAATATGTTACCAACAGCATCCTCTCTAACAGAGAGACCAGATAATCCCATTAAGTTCTTTATAAACCTGCAGATGAAAATCCTTAACATATTAGAACAAACCCACTGAAAAGAGGATATGAAAGAAATTTTGAACAGTCATGTGCAACACAGGTATGGAAGTCTTAGTATATTTTCAAATAAAAAGAAGTGTCCACAATATCCGATCATATCAGAGTAGCAAAGTCTCACATAACCAGTATTTAAAAACTCATACTCAGAGGTTTGATTTACTTGTCATCACTCATACTTACCTCCGAGCTAATACGTCTTTCTCACTGTACAGGATCCTGGTTACTGATGGGGCAGGTGTATCTGAGAAACTCGACAGCTCGTCAATCTACTTGAGATAGATACACAAGAGTCAATTCAGATATTCCATTTCAATAATTAAATCATCAAAAGAAGGAAGTGGTTTAGTTCATTCAATCCTTAAAATAAATAAATAAATAAATACAGATTCTCCCAAAAGATATTATCAATCTAAGCTTTTACAATATACCCATCGCAATATATGAATTCAAAACACACTGAACCACTCAGCTCATCAAAACAAGGAAGTGGTTTAGTTCATTCCGACCTTCAAAAAATCAGATTCTCCCAAAAGAGACTAACAAGTAACAATCTAAGCTTTTACGAAGTACCCATCTCAAATATGAATTCAAATGACACCAAACCACACAGATTGTTTAACTTTAAAACAAAAGGAATAGAAATCAGATTTCCCACTTAATAAACTCAATAACGAATCATCTAAGCTTTTACAAAATTCCCATCTCATAATATGAATTCAAACAACACCAAACCACTCAGAATGTTTAATTTTAAGATCAAAATGAATAAAATTCAGATTCCCCGCTTAATAAAATCCTTAAAACTACAAACTAGCAACAAAAATCAACTTAGAGGATCTTCAGAAAATACATGAAAGAAAATCACTTTTTTTCCTCTCCTCCATGACAAAACCGATTGAAAACAGAAACCCAAGTTGTTAAATCATCCAAAAGCATAAAATAAAAATAAAAATCAAATCAAATCATTACCTGCCGCTGTAAGCTTTCAGTGTCGACTGACAAAGACGATAAAGAGCTTGAACTGCTAGAGTGGGGTTCGTGAATTGGGTATCCTGAGAACTCTTCCATGATTTGGATTGTTGGGTCTTCTTCATTGTGAGCTAAGATTGAAGAGGAGAAGAGAAGTAGCAGAAAGGGGTGAAGAACATAAGAGAATCTGAGAGCCATCTGTTCTGTTTTTGGATGTTTTCAGTTTCACTCCTGCTTTGTTTAACTGGTGCGCTTGATGCGCCAATAATTAGGACTGCTGATCTCATACTCCCAGTATTTGATTAGTTTATCTTACTCCATGACTCATTTGCGTGCCACGTCGCATTACAGTCCAGGGTCCAAAAAAGATGAGTGTCAGGCGTCCATCTGATCGAGCTACCCACCATTACCAGGCTGATTGGTGATATACATTAGGTTGCACTATCCATCTCAAAGTTAACACAAATAAATGCGCACACACAAAGTGTATGATTAGATCTAGGTTATTCATTAGACGGTATGGATGATCTCAAAGATCTGGACTTATTTGCCAAATAAAGCCTGTAACATTTATACCTCGGTAGAAGTCAAAAAGACAAAAAATTTATATATTTAAATAATTATTATCTCTTTTAATCAAAGTTAACTAGAGTTGAATTAGCATGATGGAACTAGAAGTACTCCCAGTATGACTCTCAGAATGAGGTGACAATATTTGCTTCAAACTTGAAAAAGTAAAAAGCAACAAGTTTGAAACAGATCTTGCCACCTCATCCTGGGAGTCATCTTGGGAGCACTTCTAGCATTATTCAAACTGTTTATTGTGACTCATGGCCCTCTGCACTTATTCCCCCACATCTAAAATTTACTCCATCAATTTGGATTTATCTCACTTTTTCTTTACTTATTCTTACACTTTGTTGACACTAATTTGTAGAATTACATGAATATGATCTAATGATTTTTTTCTTCTTTCTTTTTAGGGGATAATGATTTTATCACTATGGCCCTGCTTGGTATGCAGGAAAAATTTGCATCTGCAGTTATTCCTGATCAAAAGCTGCTTGGTATGGTATTCCTCTGCTAGTTAGGATACCTATGACCTTGTTTGTTCATGCAAACTACCACTATCATAGCTGTGGTAATTTGCAGAATTCAAATTTCCCCTGCATACCAAGCAGAGCCTATGTAGATCTTCTTCTTCGACTTCTCTACTTGCAAGAGTTGGAGATTTTATCAACTCTTATTAGCAAACTTTTAATTTTGGATGAGAAATTGAAATGCTGGACGTACAACCTTTATGACCACAATTGCTGACCACCGTGATGTGCAATTGATGGATGTGGCTTTATAGTGTCAAATATTGTGGTTAGTTGTAGTGGCCTACATTAGGTGACACTATGGTCAACAATTGTGGTGCACACATTAGTATAACTGTGTAAGGTGTAGTCCCAAGTCCCAACCAATGCTTACCCCTAGTCCCACACAATTTTTTTGGGTAAGACAGGTCAGTTGCTTATGGTTAGCCTATTAAGGCATATGAGAGTTGTTTTGAACCTAAGTTCAATGTCTTTCACCATCTTAGCTAAAAAGTAACTACATCCCCACTTATCATTAATTTTGGATGTAAAAGTTATTTATGGACATGAATATACAAGGATAATGAGTTGGTTTTAAAGAAAAAAGAAAAACAAGATAAGAGTTTGTATTGTGGTTGGTGTTATCGGATGATAGGTAAATATGACTATGAAGATAACGAAGTTACTGGCTAATGAAAGTAAATTTACATATTATGATTCGCTTGGTATTCGGAGAATTTTGTGAAAATTCGTAACCTAAAATTCTATTGTATTTATTTTGATTATTAGTATATAAGTGTAATGATTGCACTTATCTACTTAATTAAGGCAAATATAATAGTCTTTTATACTACGAATTTTCACAAAAATTTTAAGATAAAAAGCACAACCTAAAAAATAAAGAGAGTTTTTCTATGAACGGACTAGCAATAGTCAAACTAATAAAAAGCTATAGGTTACAGAATAGGTAAACCAATTTGGAAATTCTTATCTCTCCCATGATTAACTCCTCTTCTTATTCGACTCAAACACTAATAAAGTTGGAGACGACTGGGGAGTTTAATCTTCGGCATCCTTCCTTCTCTCTTACAAAAATATGACTAAGAACGACCAGAGCATTTGTGTATTGGAATAAATGTTTGGTTTGGTGGGTTTTAGAAATTTAGGGTGTCCTCTTCTTTTTTGATGGGCTAAAGCCATTTGACTAGTTTTTAGAACCCCTACTCAACCCCCTTATTAATTTTTCTTCAATTTTTTAACCATTTATGATTTTTAGAACCCCTTAACCATTTACTAGTCACCTAATAACAATTTTAAATACAAAATTGCTCACATGAATAAACATGGATAGATCAAGATCAGCCTGTATCGAGCCCGGCCCATTCGAATCCCCAAACGGTAGGTGGGCCCACCCTGGCCCGTGGGGAAGAAGGCGGGAAGAAACTCGCAACTCCCTCAGCTCTTAAAAAACTACTTTTTGTTGTTGGGACTTGGGAGACTTGCAGCTTCTCCTGGAAGACGAGTAGCAGCGGTAATGGATTCCACCACCAATGCCAGTGCCAGACACACCTGTTTGAGACTTGAAACCCTAGACAGAGAAAATGAAGAAGAACCGACACAACAGGTGATCTTCATCAAAGGCACCTGGTACGATTCCCATTTCGACATTTCCATCACCGACGGACTCGACAGTTGGATATGCAACGGTACCAATTCTCTCTCCTCAGTAATTTTTTTTTTAAACTATTCGACATCTCATTCAAAAGAAATCATGATTTTTTCCCTCTTTTTCTCCTGTTTTTGTAGCTTCGGAAAGTGAGGTTCAAGGCAGAGCAAGTCAGTGGGATCAACCGGTTACGGAATACATCGAGACTGCCGAGCGGTATTTAGGGTTTCGACAGCCTGGTTCCACTTACAGTTTTGTGGATGCTGGGGATGGACATAGAAGAGTTAGTAAAGCCTAATTAATGTCGCGATTTGTGCGTTTGTTTATTGGGTTTTTTCGTTAGGGGAAATTTTTCTTTATTGGGTATCGTTTTCAGTTATATTTTCTTAATTTTTTATGGGGGAGTAAGTTTCAATTTGTTAATGAGTTGAGTTTTGTACCCTAATTTTAATAATCTTTTGATTTATCAAATAATTAGGGGTCAGATACTGTTTAATTCATACAATAGAGATGACAAGAATGATATGCATTTTGTTTGTTCCGTTTTTTCTTTTTCATTTGCTTATTGGGTATTGTTTCATTGATGATTTCTTGAATTATGTTTTCAATGAATTGATATTTCTTCCCTATTTTCCAATAATCTTTTGATTTATCAAATAATTAGGGTTCAGATATCATTTAACTCATTCAATAGATATGCCAAGAATTCACTAGTAACCATTACCAATCGTAATTTTAATATCTTCCCTATTATCTTTGTGAAAGGTTGTACTTTGGAAATGGGGAAAACTACTACCTGTAGAGGATGAGTTAATATCCTGAAGCTTGTAACTTTTTGGCAGTCCACATTTCATTTTGTGGATTTTCTGGTTGGATTGTAAGGTGTTTCTTTAAATCCTGCAACCCAGCTCCCATCCATCCTTTATAATGGGATGTACCATTATCATAGAAATTTGGGTGCAGGTATGAAAATATTTGGAAGGAAGAGCACCCAATTGTATTTAGGTGAAATGACCTTTTATATAACGAAATTATTGGAATATTCATCATTTAAGTTATGATTTATATAATTGTATTTCCTCTGGCAGGATGCTTAAAACACAGTCCTGCATACTCGTAGAACTATTATAGATTTGTTTAGTCTGTGAATTTCGATCTACAAGAAATCACAAATGTGTTAACTTTATTCCTTAGTATTTTGTGTTGCGTAGATGTTTACTGTGATGATGTTTGTGGTGATGCATCTTTGCAGTTGTCATGGTCATTTGAGAAGCAAGGAACGAAGCTAGAATGGCGATGGAAATGTAAACCATCACCTAATAGCAAGAAGACTACTACAGAAATCCTGGATTTTCTTATGGATGCAAATATACGACTGAGTGTGAGTGTGCATATTCTGGTATTTATATGATATTACTCCACTTCTGAGACATGTCTATGTCAGTTGTATCTGTTAGTGGCTTAACTAGGTAATATGCCTTAACTCTGAGCCTTGCCTTTAAAGTTTGTACCATGATCACGATAGGAAGGAAATATATATCGTATAGTTCTTCCCCCTATCAGGAAAGAATATTTATCATGTGATCTAGGAAAAAACAAAAGAATAAAATGATAAGTTGATAATTAACTCTTATTTACTATTATTACCACTTTGAGAATGATTCTGCTATCAAAGAGAAATGATTCACTGCATCACCCAATTATGACAGCCAGTGGCATTGTGTAAATCCACTTTGACCATCAATTTATACTTCTCTAAAACCTAAATATCTGTCTTTACTTGTTGATTTATCTGTCACAATCTGATTCCATATACACATGCTAGCTTTCATACGGTCCTTATATATTGTAGTACTAATGTAGTAAGGGAAAAGTTAAACATTCAAGTTGAACTATATGCATGCTAGTGCATCAAATGCTATACATATCTGAATTGTTATCTGCCAAACCATGCCTTGTGAATCTTAATCAAAATCGAGGATGTAGGTTTTATATCATGACTTGGTGTTGTCCAAGATCTAAACCTTGCATATTTACAATAGGGAGTGAACAGTTTAACTAGCTTACATATTGGATTCTTCTGCTGTTATCTAGGAATTTCGTCCAGGGATGAGGAGCTTGTCTATGGGCTGCCTTAAAGAAATCTAAAATATTGATGTTTTTCCAGTTAGTTTATTAAATTGTTGGAAGACAATTGATCATATTCATTCCCTGCTTGATTGTGGAAATTTATTATATGAATATGGATTTTCTTAGTTTTCTCTAGAGCTAATTTGAGTAACAAAATAATCTTCTAATTCGTTAACTTTTTCCTGTGAATTTATAACATATTTATGTGCTTGACATTAATAGGAAGAAGTTGTTAGAAAGACACAATCATTTGACAGGTTGAAAGTGGAAGCTGAAAAATGCTTATCCCAAAGTGAGAAGTGCAACAGTGAGAAGGCAGAATTTGAATCGGCTACCTATGCAAAGGTGCTTCATGGACACTCGAATGTTTTAATAGCTTTTCGATTTCATTGATGGGTGCATGTATCTCGTTCTATCTATCTGATACCACCTTCCTACACCCTATATTAATTGCGATTTTGCCCCTTACTTTTTGTTATCAAAGGACATTTAATGGATGAAACCTTACTTTGTTGATATGCATTTTCCATGACTCTCTTAGTTTTTTAAGCTTTGTTTTTTTGTTTTACTTTTGGGAAGTATGACAGCCAAACTCGTTCTAAATTCTTAACTCAATGTACTTGTAAGGAAAAGTAAGCATACCAGTCCTCGTTGAGTTCCCATTCTGTTATGCTTTATATCTGACACCTATATGTGCATACATGAGATCTCTTAACCAACACAATTCAGAAAAGACAAGCTTATAGGAGATGTAATTAGAAAATAGATCGGCTTATTCAGGTTTATGACCTATCTTTGATATCTGAATCTAATGTGTTTGACATGGGAATGATTTGTGGTATGTGCCTTTCCCATCCTCAAGGAAGTCATATTGGTTGTTTGTCCTTAAATAAACCTTTTTGTAGGTAAAACTCTGCAATGATTTTATTTGTTCAACTAGTTTTCTCTCTAGTATTCAGCCATGTACTCCGTAAATGTGCTCCATTTCGTGGTACTATTAGTATGATAATCGTGCCATGTGAAAGTATTAGGCTCTATACATTGGTTAGTTTACTCTTTTGTTCTATCAATGGGATGAGTTCCATTTTTAAACTGAATTTAGTAGATTTAAAGATTAACAAGCATTTCTTCCAAAATTCTTAGAAAATGATGGATGATTAAACTGGCTAATATTTCTGTCTACTTTGTTTCTGTTTTAGTTTGTTGGGGTCTTAAACTCAAAGAAGGCAAAACTGAGGGAACTTCGAGACCGACTAGTGAAGCAGGAAAGTAGTGGAAAATCACCACAAGAAGAGGATGATATATCCGACAAAACTGAGACTTATGAAGAAGGAACTGATGATGATAACAGTGGGGAAGAATCCTCGAAGAATGTTATTGGCACTTCAAAGAATGTTCCAGCAACTAGGCTGTACAGTCGGAAGAGAAAAACACAAAAGTAAGATGTCTTTCTAGCCATCTGTAAGTTGTGACGTTTTCAATATGTTTACTTTTTATTTGTAGTGAAATCTAAACGGTGTTGTAAATGAAATTTAAGCTGCTGTTTTACGATAATAAAAAACATGAGGAATCATGGGAACTCTGTGGTGGCAGTTATGTTGGGTAATTTTGCATCCTTCTGTCTTTGAAAATAAAAATTTGACGGCAAAGGTCATCGGAAATTTGATAGGGAGGTTGTTTCAGGATTAGTGGATTTGAACATTCAAAAATTTGAGAAAAAGAATGGGAAATAGGAAATGTTTATTGACTGTGTTTGTTTTTCCTATTTTTCGGGCTTGAGACTGAAATCTCAAAATATGAACATGTTTCAGTCTTTATACAATTTGTTTTTGGTTGAATCAGCGGGAGTCCGGGACTCGACTTCGGTCACACAGGTGTAGTGCCTTGCCCCCCATCAAAATCTCCCCGGTCCCTGATGGCCCCATGGATGCACCTTTACCTGGGAACCAAATGGAACAAGGACCAGTTTTCCTGGTTTCGGTTCCACATTTCTCAGTACTCGAGTTGGAATCACTATAAACTGGAAACTTCGGTATTATTACTGGTTCCAGTTTCCGACACTTTGATATCCAATTGAATGAAACTGAACTGGTAATCTGGTATTAACATTTCTTGTATGCAATAATAAATGTTGAAGAATCAAAACTGAAATACCCTAGAGCTAACTGGAACAGATAATCCCGGTCCCAGTTCTGGTTCCATCAATTTGAGAACCTGAATTGGAACTGACGAGAACCAGGATTGTATAATTTTTCAGGTTCCTGTTTCGGGTTAGTTTCAAGCATTGTTATTATGATGATTCAATCCATATTGCTCCTTTTTGGGTCTGGTTCATAGTTCAGACTGATTCTACCATAGAGGTCAATGATAGACAATAACTCCCCCACAAACACAACTTACAATTTTCATGGTACTGTGCTCTCCAAAGAGCAACTCTTCTCAAAATCTCAAAAGGTGCTGAGTTGGAATCCCATTCTTAGGATTCTTGCGGTTCCGGAGAATCCAGCTACAGGAGAACCAGGAACGAAGAGCTTTCCCCCATTTTCCGCCCGACTCTTTGGTCTTAAGAATACTGGTTTTAAGAATGAGTGATTTGCCTTCTTCGACCCTTACTGCCCAATCTGAGAGTGGACGGCTAATGCGTTCCACTTATTGAACATGGTTCTATGGTCTGAGCTCATGCGGAGACGATCTAAGGATTAATTTTTGCAGATATCATCCGTCTTCATGCCTACCTCCATATGGACTTCAAAAGTGGGTGTAAGATTTAGCAGGGTGTTAATAAAGATATACTAGATTAAAGTGAGGTTCCTTTTTAAGAAATTATAAAATTTATACTCTAAAAATATAATTTTTTTAAATATAAATTAAACGTAAAAAATACGTGCAGCAGGTTTATGATCATAAATTAATAAGTTTTGCTAGAATAACACCAAAATTTGACACCAAAAGATTACATCTGCTTTTTAAAAGTGGTATGAGTGGTTGAAATGGAATAATATTTTTTCAACAACTGTTATGATTGGTTTCCAATCAATAAAATAAGCAGATGTAATCTTAGATGTCAAAATCTGGTGTCCCTCTAGTAATGCCCTAAATTAATAGGGTAGTTTTTACGCTAATAAACACCGTCGGATGATGTTTTTAACCAATTGTATGATTTCGAAAAGCCAAAGAAACTCGAAATTTCCTATAACCAAACGTATGAAGTAAAAAATCTCTCTCTCAAAACCCTTGATAACTCTCTTTCTCTCTCTCTTCACTCGTGTACGCTCTCAGTCGTCATTCTTGCTACATCAACGAGTTTTCCGTCTTTCTCTCAGTTCATCAACTTTGTAAGTTAATTTACCTTTTTCTTTGCAGTTTCTAGGGTTCTATGGAGAATCTTTTTTGTTCTCTGTATCTTTCCTTTTGTTTTTCAAACTTTTCTTGTGGTTGTTGTAGTTAAGTATATACGTATTATGTGCAAATAAAAGAGATAGTAACTTTCATATGATATATGTATCTGATAAGTCTTGGTTCTTGGGATTTAGGGTTTTGGGCACCCTTGGTATAGGGTTTTAAAAAGAGTAGCTGTAATTTTTCTTTACTGGATTCAGGGTTTGAGGTCTTTCAGCAACTGGGTTTAGGATTTAAGTTAGAACATAGCTTTTGTTACATATAACTGTGTTTTGGCAACATTTTTATTGGGTTTCTCTTTTGAAACCTGTTAGTAGTTCGCCCATTTTGGGATTTATTCTTCGAATTAGAATGATTCCAGGGGTTTGACTATGTGCTGTTAATGTTGTCTTTTTTTTTTTTTTGTATAAGCAATGTTGTTCTTTACTTGTCGAAGTTAAGCTTCTGTGCATTCTTGCTTAGTGTTCATCTTCAATACATTGACTTCTATTCTATTTTATTTATATTAAATTCATTCATATATTTTTCAGTGTTTTCCCATTATGGCTGAATCTGTCGAGAATTTTGATGAACACGATATGACTGAGATGCCTGGGAACTCAGAACCCCAACAAAAACATGGACAAGATGGTGATTCAGGAGTTGGAGCTGGTGAAAAGAGATGGCCCGGATGGCCCGGTGAAAGTGTTTTCCGATTATTGGTTCCTGCACAGAAGGTTGGTGGAATTATTGGTCGCAAAGGAGAATTCATTAAGAAGATGTGCGAGGAGACACGGGCACGAATTAAGATTCTTGATGGTCCTCCTGGCACTCAAGAAAGAGCTGTAAGTTGTTTCTGGTCAATAGTTTTGTATATTTGGAAGAGGATTTTTATGTGCGGCCCATTATGTAGGTTCTAGCCATTCTCCTTGTTCCTTTTGAAGATCAATTAGCTGGTTTCGAGTGTTGAATTAGTTCTGTAGCATCTTTAACATGAGATGTTTTACATCTTTAGAAATTTTTGACTTTTTAAAAAATAGGTTTATTAGATGTGCAACTGTGGTCCCCATGCCTTTTGCAAGACGATAAGTAGAAAGGACTTTGTTCTTGTTATGTTCTTTTCAGCTGGCATGTGCATGTCATCTTTTGTGAAGGATGCAGATCAAAGATCTTTGTACTTTGTTCCTTTTTAATTACTGTATTGCTTTATGTTGTTCTTTGATGACCTTTATACTCTTATTGGTGTATATGTCTATAACAATTCCATTGTGGAAGCATGAATCTCGTCTTGTGAAGTACTTGTATCCCATTTACTTTTATTGGTAGACCTCACACAGAATTTCATTCCTTACTAAGGTTCTCTATTTAATAACAATAGATGGGTGGTGTCCCAGCAGTGACCAGATAATGTTGTAAAACACGTGACTAAAAATAAGCTACCGATATCAAATACAGGTTTTCAAATGTGTAAAATTAAAAATAAAAAATCATATAAAAGAATGCGCACTTGAACAGGATGTCAATTCCCAAGCCAATGCCTTCATCATTATAACCAGAATGAGTCTTTGCAGGTTCTGTTCGTGAACCTAAGGCAACAAATCTATTACCAAAGTGTGACTCCAAATTAGAAGAACCAAAGGTCAAGCTTGCTGGGATCAGCATTGAGCATTACTCCTGCTGAAAAATTGATCTGACCAAGTTCTCAGATATATGTCGGATAAACATTCTTACCAAGAAGCTCTGCATTCTATCTGGTAACCTCAGAACTTGGTTGACTGTGTCTAGTTGCGCATGCTTGAACTAATCCAAGAAACCTTTATGTAATTTATTTGAAAACTCTTTAATATTTGTAAGTTCATTAATAAAACAACATTAGATACTGTTTTTCCTGCACCCCCCGTAACAAGCAGGAATTAGGCATATAGGAAAACCATATATTGTCTTTGCAACTTTGTTGAATGTGTGCACCAAATATTGTCATCCGTGTGATCTTTAATTCATATATTATAAGTATGCTAAATTTAACAGGGTAATGTACTGACTGAATAACTTGTATAAAATGCTTTTAGATACTTAAAACATTAGTCGCAGCTGGCTATTGTTTTCTTTCATGATCTAAGGGATAGATATTAGTATGTTAACATTTAACTGATTTTGTGAATGATGGGAATTCTCTTTCCTAAGCATTACATTAAAACTCCTTTTCCTTTAGAATATAAATTCTGCAACCCTTGGCTGAAAAAAAAGGAAAGGTAAATAAGAAAAAGGAAATGACTGCCCACGAAAGAAGGGTAAAATCAGTGTTACTGGAAGTTTGTCAAGGGTTCTAGGTTCAAGTTGTGGGGATGGTGGTGTAGTACCTGTAGTGTCATAGTCTCGTTATGAGAGAAAAAAACCCTAATAAAGGACTATTTTGACCATGAACTATGAGAAGGTTTTTTGTCCAGAGAGACTCAATCCATTTGTTTCGCGTTGTTAGAGGCAGTGTACTGCCCGTTGTTAAGATACAAATAAGGTTCAAGTTGATGCATGCTTCATGCCTTCATCATCCACAAATGATTAGAAGTGGACTACATCTAGTAACCACGATCTTGTCATCCTTCCCCCGTTGTGAGAAGGATCAGTGGTAGAAGTTCTTTTTTTTCCTTTTTCTTTTTTTATGGAAGAGTTCATTTATTTAACATAGGTATTGTCATAACTAAGATTGTTAATGTAACCATGAGTTCTCAGGTTTGACCCATTACGGTGAAAAATAAACGAAGTTGCTGGTTATATGCTGCGTTTTTTATTTTTTTAAAAAATTTCCACAAATTTTTAGTAAAAAATCTTCTAGTAATTAGGATCTCTTAAGATTCTAGGTCATGTTCACCAGCAATTTGTTTTTATTGGTATCTACTCAAGCATGAATTAAATTTGACTAGTTAATCTTAGTATTAAATCATCAGAAGAAAAATAATCGATTATTATTAGTTTTTTGGCTCTATGGTTGGTATTACTAGGGTGTTTATGCATTTTTTCAAAGAATTTGCCGTTTTGTTAGCAACTTCACTTAAAACACTTTGGACACTAACGGTTCACTACTGCTCCTTCAACAGGTAATGGTTTCAGCGAAGGAAGAGCCAGATGCTTCTATTCCTCCAGCAATTGATGCTCTTCTGAGGGTTCATAAACGTACTGTTGATGGTTTAGATGGTGATCTTGCTCATGATTCACAAGGTGCTGGTGTCACTGTTTCATCACGGCTTCTTGTGGCAGCTACACAAGCTGGAAGCTTGATTGGGAAGCAGGGCGCCACCATTAAAACAATCCAAGAAGGTTCAAATTGTATTGTGCGAGTGCTTGGTTCAGGTATTCTTGAAAACATTTTTTGCTTCATTTCCTTGTGTTCGTACATTTCATGCCTTGTATCATTCCTTGCAGCTGTCCTTTGTCTGTGTTTATTTTTCTCCTTCAGGACAATCATCACCTTGTGGTGCTTGTATATCTTTTAACTTTTTTTTTTTTTTTTTCATTCTTTCTTCTTTCCATCAAGGATGGTTTATAGACTAATACATAGCGTGTTTATTTAGGAAAGTATTCCAGTGGTCCTCACTGCTGGATTGATTTGTTTTTTATCTTTTAGGCCGAGAGTGAGTGGTGGACTGTTTGTACGAGGGGATGGTCTACATAAGTTCTTATTTTCATTAATTAAAAAGAAAGTACTGTTTTAATACGGAAAATACAGAGATAAAGAGAGGGGATTGCGAAAAGTGTATTTTGATCACTTCTGTCCATAGAAAGTTGAGTATGTCTTGTGTACCCTTGACGGTGATCCATTCTCCAATCTTTAACAAACTTACTTGGCTTAGCTGACATGGGAAGCTCTTCGCTTGACTTGCTGTAAATAGCTTGATGTGCATGCATCCTTTCCCATTATTGTGAAACAAATATGATCAGAGAATGAAATAGTCTAACAGGCCTGTTAGTGGGTAAAAAATCATTGTTGTCTGGGGAAATAGATTTTATTTGGCGATTGTGTTTGATGAGTGTGAAATTTGCTGTACCTGATTTTGATTATTTCCATACATTCTTTTAAGTTCATAATCTTTACAACTAATTTTGCTTTAATTTCTGAGGGTTGGTTATCTCCTCCACTTATAGTTCCACCTAAGTCATTGAGAATCGTTTTTACATATCTCATCGATACTCAGCTTCCCCTAAAATAATGTTTTGCTAAAGATTTACAGAAGCAACTACTAATTCTGCCAATTTGCCACACCCACAAAAGAAAAATAAAGATTACTGCTGTTTATTGTAAGGTTTCTTTCTCTGTCTCTCTCCCTCATTCTTATTTTGAATCATTGCAGAAGATCTACCTGCTTTTGCTCTGCATGATGACCGAGTTGTTGAGATACTAGGCGAACCTGCAGGTGTGCATAAAGCAGTTGAACTAATTGCATCTCAACTGAGGAAGTTTTTAGTTGATCGCAGTGTAATTGGAATTTTTGAAATGCACGTAAGTTTTTTTTTATCCATCCTTTGGGGTTGTGTTTTACAAGTATTCCTTTTTGTTTTTTGTTATCTCTAAGTTTCATGTACTACACACATCTCTACCTAATATAATAATTCATTTTTCCTTCTCCACAAAAAAAGAGAAAAGGAGAAAGAGAAAGAGAAAGAGAAAAGAAATCATTTGGTTTTTTGCAAATCATGAGATTCTTTCTTTCGCAGATGCAAATGCAGAATTCACAAATGGAGCAGAACATTCCACCATACCAGTCATGGGGTCCCCCTCCAGGCATACCACCTAATGCTGGTGGTGGTCCTGGTTTTGGGGCGAATCCCCATTATATGCCGCCTCCACGGCAACAAGATAGTTATTACCCGCCACCTGATTTTCCTCCAATGGAAAAGCAGCAGCCTCACCAGGGTCTATCCATGTATGGAAGAGAACCAGCCTTGGGGGCTCATTCGTCAAACAATGCACAAGCACCATCATCGGTTATTACACAGGTCTCTCTCTCTCTCTCTCTCTCTCTCTCTCTCTCTCTCTCTCAACTTTTGAGATGATTCACAAACTTCTAAAGTATTGAGATGATTCACACTAAATATGTTATTTGCTGCTGTCTGCAGGTGACACAGCATATGCAAGTACCACTCTCCTATGCCGATGCAGTAATTGGAACAGCGGGCTCAAATATTAGCTATATACGGAGAGCAAGTGGGGCAACCATTACAATACAGGAAACGAGGGGTGTTCCTGGAGAAATGACTGTTGAAATTAATGGAACTGCTTCACAAGTCCAAGCTGCCCAGCAACTGATACAGGCATGCTTCCTTCCCTTAGATTATTAGTAAAGCCTCTGTTTTGCATTTTTTCACAGATATGATCTTTATGCTGTTCCATTAGTTGCTTTTATTTTACCTTAGATTTGGTCAACAATCTGTTATCAGTGTTCTTTTTTCCCCCCTATAGTCCTCTTGAGCTTCCTTGGCTTTCTGTTATGTTCACCCATGATTAACTTGGGTGAACAAAACGCACAACTTTGATTGGTGGTTTTGATGACGGTGTTGGTTATTTTTTTCTTCCTTGAAAAACGCAATTCAGGACAATCAAAGTTGCGGGTGTTGTTTACCCCCATTAAGAGTGGGTGAAAAAAATTGGACCCTCTTCCATGGATTATGATGCTCTTTTCTTTTGCTTTGCAGAATTTCATGGCTGAAGCTGCAGGTTCAACACAGAACCCTGTTAGTGGATCCACCGACGCTGGTTACAGTAATTATCCCTCACAAGGGTCGATGTATTCATCTCCCCCGTCCAACAGTGGGCATACAGGTCACAATGCAGGAGGAGGAGGTTATGGTCTTTATGGAACAAACTATGGGTACTAGAGGCGAAGTGAAGATCTGATAAATTGATTGATCTTCTTCAAGATATATTATAGCTTCAAGTGTAGTTTGGATTCAACCTGAAAAGTGACCAGATAATTTTGGGGAGACACCAGTTTCAGCTCTCTTCTTTTCGATTAAAAAAAAAAAAAAGCTGTTGTCTTGGGTTGTTGCTGTACATTAACTAACCTTTTACTTTGGGTATTTTTCTTCAATTGTTCTCTTGTAGCTGGTTGCATCACCCTTCTTTTTCAATTACTAGCTGTGATTCTTGTGTACCTTTTTTTGTCCCTTTCAATGATCCCCGTTTCTTTTCTTTTCCCTGCCTTTTGTGTGCTTTCTTCATGATTTTACGACATAACATGACTCTTATCAGTAAGTATGATATTGTTAGGCTTATGATTTTACCCCTCTAATATTTGTCAAAGAGTGTGTTGGAAATTTGTAACTTTGTTACTTCTTATTTTCTGATCTTGAACAGTTCTACACTTCTACTATCCATTTGAGGTGGCGGAGGGTTCTGAGGATCTATTCTGTCTGTTGAACAGATTAAATTCAAAAGTCTGAAATACTCTGTTTTGCGAAATTAAGCTCGAAACTTCACAAATGAATCTTTACTCCCAAGTTCAACTCTTAAACTTCTATTAAATAAAAGATGAAGCTTCCATCGTTGCAACATATTACAAAGTCCTGTATATTAATTCTGACCATTAATCAGTAATCAAAATTCATATCGATTGGATTTAGGGCTCGATGATGCGTTGACTATTTTTTGCGATTAAACTCGATTTGGACAGGAGCCGTAGGACGCGTTAATTGGTGAGTCAATTTTGATCTTCAATTTTGTGCAGTTCATCAAAGAGGGGACCTAACAATTTGAATTGAAATAGTATGGATTTCGGTGTTTAGGAAGTGAATGGAAAAGAAGAAAAATTACAAAGAGAAATACCCAAGTCAACTAGTGTTTGGTTGTTATCAAAGAAAGTCAGCCTACAAAAAACACCCAATCTTTGTGGAAAAAGTAGTGTCTTTTGGACCAATCAAATTACAAAACTTGTGCCCAACGTTTACGTGGCACCCCTTCAAAACACTTTTGAGAAGGGAAAAGTAGTGGATCCCACCCTGCCATATAATCGTCTAGCATTAGTTTTGTAAATTGATCGGTCCAAAAATCATTATTGTTGTAGAAAAATATGCAAGGGATCTCCTTTAAAAAAAAAAAAAGAAAAAAAAGAAAAAAAAAAAGAAAAGATTGACTCCATTTTTTATCCACTTCTTGAAGTAAGTTAGATTGGAGTACAAGTACAAAAGTAGGGTCCATTGAGGACGTGCACCCCAAAATGCATCACACATTTTTTCCTCTAGAATGTAGACCTACACAAACATTAATTGGGGTTAAGCAGACATTTTTGAACCTTTTGTTGTCACCACCACCAATTTCTTCCTCCTAAATGCATGGCCATAACAACTTTTTCTCTGATCTTTTCCATGCATTCTTCTTCTTCATCTTCTGCTCCTTCTTGGAACTTCCCTCCTCTTCATCATCAAAACCACCCTCTTAAAAGACTTAACTAATCTTCTCAAAACCATAGCACTTTTCTCTCTCTCTCTCTCTCTCTCTCTCTCTCTCTCTCTCTCTCCAAATCTGAAAAAAATTCCAGATCTGGAATTTTTTATTTTTTTATTTCCTTTTCGTAAGTGTAAAAGAACTAGCAAAGTAAACAGAAAACCCATGAAGATCACCTACATATCTGACCCAATGATGTTTAAAGCTAGTTCAGCTGAATNTAAAATTAATAATTCATGCTCTCAAACTTCAAATAAGTTACTAAACATAAAAATAAAGATAAAATAATACGGCAAGATAAGACGATGTTTTGGAGCGGTAAAACAGAGAGGCGGGGCGGGCATTTTAAAAATTGGAGCCTTTTGGAGCCGTGGCGGAGCCGCAGCGGAGCCTTTGACAACATAGAATTAAACAACTTTAAGTGATGATGCTAATGATGAGGCGCTCATCACATCAATTTTCCCTTCATGCTGATGGAAAGATGTAGGAAGCAATTTCATAAGTTCTTGATGGTTTACATCCTTAGAGAGAAACTCAATCATAATGGAAGCAGTGTGTGCGTCTGGTATAAGATCTCTTTCTGCCATCTTATGGAGAAACTTTAACGCATTATGGATCTCATTTTTCTGACAAAATCCATGGATAATCGTATTGAAAGTTACCGTGTTTGGCACATAACCCTTTTCTTCCATTTCCAAGAATATTTTAATAGCATCTTGCAGTTGTCCCCCCTTACAAAGGCCATTGATGATTATGTTATATGTTACAACATCAGGCACCATATTGTTGAAGAAAGTTTGGGCAGCCTCAAGTCTACCAGCTTCACAAAGCCCATTCAGTAGAGTATTGTGCACACAAATTGTGGGCTTCAATCCTTTCTGGTGCATTTTGTGAAAGAAACTCAGAGCATCATCTACTTTCCTGCTCTTGCAACAGCCACTAATCAACACATTGTAGCTGATAGCATCAGGCAAATGGCCATTAGCCAGCATTGAATGCAATAGTTTTACAGCATTATCCACTTGGCTAGCCAAACAATATCCATCCATCAATGTATTGTATGACACTGTATTGGGTTCCTCACCTCTTCGAATCATCTGTATGAACAATAGATGTGCTTCTCTAATTTTACGTTCTTTGCAGAGAGCGTCCATCAGTATGTTGAATGTCGTAACATTTGGAGGAATCCCTTTCTCCATCATTGCAAAGAAAAATCCAGTGACTTCTTTCCATTGGCCTGAAATGCAATAGCCATGAATTAGATGATTGTAAGTGATGATGTTGGGTGAAATTCCTCGATCCACCATATCAATGAAAAACTTTGTGGCGTCACTCCAAAGGCCTGAATTGCAAAGTCCATGAATTATAGAGTTATAAGTGGCAACATTAGGAGAAATCCCTTGATCCACCATATCATTGAAAAGAGTTTGTGCGGATTCAACCTTGCCACAATGGCATAGTCCACCCAATAGAGAACTATGTGTAATGACCTTGCACTTCAGTTCCTTGGGAGTGATTTTTTTGAAAAGCTTCATAGCGTCATCTATTCTCCCGCTCTTACAATACCCATTAATCAACACCGTGTAGCTGATATCATCATGGTGAAGGCCTCTAGTGACCATTTTGTCAAAGAGCTCTTGGGCACTATCCATTTGCCCTGCCAAACAATATCCATTTAGCAGTGTATTATAAGTAATTATATCAGGTTCATTGCCTCTTTGAATCATCATTTCTAACAATCGACGTGCTTCTTTGGTCTTTCCTACTTTGCAGAGAGCATTCATCAATATGTTGAATGTTACAACATCAGGTGGAATTCCACGATCCATCATTTCACCAAAAAATTTACTGGCTTCTTGCAACTGTCCTGAATTGCAACACCCATGAATCATAGAACTGTAAGTCTTGACATTTGGGGAAATTCCTCTATCCTTCATATCCTTCAGAAACTTTGTGGCTTCCTTCAAGAAACCCGAAAAATTGCGAAGTCCGTGAATTATAGAATTATAAGAGATAACATCAGGAGATATTCCTTTATTCAACATCTCATCAAACAAAGCTTGTGCAGCCTCCACTCTACCAGCTTCGCACAGTCCATCCAACAGGGTGGTATAATTAGCAATTGTGGGCATCAATCCCTTGTGGCGCATTTCCTCAAACAGCTCTACAGCCTCATCTATTCTACTATTTTTGCAATACCCATTAATCAAGGCATTATAACTGAAAACATCCAACTCAATTCCCTTAGACACTAGAGAACCGAAAAGCTTCACAGCATCGCCCATCTTGCCCGACAAACAATACCCATCCATTAATTTATTATAAGAATCCTTATTTGGCTCTTCACCTCTTCGAATCATCACATATAACAACCCATGTGCTTCAGCGGCTCTCCCTTCCTTGCAAAGAGCATCCAGCAATATGTTATACGTTATCACATTAGGCATAATTCTTTGTTCCATCATCCCATTGAAAAATTTAGCAGCTTTCTTCCTATCGCCTGATATACATAGCCCCTGAATAATAGAACTATAACTGACGACATCAGGAGAAACATTCTTACGACTCATTTCCTCAAACAGTTCAAGTGCCTCATTCATTACTCTCTCCTTACAGAGACCATCAATGACAGTGTTGTAAGCAACCACATTAGGCTTACAATTTCGCTGTTCCATTTTCTTGAGCAACTCATGAGCTGCAAAAATCTTCCCTGTTCTGCAAAACCCCTTAATAAGAAGTCCATATGTAATTGCATCAGGTGGGTGCCCTAACTTTATCATCTTCTCAATCAACTCAGTCGCCTCATCAATCCTTTTCTCTAAACAAAGACTCTTTATTAATGATGTAAAAACTTCAATATCTGGATCATACCCACGTTTAATTCTATTCCCCAAAACAGCAAAACCAGAATCAACCAGATTCGCATAACAATAACAATGAAGTATAATTGTAAGTGTATGTTTATCAGGTGAGATTGGGATTGAAGTCATCCTTTTATACAAGGAAAGCACTGTTAAATATCGTTTCGTTCTGTAAATTGATTTCAATACAAGATTAAAAGAATAAGTTGATGGTGGTGGTTTTAAATTAACCATCTGGTTGAAGAAACTCAATGCATCAACATAACTAATATCTCTTGATTGACATTGATCATTCACAAAAATCTCAAACTGGGTTTTATTTTGGGGATTGCTAGAGTTAGAAATTTTTACAGGTTTGGAACTTGGTGGAGTAAATGAACCAAGTTGGTGTTTAGAAAATGAAGAAAGAGAGCGTAGAGAGAGAATACCCATTTGAGCTGAAGAACGTCTGCCACAAATAGAACAAGCTAGATAATAGATTGTAGGTCTAAGCACCATTCTTCTGCTACTCCAAAAGGGGTTTTGTTGGTTTTGAAGATAATAGAGCTCTTCACTCTCTCTCTCTCTCTCTCTCTCTCTAAAAGTTCTTAACGTTCAAGAGATGGACAAACTCAAAATCCAACATCAGAGTCGTAAGTGTAAAAGAACTAGCAAAGTAAACAGAAAACCCATGAAGATCACCTACATATCTGACCCAATGATGTTTAAAGCTAGTTCAGCTGAATTTAAGGCACTAGTTCAGCAACTCACTGGCCAAGATTCCTATGCCTCCAATTCTGAAGTCACGACTGAGATGACGACGAGCCATGAGATCGTTGACGACGAGTTCTCAAATGCTATATCTTCGAACGAATTCAACTACTCCAGAGGATTATCTTCAATCCAATTCAACTACTCCGGAGGATTAATGCTAGAACAGACTGTAGTTGGATTCGATCCCTATGCTTCCTTGTATGATGATATATTTTTTCAAGAGGCTTGATTAGTTATACAAGTTTGCTTAGGATTTGTTATTTAGATATTGATTGCTTAGTTATGTGAATATATTGTATTTTGCTTCACTTTTAAGGTTTGATTCATTGTAGACTTATCAGTTTTCAGGTTCTTACCTTCCAAATTAGGTTTAAGTAAGTTCCTTAGCCTGCAACAAAATCTCCTTATTACCACAAGGAAAATAAATTACAAAAATTCACCTTCTGAATTCTCTTAAAAGTCATCATCATAAAAAAAAAAAAACAAAAAAAAAAGATTTCTCTTAAAAGTAACTGGTAGGCTTTTGTAGCTTCATTAGTAAGATCAAAGATGAAAAGTATTTTGAAAGCACATCAGTTCAGGCAACATATGCAGTTGTTACTTAATCCAAAAACCAAGAACATGGAATTTTTTTTTTTTTTTGTACAGGCTAAACAATACCAGGGCCACAGAAATACACAATTACAACCAAAACTTTAGATCATTTGCAGTTCATGTCTTTGCCAACCATAGAACATGGACATTTTTTTGTACAGGCTAAACAATACCAGGGCCTCAGAAATACATTTGGCATATCCCAAGGTCCAAGCTGGATTCTTGTCACACTATGCCTTTTAACAGTTATTTCTAGTTTCACTGTCAAAACCCTTCTCAAACATATAAAAGAAGAGAAGAATGATATACACACAGGTGCACTTGTTACAGGTCATTTTAGAAACAACAGGTGCTCCAATCCACACAGAACTCCTATTACGGAAAATCCATCCAAGCAGCTGACCGCAAGATGTCATGTGCCTGTGCATTTTGCCCAATGGAAACTCCGTGCAGCTTTTCTTGGAAGAGAGTAGACTGCATGAATGGATGGGTCTTTCACCATATCATCTGCCCTTGACCATATATACACTTCTCTTTCTTGTAGGCTTCCAGAACCTGAGTTGTCCAAAATAAATGGCAGGAAGATAGCCACCACCATGTTGAGTGATCAAAAGACTGTATGTGGCAAATTTAAACTAGTAACATCATACAGATAACTTATCGTCAGTTCCTCTCTACCATAAGATATAAACCACAGAAAGAAGTTTTTTTTTTTATTCAAAGTCATGAGTAACCACAGAAAGAAGTTTGTCATTGCAAGTTTGCCACATTTGGCTCACGATTCAAAAATGAATTTTCAAAACTAGGATACAATCTGAAAATCTGGGTCACATTTGAAGACCTTTTAATATCTTAAAACACTTATTGGCATTAAATCCGAAAACTGTTTACGAATCAAAGTAACTGTATAGTGGATACAATTTGACAGAATATAACAAAAATAACTTTTTTACATTTCAGGATTTGGGTTGTTTTCTGGATTGTGTCCAAAATCTCCTTTCTGAAAAGTGAAAACAACCTACCCAGAGAATTTTTTCAAGATTATTTTGTATCCCTTATTTAAAAAACATCGTGCCAGGCATGAACCAAGCCCACCTTAGATGTCCCTTCCATGTGTGCCCCATAGGGCCATAGGCCAGTATAACCGTGGTGTAATTGGATTCTAAATTTAAATGAAGATATGGGGTAAGCAATTTGTACCTGGCATGGTGGGTGGTTGAGGTTCAGAATCAGCAATAGCAGCCAGATAGATAAGGTTAAGCCTTACTTGATTCCTGCGACGGTGGAAGAGTATTATTTCTCATAAAAGACCTCATCATTTAACTTTTTAAACCATGAAAGCAAGATGTTAGGGGGAGTGGAGGTCTTTGCCAGGTGAAATGTTTTTTTTTTCGGTTGCTGTTGTAATTATGAGTTGTCTGGGCATCTTAGAGCACTGTTCCTCATTGACCGGCACCCGGCGAGAACACAAGCCGAATCGGGTGAAACTTACACATATCTCAAGCAACTTGTATCTGAGCATGGATGGTTGGTGATTGGGGTTGAGAATCAGCAATTGCAGCAACATATACGAGGTTGTCTTGAGCCTTGCTTGATTCCTGCAATGGTGGAAAAAAGGATCATTCCTCCAGCGAACTTAGCATTTAAGTTTTTATACCATGGAAACAAGATTTAGGGTGGAATGGATGTCATTTGCCAGGTGAACTGAATTGAGGAATCTGCAGTTTGTATGTATATCCAATCCATATCGTTTCCGATGCTTGCACGTTCTTCGTTTTTCTAGCACATGCTCTTATTAGTACATTAAATAAAGTTATTTGCAACACAGTAATTATCCATGTTGTTCTTGGATATGCCGGTGGTGTCATTAAGATATGGTGGCATCATCAATCTAGACAAGGTGCACAGGAAAGAGCTGTTGAATCGTATGATAGTCCCTGAAAATTATTTTTAGGACAATCTCTTACAAGAGGATGTAAAAACTCCAGCTGAACAGAGGATCTTGCGCTTCAAGGTTCAAAGATTTATCAAGCTATACAAAGATGTCAAAATATTTGCTTGCAGATGCCAAATGTCTATTGTAGGTAGTAAAGAAGATTAGACGAACTTACAGGATAGCTGCAGTCTAAGGTGTGCATTGACGTGCTGTACAGTAACAAAATAAGGACATTCGCTTTTTCCAGAAAACCGCAAGTTTCCTCATCCTGAAAGCCAACAATTGACAAGTTTTATTATATAAATTCTTCTACGTTTATAAAGAAAGATCCATTTGTGAAGGAAAAAACTCACTTTTTTATTCAGTAGATTCTCTCAAGGTGCTGCACTTTACCAGGATCTTCACTAGAAATTAAACCTATGTTGTCACGGGCGGAAAGCGTGGCGGGGCGGAGGAGTCTAAAATTAATAGGGCGGAGCGGGGCTGGGTGGGCCAAGGCGCCCTGATAACCCAGCCACATACCCTCCCTTCTTTATTTTACATTATATAAATTATATCTCCCTTATCAAAATAATAAATAAATACTAAATATTATGAATTCATGGTCTTAAAATTAATAATTCATGCTCTCAAACTTCAAATAAGTTACTAAACATAAAAATAAAGATAAAATAATACGGCAAGATAAGACGATGTTTTGGAGCGGTAAAACAGAGAGGCGGGGCGGGCATTTTAAAAATTGGAGCCTTTTGGAGCCGTGGCGGAGCCGCAGCGGAGCCTTTGACAACATAGAATTAAACAACTTTAAGTGATGATGCTAATGATGAGGCGCTCATCACATCAATTTTCCCTTCATGCTGATGGAAAGATGTAGGAAGCAATTTCATAAGTTCTTGATGGTTTACATCCTTAGAGAGAAACTCAATCATAATGGAAGCAGTGTGTGCGTCTGGTATAAGATCTCTTTCTGCCATCTTATGGAGAAACTTTAACGCATTATGGATCTCATTTTTCTGACAAAATCCATGGATAATCGTATTGAAAGTTACCGTGTTTGGCACATAACCCTTTTCTTCCATTTCCAAGAATATTTTAATAGCATCTTGCAGTTGTCCCCCCTTACAAAGGCCATTGATGATTATGTTATATGTTACAACATCAGGCACCATATTGTTGAAGAAAGTTTGGGCAGCCTCAAGTCTACCAGCTTCACAAAGCCCATTCAGTAGAGTATTGTGCACACAAATTGTGGGCTTCAATCCTTTCTGGTGCATTTTGTGAAAGAAACTCAGAGCATCATCTACTTTCCTGCTCTTGCAACAGCCACTAATCAACACATTGTAGCTGATAGCATCAGGCAAATGGCCATTAGCCAGCATTGAATGCAATAGTTTTACAGCATTATCCACTTGGCTAGCCAAACAATATCCATCCATCAATGTATTGTATGACACTGTATTGGGTTCCTCACCTCTTCGAATCATCTGTATGAACAATAGATGTGCTTCTCTAATTTTACGTTCTTTGCAGAGAGCGTCCATCAGTATGTTGAATGTCGTAACATTTGGAGGAATCCCTTTCTCCATCATTGCAAAGAAAAATCCAGTGACTTCTTTCCATTGGCCTGAAATGCAATAGCCATGAATTAGATGATTGTAAGTGATGATGTTGGGTGAAATTCCTCGATCCACCATATCAATGAAAAACTTTGTGGCGTCACTCCAAAGGCCTGAATTGCAAAGTCCATGAATTATAGAGTTATAAGTGGCAACATTAGGAGAAATCCCTTGATCCACCATATCATTGAAAAGAGTTTGTGCGGATTCAACCTTGCCACAATGGCATAGTCCACCCAATAGAGAACTATGTGTAATGACCTTGCACTTCAGTTCCTTGGGAGTGATTTTTTTGAAAAGCTTCATAGCGTCATCTATTCTCCCGCTCTTACAATACCCATTAATCAACACCGTGTAGCTGATATCATCATGGTGAAGGCCTCTAGTGACCATTTTGTCAAAGAGCTCTTGGGCACTATCCATTTGCCCTGCCAAACAATATCCATTTAGCAGTGTATTATAAGTAATTATATCAGGTTCATTGCCTCTTTGAATCATCATTTCTAACAATCGACGTGCTTCTTTGGTCTTTCCTACTTTGCAGAGAGCATTCATCAATATGTTGAATGTTACAACATCAGGTGGAATTCCACGATCCATCATTTCACCAAAAAATTTACTGGCTTCTTGCAACTGTCCTGAATTGCAACACCCATGAATCATAGAACTGTAAGTCTTGACATTTGGGGAAATTCCTCTATCCTTCATATCCTTCAGAAACTTTGTGGCTTCCTTCAAGAAACCCGAAAAATTGCGAAGTCCGTGAATTATAGAATTATAAGAGATAACATCAGGAGATATTCCTTTATTCAACATCTCATCAAACAAAGCTTGTGCAGCCTCCACTCTACCAGCTTCGCACAGTCCATCCAACAGGGTGGTATAATTAGCAATTGTGGGCATCAATCCCTTGTGGCGCATTTCCTCAAACAGCTCTACAGCCTCATCTATTCTACTATTTTTGCAATACCCATTAATCAAGGCATTATAACTGAAAACATCCAACTCAATTCCCTTAGACACTAGAGAACCGAAAAGCTTCACAGCATCGCCCATCTTGCCCGACAAACAATACCCATCCATTAATTTATTATAAGAATCCTTATTTGGCTCTTCACCTCTTCGAATCATCACATATAACAACCCATGTGCTTCAGCGGCTCTCCCTTCCTTGCAAAGAGCATCCAGCAATATGTTATACGTTATCACATTAGGCATAATTCTTTGTTCCATCATCCCATTGAAAAATTTAGCAGCTTTCTTCCTATCGCCTGATATACATAGCCCCTGAATAATAGAACTATAACTGACGACATCAGGAGAAACATTCTTACGACTCATTTCCTCAAACAGTTCAAGTGCCTCATTCATTACTCTCTCCTTACAGAGACCATCAATGACAGTGTTGTAAGCAACCACATTAGGCTTACAATTTCGCTGTTCCATTTTCTTGAGCAACTCATGAGCTGCAAAAATCTTCCCTGTTCTGCAAAACCCCTTAATAAGAAGTCCATATGTAATTGCATCAGGTGGGTGCCCTAACTTTATCATCTTCTCAATCAACTCAGTCGCCTCATCAATCCTTTTCTCTAAACAAAGACTCTTTATTAATGATGTAAAAACTTCAATATCTGGATCATACCCACGTTTAATTCTATTCCCCAAAACAGCAAAACCAGAATCAACCAGATTCGCATAACAATAACAATGAAGTATAATTGTAAGTGTATGTTTATCAGGTGAGATTGGGATTGAAGTCATCCTTTTATACAAGGAAAGCACTGTTAAATATCGTTTCGTTCTGTAAATTGATTTCAATACAAGATTAAAAGAATAAGTTGATGGTGGTGGTTTTAAATTAACCATCTGGTTGAAGAAACTCAATGCATCAACATAACTAATATCTCTTGATTGACATTGATCATTCACAAAAATCTCAAACTGGGTTTTATTTTGGGGATTGCTAGAGTTAGAAATTTTTACAGGTTTGGAACTTGGTGGAGTAAATGAACCAAGTTGGTGTTTAGAAAATGAAGAAAGAGAGCGTAGAGAGAGAATACCCATTTGAGCTGAAGAACGTCTGCCACAAATAGAACAAGCTAGATAATAGATTGTAGGTCTAAGCACCATTCTTCTGCTACTCCAAAAGGGGTTTTGTTGGTTTTGAAGATAATAGAGCTCTTCACTCTCTCTCTCTCTCTCTCTCTCTCTCTTTCTCTTCTCTCTCAGATTTCGTTTCCTGGTTTTGGTAAGCAAAATTGGCAGCAGTAGCAGCAGCACCGGGAGCTAATTGTGGCCCCCACTTTTTTATTCTAATCGCACCACAGGGGAAGCAAAACTAATATATTTTTTCAATATTTTTTTTCGCATCTCAAAAACAGCACGAGCATTTCATAAATCCTACTTTCGCACCCCATAGCTTCTTCTTCTTCCATCAAACTAGCGGATTTTGCTATTTGAACACCGTGTAAGAGCATGACTAGTGCTATCCCTCAAACCCACCAAAATTTGGTTTAGATTTGAGGTTCAGATGTTGCGCAAGGCTAATGAGATTGGACAAAATCTCGCGTAAGGACTGTGAAACCCACATGGTTACACTTCAAGAGCTGAAATTTTGTGAGGTTGTTCTCCCGACCATAGTACAATTATGGTGATGCTAGGGTTACCGAAGAGCTTACAAATTTTTTTACTGAAGGCATAATCTACGGTGGATGCATATCTCTTTAGGATGGATGCGAATCACAAGGGTATGTGAAAAATAGTTCTACCGTCGGATTAACTTTCGATAGAAAATTTTGTAGGATTTTACTATAAGTTTAGCATTATCCGCACAATTATTTGTATTTTTAACAACCTTTTGATCCATTATCTCCATGTTCCCATGTAGGCTCCACACGTGTGAGTGTAAGTGAAGTGTAAGAATAAATTTGGTATAAAAATCTGGTCCCCTTCAAGGCTCAAACAATCTAATTTCAGCAAGAGAACAAAATGAAGGACATTTTGAGCCCAAAAATATGAACAAGGTGAAGAGCCCACAGAAAAGAACCAAGGGTTCTTCTACTTTCTATTAAACATGAAAGTTGGTGCTTTCAACGCTTCGCGCCTACTAATAACAAACCAACAGCTTCACTTCTTCTTTAGACGAGCATCCCCCTTCAGACTCCCCTCTCACCCCACCATTAAATATCCGAACTTTCGCCTAAAATCGAGTTTAGGGTTTCTCAGAGGTTTTAGTTGCAGAGCCATGGCGTCGTCTTCAACATTATCCTTTCAAGTGAAGGACAAAATTGATCTTACAGAGAAAGAGACACAAATATTCGAACGATTACTCCAAGTGCTTCGTCACTTTAATCTCCAAACTCAGCTTCGAGTTGCTGGCGGTTGGGTTCGCGATAAGGTTAGTTTTAAAATTTTCGACCTAATCACGAAAGCTCGGTTTCCAAATGATATCACAACTTTGAATAATTTGAGCAAAAGCTAATTGGGTAACCAAAACTTGTTAGGATCAGTTCATGAAGAGCTTTCTTATATTTTAGTTGGTGCTTATTTAAAATGCTGTGTGGTTGTATTAGTTCAAATCAAATCTTGTATATGTATAGTGGTTTTATTGCTAGTATCAGGGCAGTTTATTTATAAGTTAAAGATCAAGTGACTAGCATTGTGAACTAGTTTTTCTAACTGCATAGTGATATTGAAAGGTTGGGTTGCCACATACTAACTGTCATTCAGCACATTGGAACTATGTAAATGCTGAATTTCTGGAATTTAATCCTGGATACCATGTTCCATGGGGTTACATTTTGTTATGTTAACTCATTCATTTTTTTGTCTCTTCCAGTTTTTGAACAATTTGAGGCCTTGGTTTAGAATTTTGTTTGCTTGAATGGCCCTGATCTTGATTTTTTCGTTTTTGCAGCTTCTAGGAAAAGACTGTTATGATATTGATATTGCATTAGATGACATGTTGGGACGAGAATTCTGTGAAAAGGTCAATGAGTACTTGTCATTTGCGGGGGAAGAAAAGCAAGGAATCGGTGTCATCCAATGGTTGTTACTCTATCCTTTGGTTTTTTCTTATGTGGTCACATAACTTGTGATAATATGGAATCTTGACTAACGTAGACAGATGGGATTATTAGTTGCTTCTTTTATTGGTCCAATTTCCACCTTCCACTATTTCCTAAGTTAGTATGCTCTTATAGTTCTAAAAATTGCAAGTAGTTTTTTCCTTTATTCTTTTTCATTCATAGAGCAATGAATGAAATAAGGGTTTTATAAAAAATCAAATAAGAGCGTTCCAATTAATTAAACAAAAAGAGAAATATTTAAAATAAGGTTTATATTACTCTTATGGATGTTAGAAGAGTTATCCAATGTACCTGATGGTGTTTCATTTGAATACTAAGACAACAAGCACTTTTTTTGTCAAAGTTGTTTTCTCTTTTCAATGCGAAATTTGGAGATCTCAACCAGCCTCCTCCCTAGCACTGCTATGAGGCTTCAGTTGATGCTTGGTTCTTAACCTTTGTCTTTCTTCGAATTTTACTATTTTTAGTGTGAAAGGTCTATCTCTTCGAGTGTAGGAAATTATGGCAGACTTTACTCATTACAGCTATACTTATTATTATTATTTTTTTCTAATTTGCAGCAATCCAGACCAGTCCAAACACTTGGAAACAGCAAGGATGCGTCTGTTTGATGTATGGATTGATTTTGTAAACCTGAGATCTGAAAACTACAGCGAGAACAGCCGCATTCCTACAATGGTATAGACTAGCCACAGTAAGAGAACCATTTATCTTGATTGATTTATAGTTAGTTTCTCTTGACATAATCTAAGGTATTGGTGTTTGTACAAGAAGCTTTACATTCTTCAAGTGGCAGTGATTGCAACTTTATTGTTGTTGCAACCAGGGATGAGAAGTTTTCTCGTTAGTGGTATTCTTTTCAATAGGTGTCTAAGATATTACCTAGTTTCCATGTTTCTTGTTTGATTTTCTTTTGCCTTCTTCAGAATTTTGGAGAACTTGTAGTTGAGTTGATTCGTAATAATTGTTGTTAGCATTATTCTTTTCAGATAGTATTAGGATGCATGACTTAATATTGAAAATATTGTTTAGCTTAGTTATTTTTGTATCTGATGTTCCTCAGGAATTCGGAACTGCTGAACAGGATGCCTACCGAAGGGATTTAACTATCAACAGGTAGTTGCTCTATCTGCCTCTGGAATATGTCAGTGATGATACTAATGATCACACATGACTGCTTACTAACAGCTATCTCTTGTTTTAATAGTCATAAAAACAACCCAAATATATTGTTTTTCTCATCTGGAGGGCTCTCTGTTTACTAAAGGCCCATGTCAAGTTTCATCCCAAGATAACTAATCATTTTGATTTCTGCAACCTCCGCAGAGCTTAATAATGACTTTTTTTTTTTTTTTTGGTTTTTTCCTCTCTCTCAAGGGGTGCTATTAAATGTTGATTACATATTAACTGTCATGGGAAAATTAAAACCAAGTTCATTTTATTCTTCCACAATTCATTAATTTGCTATGACATGGTTGGTTTTATATCTTGAAAATTTCTTCAGAATAGTTTTTCATAGTTGGTATCTCTAGTAGTTTCACTATCTAACCCTCTGGCCATTACCCATCTCCACCCTCCTTTTACTTTGCATCTCGATAAGCTTAAAATACGTAGCCTTGAGCTTAAAAGATGCTTTTGGCTTTCCTACATAGTATTTAACACTTTTGAATGGATTTACATGGACATTTTTGAGTATTAAGCAGAAGCAATTGTAGATTTGCTTCAGGTTATAACTTATACGAGAAACCATTTCTCATTTATATAATTTTTCCAAAACGACACTTTTACTCTTTATTTTTTTCAATATCTGACAGAAAATGTGTTAATACCATTAACCATTTTTTAAATAGAAAAAATACACTTGCTGCTTAATAGTTTTCTAAACAACAAAATGATTATAAGGTATCCTAACCATTAGCTTTAGCCTTTTACTCGAACTAGACGCTTTAAGAACTCAACTATTTTGAATTAATGAGCAAAATAAGCTGTAGTTGCCCATTTTAAAAATTGGGTAGCCGTGTGAAATCCTAAATGGATTGAATCCATGTGTTCTTGATTCCATGTCTCTTTACTCATCATGCATAGAAACATTAATAGCTCCGAATTTCATCACTAGTTAATATCTTACTGCTCACTTCTGTACTAATTCTTGATAGTGATGGAGATTTCTTTTTCTTTTGTAGTTTGTTCTACAATATCAACACCAATTCAGTTGAAGATTTTACTGGACGAGGTTCGAGTTTGTTGAACTTTCACCACATGATGTTCCAATATACTTTCATTGCTGGAATTGCTTATTCAACATATCTTAATACATTGTTCTTTATTCAGGTGTAACAGATCTAAAATCAGGAAAAATAGTAACTCCGTTACCTCCGGAGGATACATTCCTGGATGATCCTCTACGAGTTCTTCGGGCTATTCGATTCGGTACTAGCTTTGCTCCTTTTGGCTTTATTGCTCATTCATATATCCCAAGAAAGATTCTTGTGATTCTTTCTTATTGAGAATTATACTTAGTGGTCTGATCTTTTCAAGAAAGTAGTGGGGTCCTCTCTTTACTTGTATCAGTTTTTATTTGATAATCTATCATTTGGGGAACTAATCCATAAGAAACAGTTGTTTGGACTTTGGTGCATGTGGAGCAGACATAAAAAGTTTGAGGCACTTATTTTTGATCGTTGTTTTCTGTTTCTTCTCCTAGTTGCTGTAATGTACGTGGATAGATAACATTTATTCGTAACTTACAGTTTAGCAGCTATGCTACTATAATCTATAAGCTGCTAATGGCTTTGTCTTTATTTTGGCTATTTGAAAAGGTTGAATGTGGTTTTTTCAGTGTTTCCAATATTACGTCAGATGGTTTGATCTAATTGTAAGCTGTCATATTTTTCACCCCTGGTAGAGAAAGCTTTTGTGAGTTGTAGCTTGGTGATTCTTCTGTTCCTCTTTTTAATGAAGTACTGAAGTGTTGCTCATATTCTTCGCATAATTGTTTCTAGTTGGGTATTGATTCTTGGATCCTTAAATCATTATGGTGGGTTTGAACGTAAAATCATATAAAATTTCCATGCAATAATTAATGAATTTGCATCGCAATAGAATAGAATAAATTAATTGCATTGTTTCTATATCAACCGAGACTCCACCTAAACCAAAGATGAAACATTCCAAAATTCTGAACCATGCTATTATTGATAGTAAGTGTTGACAATTGTGTGCTTGACTGTTGTTTTTATCCAACTATGTTTTAATTTTCTTGGATACTTAGTCATGTATATTTAATACCAACTTAGTTCACTTTGTCTTGATATGCATTTTGGCTTCTGTTGGTGTTTGGTAGTAATTCTGATTCTTGAGCCTCCCAGGTGCAAGGTTCGAATTTGTACTTGATGAAAAGTTAAAGGAAGCTGCTGCCAGTGATAAGGTCAAAGCTGCTATTGCAGATAAAATTAGCAGAGAGCGCATTGGTCATGAGGTATGTTCATCTTTTTGCATATGTTTGATATGATGTGGTTTTTATTAATTACATTTTATTTTTTCGCATACATATGGATGCATATAGCCAGATATAATTTCTCTCCTGCCAACCTTTTTACAGATTGATCTCATGATTTCTGGCAATCAACCAGTTCAAGCGATGACCTACATATGTGATTTGCAGCTGTTTTGGGTTGTTTTCTGTCTTCCTGCTAAGTTTGAACCTGCAATATCAGAAGGATGTGACAGGTTGTAAAATAAAATGATATCTGTATCTGATAGACTGAGCCAACTAATTAGTTCTTTTTGTGTCAAAAATTCTTCTACTTCACAATTCAATTCTGATTGAATACATAGTGTTGATTGTTAACACTTTGGAGGACCTCTGCACGGAAATGAAATATCCGGATTTTTGGGTGATTTCTTGGTGATTGAGTACAAATGCTTCTCTGCAACTGATAGCAGGAATAGATTGGCTGGTGTTTTGGGGGCATGGCATGAAGTTGGTTCTTCATGTTCGTGAAGCCTAAGAAAACTTGTCATTATTCTTTTCCAAGGGTAGCAGCACTGCTGCCCCTGGTTTTATGTTTACAACTCCCCATCAATGTCAGCCATACAAACTGGCAGACAACCTGCCATTTGCTGCCTGTTAGGATTTTCTGGCATGGAAATGCTGCTTATCCATTCTTTATAGAAAATTTTCTTTGTAGAAGTGGTGCTTTGATATTGCTTTCTTACCCTTGTCGCACTTTTGATCAGGGTTTGCGTTGCTTTCATGGATGCTGCATCGAACCTCCTACAATTAATTGGATGCACGACCTTCAATGTGAGCTTTGCAGAATAGACTTTTCTTCTTTGATAATTTTGATTTCATAATTGGAATAGTGAATTACCTCAGGAAAAATGAACGTAAAAGTACAACCACAAGTAGCTTAAATATTAATGCACCTGAACAACCTATTCTAGGATGACCAAGTAGGGACTTGGTACATACATGCATACAGCAATCTGCACCAAGAAAATATTTTCATACAATGGCATGGAGTTGCTTTGACATCTTATAAAGTTGCTTGATAATTTTTAGTGTAGTATTCATCTGAGATTCCTTATGGTGTCTCACAAGTCATGGCATCAATCAACAATACAAATTGGAAATATAGTTTATAAGGCACATGAATTTCTTATTGATTAATTTTGTTGTCATTTTTGAACAAATACTAGTTTCCCAATTTATTCTCTCTTTTATTTTCTTAGTAGCAAGTATTATCTATTCCCTTTCCTTGTTTTTCTTATGATTTCAAATTATTTTTACATGTATCGTTTAGTTACCTTAGGTTTGATCTTTATTATTCTCATGTGATTGTAGGATGAGCAGAGAAGGCTTTACTTGTATGCAACACTTTTTCTTCCACTTAGAGAATTTATATATGTAGACAACAAAGCCAAAAAGGTAAGTGTGCTTATATTTGTTATCACATTTTAGTTATTTTGATTTCTCATTACTGGTTTACATGTATGGAAAGGTTGTTTACTGCACTAAGTACGAACTAATAAAATGGGCTCAATGTTATTTTATTTTATTTTTTGCCTCGTTTGCATGAGCATAAAAAGACCAACATGGGGTTTGTAGGAAAATTTGACAAGAAGAGTCACATTATGATATCTGATCATCTGCATTGTCAATAGGTTATGCCAAAACACAATTTACTTTTTCTGGACGAAATCACAAAAGGATCATCAAAGGCTATGGTTAAATACTTAATTTTTAAACTCTAGGGTTCTTTCTCGAAAATATTCACGTGGCATCTTGCAGATTGAGATTTGCAGTATTTAACATCATTTTGCTTCGTTGTACGGTTAGTAGGTTATGATTTAGTTATTGATATTTATCCAAGAATTCTATCTCAGTTATATTTTCTAGGATTTCTATGCAGTTTCCAGTTAAATTTGAGTATGATTTCCTGTTTTCCAGATTCCCATTGTGAATTATATCTTCCGGAATTCTCTCAAGCTGAAAGCGAGCGATGCAGAAACGGTCAGAATAGCTTATCTTTTATTGTACTTGATACTTTTCTCCTCGATTGGTACTTGGTTGTTTATAGTTCTTATCTCCCCTCATTTTTAGATTTTTTTTTTTAATATTTTTAGTGGTCTTTATGTTGTTTTCTCTTTTATTACATATTTTGAACTGTGATTATCTGACACTGTTGAATTTCTTTTGCTAGGTTATAAATTTACACATTGCATCAGAAAGATTCACATCCTTGATTCTTTCAGTAGCGTATAATAATCATGACAAAATTGTTGAAGTTGATGAAGGAATAGAAAGTCTTGATGTATCAGTGACTTTAAAACAGCGAATATTTGCAGGTTGAGAAATCCTAAACACTTATGTTTTTGTAACCTGAGCTAATTCCTTTACATATTTGCCTTATAAAGTTCACAGATTGGTAGTTCAGCAGACCCACCATCGCAATATCCTCATAAATCCATGGCAAGATTAATAAATGTGATTTTTTTTTTTTTAGTTGCATCTAAGAAGGGGCTGTAAAAACATAAGGCCTATGAACCCGCAAACCATAGCTAGGTAGAAGCCCCTTTAAAAATCCGCAAGCTTGATTGTACATGCACTTTTACTGATTAGAAAAAAAAAACACTTTTATCTGATTAAAATCACCTCTACATTTTTTAATTGAAATCTAAATTTATTGTTTTGTGCTGACATTCTGCATTTGTATCTAGGATTGCTTTTACGGGAAATCAAAGGTTTTTGGCGAGTTGCGTTGTTGATGTCCACGTTGTTATACCCCATTGATTTTGATCTCACTGAAGTTTCTATAGACAAGCATATTGAGTTGGACAAGCACAGAGATTTGTTTAGCAGAGTTGAAAATACCATTATCGAACTAGGTATGATCATTGTAACTGTTCACCAATATTTATGGCTTAATTATTACCATTAGGCAACCTACCCAACTTAGCCCCCATTAGGTTGGAGCATTTTAATGAGGCTTACAGCCTCACTCTTGCAGTCCTGATTCTACAGAAATCGTGCTGAGGAATAGAATGATAATACAAGTGGGCTGGCTAGAAAAATCAATCCGTGCTCTAGCAACCGTTTATAATAGTCTTTTTTTTCAGCAATCCTTGTATCTGACTCTGTAAAAGCCCTGGATGATGTGAAAATTATATTTAATGCAGGTCTTGAAAATGTGTGGGAAAAGAAACCATTGGTGAATGGGAAGGAAATCATGAGCATTTTGCAGCTTAAGACTGGAGGATCCCAAGTCGGTGAATGGGTAAGAAATCATTCCTGCACCAGAAACTCTTGCAGAACTTGAACTTCGAATGCTAATTAAATTTCTACTTGGCAGCTACAAAAATTGATTAAGTGGCAGCTTGCTTCTCCCTCTGGTACTGCCGAGGAATTCCTTGATTGGATGCGAGAAACTGAAACTCATTCAAAACGTGCTAAGCTGGAGTGACTGTTCAACTTGATTTATGTCCAGCACTGCTATTTTGATTGAAGAGCTCAACTGGGGTAAACTCTGCCTCCGTTCCAACGACAAGCCTGCGAATCTTTTCTTAATGACAGTAAGATTATTCATTCATTATAGAGAAGGGTGACTTCACCAAGTAGCATTGACTCTTACTCTTGGTTACCCACAAGTTTTGTATAGCTCACTTTTTGCTCCTAGCATGATAATGTTTTTGTATGGTAGATGAAGTAAAAAACCTGTAAGCCCTTACTGTATCAATTTTGAGATGGCAGAATCATTATATGTATATCAAAGCTTACAAATTAACAATAGGTATTTTGGGCTTAACTAACAGGGGTAGTTAGTTATTTATTTCTTGTGGAACACTGAAAGCGTAATGCAAAATTTTACATCGTAAAATATCACAAAGGATTTGGTTTCAAGAATTTTAGGGCCCGTTTCGTTCGCGATTGGAAAACTTGTTTTCAAAAACTAATTTATACCTAAACTAATATGCATTTTGTACTACATCCAAAACTGTTTTAGGATTTACAATAAAATCATGTATGATTTTACAAAACAAAAAAACTGTTGTTTTCTTTGTTTTCAATGAAATCATTTAGGATTTTATAGTAAAGTCAAAAAAATAGTTTTAGATGTGATACAAAATGTAGTTAATTTAGGTGTAAATTAGTTTTTGAAAACAAATTTTCCAATCGCGAACCAAACGGGCCCTTATTATTCCACGCATGCTTATTTAATACTAGGACCAGTTTGCACACTAAATTCAACCACGGTGGCCACTAAACGCACAACGGTGTGTGTGCCATGTTGCATTTGTGAAACATTTACCGTCGCAAATATAAATTTTTTTTTTTTGGCCGATGAGCAATAGTTTTCTTTACTGAGAAGTAAAAGGAGAAGAAGCCAGCTAGGGTTGAACAGTTGAAAGCTGGAAAACCAGTTTTATCCACTCCAAAAAGAAAGGTCGAGTTGGTAACTTTAGACTTCACTACTTCAGTAATCAGGACTCAAGAGTGTCATGACTCGGAATTTTTTTCTTTTCTTTAGAGGTTCTCATTCTTCTTCCCCTTTTTCTTTTTCTCTTTTTATATTGGTATCTTTTGTTCGGAATCTTTCTCTTATAAACTCTCATTCTCTATTCATGCGCGCACCCAGACATATCAGCCATGAATTCTAGTTTGTATGAAGCTATAGCATCAGGGGACATTGGTCGCCTGAGACAGCTGATAGCTTCGAACGATATGACTTTCTTCTCCTCCAAATGACCCCTCTCAAGAACACAACCCTTCATGTTGCGGTGCAATTCGACAAGATAAGATGTGTAGGAAGAGATTTGCGAAAGACGCCCATCGCTGTTAATGCAACAAAACATGAAAGGAGACACTCCCCTACACATTGCTGCAAGGTTAGGGTCATATAATGTAGTCGAATTTCTTATTCGTCTGGCCAAAAACGATCAGACGGAGGACCAGTATTAGGAGATGGTAGTCTTGCTGAAGGATCATCATCAACGTTACTGCAGCTGATGGTAAGAATGATGAATAAAGAGAACGACACGGCGGTGCGATATCATCATTTTGATGTAGTTCGGTTGTTGACTGAAGCAGACCCATCGTTCCAATACTTGGCTAATAATGATGGTGACACCCCACTTTACCTTGCTGCTGAAGAAGGGTTGTATGATTTTGTGGTTCAAATCTTACTGAAATGTCCGGCCTCGACTCATAATGGCCCTCGTGGTAGGACTGCTTTGCATGCAGCCGTTGTGAGTGGGAACTCAGGTATATATAATTAAAAAACTCTTTCATTATCTTGGTACTTAATTACACTTTTTTTTCTGTCGAAGAGGTGAGTGTGTTTTTTAATAAGATCAGTAACTCGATGCTTACAGGATTTGAATCCGGGTCTAAGTTGTCATCAACAATAGAAATTGAACCCGGATCTAACTAGTCACTGTACAAACTGGCACTTACATTTACTCAATAAGTGTCTAGAAGAAAGTTATTCTGAAATTCTGATTTTTATTATTATTAATTTATTTAAACAATGAGTTTTAATATATATAAACAGAAATCACGAAATTACTACTGGAGAGGAAGCGAGATACATTAACAATCAAAGAAACAGACGAGAACGGATCTAGTGCACTTCACTATGCCGCATATTTCTAGAGGGTTGAGATGGTTGTTCTGTTATTAGAAGCTGATCCTTCCGTTGCATATATGTCGGATAAAGATGGCAAAACGGCACTTCACATTGCAGTTAGTCGTCTTATGCCTCAAAGTGTAGCGTACGAGTTGAAGACATACGGCAAGTCAGCTCTTAACATTATGGCTACTAGTTTTATGCCTAAATGTCTAGATGAGAACATGGCACAAAATTATGACATTGTATCTGGTTCTCATATGGCTACAAGTGTTAAAAGTAATTAAAGAGGTGAATCGGCTTTGCCCAGATTGCTGGGAACTGTTAGACAATAATGGACAGAATTTTCTTCATGTGGCCGCTGAGAATGGACAATTTAAAGTGATCGAGTACGTTCTCAGAATCATGGAATCAAAGATGATTGTGGATCCACCTTATAAATGAGATAGAAAATAATGGAAACACACCTTTGCATCTGGTTCTCAGGTCTAGCAGCCCTGGGTGTTTGAGAATCCTCAGCAAGGACAAGAGAGTGAACAAGAGGACCATCAACAAGGACAACTTAACAGCTTTGGATATTGTTCTTATTAACCTGGTATGTAACCCGCTCCCCCCACCCTTTTGTTTTGATACTTTTAGGAACGAGTAAGTACTGATGCTATATACCGTATATCACTTGAGCTGCCAAGACCACATTAGCAGACCACATGAGATCGATCTCAAGACCCATCAGTTAGGAAGCCCTAACTGTAACCACTTCTGGGTTGAAAAAGAAATAGTAACCACATCTGAATCTTCAAAATAAAAACTCTCTCCCTTAATTGCCTGACATGACATGTGTAGGATGGAAGGACTGCAAAGAAAGAAAAAAAAAGAAAGAAAAAAAAAGAAAGAATAATATGTACATTAATTCATATAACAAAAGTGCTTATCGATTGTTTTATTTTCATTTGACAATTAAGGATAAAACACATGGTTCATATAAAGAGTTTCTAGAGAAGGCCTACAGATATCTGTCTCAAGAGCGGAGTTCTGAATGGAATGTGAGAAGACAGATCAAAGAAGAAGAAGAAGAAGAAGAAGCCAATATCATGCTTCCTCTGAAGATTAGTGACCCTAGTAATGGTGAAGAAACCGATCGAAAAGGAAGTACTGTTAGGGGTACAGAAGAAAGACAAGTGTTAGAGAAAGTAAGCGAAACCCATTTAGTGGTGGTTACACTCATGGCTACTGTTTCGTTTGCAGCTGGTTTGACACTACCAGGAGGCTTCAACAGCGACAACAATGATCGACCAGACAAAAAAGGAATGGCAACTTTAGTAAAAAGTCGAGCTTTCAAGGCGTTCGCGGTGTCCAACAGCGTATCCATGTTTTTTTCTACTTGTTCTTTACTAATCCCCTACTGGTCCAAATTGTTTATTGGTGATCACAATGAGCGTGCAGTAAGACGCACAGTCTTTATAATACTTATTGGAAAAGCCCATTACATATATAATATTCAATAGACCAGCGTTTATATAAAATTCTTCGTTCAGTTAGTTTGGTTAGCCTTAAACTGGTTGTTCTTATTGCATTGGTACGAAGCTGGGACGTGCCACTTGTTGAATGTAGTGAACACTTGAATACAAGCACGAAGATATTATTTTATTGATGATGAATAGTTTACAAAAGGTGGAGTATATATGCAACTTAAGACACTACACTCCCTCAATACAACCTAAAAACACTTATTTTTGCTAACTAATCACTTCACTCATTAGCCATCACTCACCAATTTGCTTTTGCTAGCTTGCTCACAAAATGAGAGCCAACCCCTTTTTATAGAAGTTTATGTCGGTTAGAAAATAATATTAGTGACCATGGTGCTGGTAAAAAAACAGATGGAATAAAAGGAAATGTCACCGCAGGTAAAGAAGAAAGACAAGTGGTTGATAAAGTAAGCGAAACCCATTTGGTGGTGGCTACACTCATTGCTACTGTTACATTTGCAGTTGGTTTTGCAGTGCCAGGAGGCTACAATGGCAATGGGCCAAACAGTGGAATGGCCACTTTAATAGATAGTCCAGCTTTCCACGCGTTTGCAGTGTCGAACAGTTTAGCCATGTTTCTATCCACTTCTGCTTTACTAATCCACTTTTTGGCCAAAATGATTATTGGTGATCACAACGAGCTTGCGGTAAGACGCTCAGTTATAGTAACACATTGTGGCACCACAAATGCCATCTTGGCAATGATGGTAGCATTCGCGACAGGTACCTACGCAGTGCTAAGCCTCTCACGTCGACTCGCCATTTCACTTTGTTTACTCGACTGCAGCTTCTACCCGGTCTGTGTGTTTGTTATGTCCTTGATATTGGAAAAACCTATCTCATATATACTGTTCAAAATGCCACCATTAAAATGACAAGTCTTCAGTTATAAACAGGGCGATGGGGATTTCATAGATCAACTTATGGGTTTATGGTCTTAGGCACAGGAGTTAAGTGTTAGTTTAATCAGTTTGGTCTTTTGTTCTCTTTCTATCTGTTTGTGTTTCTTTGTGTTTAGAGACAGATTATGATTTTTGAATGAAACATTCTTCTTTTCAATGTCGTCCAGATTTCCTCCCCTTTCTTCCCATTTCTTCCCCTTTACACTATTAATTCTAATTTCTCTGCAGGTTCGTCATTATGCCGCAACAACATGCCTCTCGCTTCTTACAATGATAAAAATGCTCACCTCACTCAGTTGATAGATAAATCTTTTAATCACAATAAAATTATTAGCCTAATTGTTCGTACCATCGACTACTTCAGGTGCTCTATAGAATGTAAACCAGTGCGTCATTGGTAACTTGTTTCCGTTAAATGGAAGATAACAAAGGTTCATCCATCATCTTTTCAACCCGATTAATTTGGGTTAGGTTTAGTAATCTAATATGCAGGTTTTCCTCTAATGAAAACCTGATAACTTCTAATCTTTTGCTTTTCCATATTCTTCCCCTGTTTTTTTTGTTAATCAACTCTCGTTTACCGATCAAAAAAACATATGAGTAGGTAATCACTTGCAACATGACAATGGTGTTGTGATCAATTCCCATCCACAAGCTGTCTGAGTAGTTCATTTGAGTTACCTTTGAGAACCCAAGAGAGACTTTTATGTTTCAGCTCCATCTTGGAAAGAAGAAGGAAGAACAACATTCACACTTCCACGACTTAGGATTCGTTAAATATGGCCTCATCATTTAATCTCTTTTGTACTGGGCGTCAACCTCTGAAGTGTATCCAAGCGACCCAACTGATCCGTTGAGAGCAAATTCACTACCATACAGGTGATATTTGCACTAGGTGAATAACCCTTCCCTATCATTTCGCTTAGAAGCTGCATTCCCTTACTAATCTCGTTCTTCTGAAGAAATCCCCGAACTATGGTATTGAATGTAGATTCATCTGGTGGGAAACCCTTCTCATTCATTTCTGAAAACAATTCATTGGCTTCTTTCAGCAACCCTTCTTTACAAAGACCATTTATCATTATGTTATATGTTTTGGTGTTAGGCTCCAATCCTTTGGTAGAAATTTTCCTGAAAAGTTCATTGGCATCTTCAATTTTATCAGCTCTGCACATACCATCAATTAGGATGCTGTAGATTTTAACATCTGGTTTAATAAGGCTCCTTTCCATCACATGAACTAGTTCTATTGCTTCGTCAAGTCTGTAATTTTTACACAGCCCATCCAAAAATACACAGTATGTGATGATATTTGGACTAGGGCCATGAACCTTCATCTCTTTGAAGAGCTCCTGAGCAGCCACAATTCTTCCCACCATTAACAACCCACCAATAAGAGTATTATAAGTGATGACCGTGGGATTCAATCCCTTCCGACGCATTTCACCTAATACCCGCATGGCCTCATCTGTCATCTTTCTCTTGCAATACCCATTAATCAATGTGCTGTAAGTAACAGCATCGGGCTCATGTCCCCTGCTCACCATGGAATCAAAAACTTTAACTGCCTCAAAGATTTGGCCCTTCAAACAGTATCCATCCATTAATGAACTGTAAGTGAAGTTATTAGGCTCCTGACCTCTTTGAATCATTACTTCTAATAGTTCATGTGCTTCTTCCACCATTCCTTCTTTGCAGAGAGCATCAACAAGAATGCTGAAAGTTATAACATCTGGTGAGATTCCACAGTCAACCATGTCGTGGAAGAATCCAACAGCTTCTTTCCACCTGTCTGAATTGCATAAACCTTGAATTAATGAACTGTAAGTTACAACATTTGGTGAAATACTTTTACTGATCATTTCAGAGAATAATGTAAGACCATCATCTACCAATCTGTCTTTACACAGACTATCAATTATAGTGCTGTAAATGGTTACATTAGGCATACAATTCCCTTTCTTCTCCATCTTTCTAAACAACCCAAGAGCTGCATTTGTGTTCCCCGTTTTGCAGAGCCCATTTATTATCGTCCCGTAAGTAACTACATCGACTTGATGGTTTTTCTCAGACATTTTTTCAAACAACTCCACTGCTTGAGCAATTTTATTAGCTACGCAAAGTCCCTTAATAAGTGTATTCAAGGTTATGGTGTTTGACTCATAACCACATTTCAAGAAGTTAGCTAGTATGGGAAAACTGAGATCTACCCAATTCAAGTTACAGTAAGAATTGATCAAAATGTTATAGGTACAAATATCAGGTTGGGTTCCAACTAAACTCATCATCTGTTTGTACAAATGAATCACAGTTGAATGACGTTTCATTCTAGAAATTACACCCAACAGTTGATTAAAAGGGTATATTGAAGGTGAGGGTTTCATTTGAATCAAATTATCAAATAAAACTAGGGCATCTTCAAACCTCATAGTCCCTGATTTACACCCATCTCTTACAAAATTCTCCAATTGGGTTATTTCAGTAAAAACAATAGTAGATTTCACTTTGGCTCTAGAATTGGTTGGGTTAATAGTTGTACCATTTGAATGTAAATTCATGGAAAGAGGAGTAATTGATGAGAGAGATGAAGAAGTACCCTTATGAGCAGCAGAAGCAGCTCTTCTTACAGCCATTTTTGATCTGAGGATGTTAACAGTCTTTGTTCTTCAAAAGCAAGGTTAGGTATATATAAGATGGAATTTACCGTTAAGACAGTTAAGAACGTTAGTTATATAGTAAGGGTGTGTTTGGAAACGTTTCTCAAATATTATCTTTTTCTTCTATGTTTATTCAAAATGACTTGACATCCAAATTGGCACCGTGCTTCAAGAAATAAGAAATTTCAAGATTTTCTGGTAAAACAATGAACAAATTTCTAGGCTATATTGTCACCCTGTTTACACCGTCCCTATGGGTCTCACATGGACTATCATGATATAAAACGAGGGGATTCGTATAACAAAAAATCAGTTCATATATCATCTCCTTGTAGTCCCACAAATAAATGTAAGCAGAGTGTAAAAATAAGATATGTGGAATATGTAAAAGAAAAATTAAAAATTTAAGTCGATGGAATTTATACAAATTTGGGTAGAAATATCCAACTACATAAGATTTCTGACTTGGTAAACTCGAAAAGGAGCTGTTCATAAGCAATCTACCAACTCTTAACTGCCACATGGTGTATTTAGTGACTAAGTGATATAATAAAGAGTGGTAGATCCTTTTGGACAAAAAATAAAAATAAAAATAAAAAAATTAAGAGGTAGATCCTCCTCGTACATCGTTGTTCATACATCATTTTTGTTGAGTAGCCTCTGAGATCAGATGATTTAGAGTTGGTTATAAGTGAGAATGTTTTAGTCACAATGCAGATCGTTCTCATTGAAAAATAACTAATTCTAAAATGTTACTAATTTTGTAATAGATTGATTTTTAATTAAAAATACACAACGATATAAATCTATTAATGAGGTTTGAAAGTGGCTCAAGTTCATTAAATGCACCACTTGGTTTGTATAGGTTGTGTGTACATCTACAATTTTGACTGTTGTAGCAAAACAGGACTTGTATTACAATAGGTTTTTTTTGCCGACTTCAACATTTTGGGTTTGGTCAAATATTGACGGGCATGAGGTCAAAGAATTATAGATTCTTTTTCATGGTGAATGGTAAAAATTATTTTACTACTTTAAGTTTAATGAGGTTTGGAAGTGGTTCAAGATAAGTCTTTCGTGGTCGCGTCATTATCATTAAAGTACAAATATGTTGGATATTTTAACTCACCTTTTAAATTTTTTTTAAAGATTTTACTTTCATTTATTTTATTCTTATACTTTACTTATATTTGTGTGTGGCTCCGTATATAGATTATTCAAGGGTTGTTTTTTTTATTTTTGCCACAATCATCTTTTCATCATGCTGGACAAACATTGGGAATAGAGTAATCTTTATGTGGATCCACACACGTGCAATGTAAATAGGATATAAGAGTAAAACTAATGTCAAAACAAAAAAAAGATTCTTTTAAAAAAAATAGAAAAAAAAATGGTGTTTTACACTTCTAGGCATTTCTTGAATACAAATCCATCGTAAGAAACAAACCCACCATAAAGAATTGAAAGGGCTCGTACAATATAATCCATGTCAATGTGTAAGAAAATATTTGAAAGGGCTCGTCTCATTTGAGATGAAAATTTGTATTTGGTACCCACGGTATTAGGTATTTTAAGAGTTTTAATTTTATTTACAATTTGACAAGGGAGATTTT